>WBNM01041951.1:254304-489424 GCA_013399055.1 Ramphastos sulfuratus
ATATTTCCTGAGTGAAACTGTGATCTTTGTGAAACTGTATGGATTCTCTGATACAGAAAAAAGTGCCGTGGCTTATATCTGAAAAGCATGGTAAACTCTTTATCTTGTTTTCATGAAGGAAAAAAATGCCAAAGCTTTTCAAATCTCGCAGTAGGACTGAAAAGAGATTCGTATTTTGAACCTTGTCTTCTGTCAAAGTTAGTTTTTCTGCCATCAGTTGTGGAGCTCTTCACGTGATGATTGGTGAAGATCTTGCTGCCTTCCCTTCTTCCCTCCTGCCTTTTTAAAATACGAATTATTTGCCTGTGAATTCAAACACTTGGAATTATTTATTTATTTTAACCCTGCAAAATCACCACCCTGCAAAAAAACCCCAACCAACCAAAAAACCACCACACCAAAAAAGCCCCAAAAACCTAAACAAAACAACCCCAAAACCCCAGGTTGAATCAGGCAATTTGTCTTGGCATCTAATGGATGATATGGTCTAATAGTTATTTCCCATTCATTGTGTTGACATCTTATAAACCAAAGCTGGGGGAGAGGTAATGGAAATGACCAACCCCACGTCCCTAGGACTTAATACTTTAACATGGAAAATGTCTGTTTGCAGCCTTTGAGATCTTCAGAGCCTGTAGACATATGGTTAGTCCAAGCTCCAGCCCAAACTTAGAAAAAAACCTCTCAGGCTTCTGTGGAGTGCTCTTTTCTTTGACCAGCCTTCACCCTTCTGTGCTTCAATTCACATAATCAGATTTCTGAGACTTAAATTAAGACAATGTAGAGAGTGGATTTGTGCAGGTAATAGTTGAAAGTTAAATATTATTTTTCACTATTGAACCCACTTTTGAAAAATGGGCAAAAGTGAGGAAAACTGTGCCCAATGGACGTGCCCCTGGCTGAGTGAAAAGGCATCATTTTGAGACTATATTATCTAGGAAAGATGACCCTATTTCAACTTTTAGCCTGTGTTTGTAGTTTCATTAATTTAACACAAATATGTAGAAAATCGGGCCTTTATCAACTGTGTTTGCAATTTGAACTTTACTGAAGAGCATTACATTTGGTGTGTATATATTCTGTATTAAAGGATTAAGGGGTACTTAAATAAATGGCTTCTGCTTTTATGTGTGTAACATGTTACTGTGTGCCGGCCTTGTTTAACAAACATGAGTTATGGCATAAACACACTGACCAAAGTTCAACAGAATTATGTTCTATTAAATTTTATTGAAGTGTTTTAGTTTATCTTGTGAAATAAATGGTGTGTCCTCTGGTTGTGGTGAGCAAAGCCATGAGGGAAAGATACTGTCAGTAGGTCTCAGTCTGCATATCTTCTTGGAGCTTCCGCTTGTCAGCATCCAATCAAATTACCTTAAGAGATTTTCACAGAATCACAGAATGTTAGAGGCTGGAAGGGAACTTCAGAGATGATGCATCGAGTCCAACCACCCTGCAAAAACAGGATCCCCTAGGGTATTCTGCACAGGAACATATCCAGGCAGGTTTGGAAAGTCTCCAGAGAAGGAGACTCCACAACCTCTCTGGGCAACTTGTTCCAGTGCTCCATCACCCTCACTGTAAAGAAGTTTCTCCTCACATTGAGGTGAAACCTTCTATGTTCCAATTTGTAGCTGTTGCTCCTCGTCTTATTGCTGCTGCCACCAAAAAGAGACTGGCCCCATTCACTTGGCACCCACCAGTCAGATATTTATAGACATTGATGAGATCCTCTCAGTCTTCTCCAGACTAAACAGCCCCACCTCTCTCAATCTCTCTTCACAGGGAAGATGCTCAAGATTTGCCTTCATCTTACATTCTGTGTTTGCCATTTCTCTAATGTTTTAATAGCTTTTAACTTTATTCTAACTAAATGCAGAAAATTTGGCAAGTCACCGGCAGATTGCTGTGAGATATACTTGAAGGTTTTTGTAATAGATTATTGATAATTGTGGTACCTAATAAAGGCCCTAATACTTGTAAAAAGTTTGTTGAATCATGTGATGTAACTTAAGAGTAAGGTATAATATTTGTTCATACATACCGGCTGTTACTTTAAAAGCTGTAAGAAGCTCTTCCTTGATTTTCTAGAAACTTTTGTGCACTATTTAAGAGGTATATAGGGAACACTGTTTTATAATTTAATTTTAAAATCTGAGCATCTTCAGTTCGCTGACAAAAACATTCCATCTGTAGTTTGCTGACAAATACAAGTCAAAGTGACTTTCTTGAATGGATATAAGCTGAATTTAAGGAGTAAAGATAGATTTATAGTCATTCTCAAAGTTAATAAAGTATTTGGCTCAGAAAAGCATTTAAGCTGTCCTGTTTTCAAAAGAATGCAATTGGAACATACCAATCTGATAGTTGCCCCCATGATTCTTTTCTCCATAGTCTGTTATGGAGAAGTTATTTCAGCTTTGCGTAGATGCAGTTTAAGTTTAAAAATATCCCTGTAGAATCAACTGAGATATATAGTGTAGTTTTAAATTAGGATAATCAGACTTCTTCTCGCTTGTAGGAAGAATTGTTGAGAAAGTATATTGCTTGAATGAGTTAGCTTTATATTTCTGCATATTTTTCTTATTTATAATCCAGTTTTAGTTCTCCTGTACACTTTACTAGACATCATTGTTACACATCAAAGGAGGAAGCTTTGGTATGTAATGTTAAACTCATCTTTGTCCCAGGGCTAAATTAGCTAAACTGTCTTCTGCATTATGCAGTGTTGGGAAGCTAATGCTAATTGTGCCAATGAAAGCTGTACCTAGAAATAGATAACTTTAAGCTAGATACCATATGTTTCTGCAGTTTAAGTAGTAGGGAAGAAAATCTATAACCAGTGGTGGTAGTTATAGTGTCACAAGTTAGTAATATTTTTGTCGAGTATGTGCAATCGTGTAAATGAACAGAGGTTTTTCTACAAGCTAATCAGCTATGCAAATAACTACTTAAATGTGTTTGTAAATTGTAAAATCTATTATTTAATGAAATCCTTTGAAGACAGCTTACATGTGTTATGATGCAAAGAGAAATGCTTCTCAAGAAAGTTGTATGTATCCCTTGGAGGTCTGGTAGGAGCATGCTTTCTCCTGCAGGAGGAGGAGAAAGAGTTGGTGGTGTTGAAATTAGAATGTTTTACTCCTTTGTGTAGAGCCTTGTCTTTGCTGTAGATCTTCGAACTTCTGCACCTTTGAATAGCTTCAGATACAATCTCTTAAACACAAAATATGTCTTCTATGAAATTTCAACTAACCTGAGACGTGGGGAAAAAAAGAATAAGGAATGTCATTTATATATTTTCAAAATATATCTGTATTTAGATCTAGTAGATCACAGTCTTTTGATAAAACCCAACCTCATAGGCCTGTACAGGTTTCCACTTCATGATGACATACGTAACTGACAAGTAACAGCTATATCTCTGAGATCTTAGGTGAATATACACTGCTTTGGGGCTTTGCAGTCGGAATCGCAGAGAAGAAACCTATCCATGCCCCCCCAGCAAACCTAACTAATTTGTCTCTAGAGTTACATTTAAAAACAGAATTTCTATTGTTCAGTTGAAGATATTTGAAGGTCAGACAGATTTTTAAATAGAGAACCATTAACTTTTGGAGTTTTTCAGTGCAGAGCCACTGGAGATCGTTATACGTGCTGTCAAAAGTAATACTTTTCAAATGCCAATAACTTTAGTGCTATTTTTGTTCTACCACTTTAGTGTAAGGCATTTTTTCTAGGAAAAAAATGATATACTTGCATGTTTTACTACTTATTTTAAATAAGACGTAAGTGACAAACTGGGTTGAAGATTAGCCAGTTAAGGCCTGAAGTGATTAAAGTTTTAAGGGAGTTACTCTTTAAATGCTTCAGTCTTAGATAGCTGACCTGTAAGACAATTTTTCTGCAACATTAGTGCTTTTAAGGACCTCCATAAAGGGTCATCTACAGTATCCATTTAACCTTCAGTGCATTTAATCAGCTGTAGAGAATTTATTTTTTTATGTTTTTCCCTCTTCCTCTCAAATGTTTTTTACTTCTGAAGTATTGTTATATGCTGTTTAATGAACAACTGCATGACAGAGCTCAGTGTAGTACTTCTAAATGTGTTCTTCTGTCATTCCCATTATATTGCAGCACAAGTAATCGTGAGCAGTCAGTAGAAAACAAATTATAGCAAAAGTATGGCAAACTTTTTAAATTTGAGTTACATTATTGGCTCAGTTTATATTCCTTGAACTTGTCTGTATTAGCCTCCAGTGGAAATCTTAGAGTGCCATAAATGGTGTTTTTTACAGTAATGTCTCTGCTATGCCATAATATAGTTATATTCTGGTCTCCTGCTTTTACCGAGTAGATTTTAGTTCCTGGATTTTGTAGACTTGTGGGGCAAACAGTAAGAAGTGTGAGCTCCATCTATTCAAACATTGCTCAGAATGACATTTTTGGGCAGTATTACTTGTTTTCAATGTTAGCCAGCAGATACCAATGAGGAATGACTTGTGTGAGGCTACTAGTATTGCATGAAAAGAAGAATGGGTTGGGTAGTCTTCTGAAGTTCTTTTTAGATTTGTTAATCTGAAAAGCTAAGGCTTTGGGTCTTGTATCTGCCTGCTTGTTGGCCTTTTTTTTTTTTAGAGAGACAAGGTAGTAGCTCATTGGGGAGATAAAAATGGAGACATCAGAATGGTGCTGAATGAAGTAATCTTTGTGGGTTACCATGAGAGATCAGATCTGGTTTTTAGATGTGGTTGGCAGGTGTTAACTACAGCACACTTAAGAGTTTTTTTATGTCACTGTTGAATTGGCTTCCTACCAGAGAGTAAGAGAGAAAATAAAATTTGGACAAATGTAGCAGCCCAGTAAGGCATGGAAATGAAGTAGCTCAGAACGACTTAACCACTTTGTTGTTTAACAATTTCATGTTTTGTTTCCTTCTGTAAGGAGTAGGAAATGCTTTGTATGTTTGAAGTGCTTTAATGTGGACAATTTTTTTGACAAGTTTGTTGGTTTGTTTTGTTTTTTCTGTCTATTTGTGCAGGAAGCTGAGAATTTGTGTGGTTTCGAAGAGAGCCAGAAAGCAAGACTCTTGTCTATTGAATTTATAACTATATATCCAGTTGTCACAATGCTATCCTTTCTAGGGTTGTGTGAGGGAGCAGAAAGGCAGATAATGTGCATCTAATCAAGCACAGTCTATTGGGCCGAATACAAGATTGTGAAATTTGAACTGGGTCATTGAATGTGTTCTGGGAATCCAGAAATAATTTATCTGTGAAGTTGATTCTGATGACTATAAATCAGTATGGAATGTTTTCTAATAGTTCAGGAAACAGACTAATGGAAAATAGAGATTATTTTATGTTTTTCTGAACAAAATTATTTAATACTCTATGTTTTGCTAAAGATGATACTTCTTTTGCTAAGAACTTCTAATCAGGGCTACTAGCAAATCATTTTATTCCCCCAAACCCCTGCTTTGGCCGACTTTTGACTTGGTGTTCTTTATATAAAATTTTGTTAATGCAAGTTTCTTCTACAGGTTTAAATCATCTCAGTGGTTTTAAAGCTTGACTTCTTAAACTTGAAAACTTTTGTGATGGTTTTACAGAGTTTAAGTGATAATTTGTGTTACAAAAGATATATCCTAGCTGTGTTCATTTAAAAAAAAAAAAAAAAAAAAAAAGACCCATAGTAAATACTACAATGGCCCTTCACAATCTTGCATATATTGTGTGCCACAACTTGTTGTATCAACCTTTGTATTGTCCAGTCAGAAGCCTGGTGCTGAGGCTTCTTGTTGTTTCTGAATTGTGTAACCTCTGGAGTTGTGGAACTCCAAAGTTCCATTCTGAACTCTGTACGAGGCTATGCTCTAAACATGCACCTGGCACAAACACCTCTGCAAGTTTGAGAGGAGAGAGGCTGATTTCAGTGGTTCAGGATCACTGGCCGTGGCAGAGTCCTAGGGAAAGGATGTGGAAACTTATTTCCCAATTTTTTTCAAGAGCAGTGTTGGCCTCAAGCACCATCACTAACTTAACTGTCAAAACTATCTAAATTTATAACTGCTGAGGTTAGGATGTTGCTTTGTTTATAAAGCAAAGATTACCTAATGTTGTTTCAGTGCAACACACTGTACTGTCTTTTAACTAGTTGCATGGAACAGGTAAAACCACTTTCAATATTTCAGGTTTTTATCATACAGCTGTTTTAGACTCTCTTAATTCCTAATAACACATAGCATACTGTTTTCTTCTATGCAAACCCTGGTATTTGTGGATGGATAAAAGAAAGGCTTATGAATGAACTTGCAAGTTAAAAGATACAAAATGGTGCTAGGCTGTTTAGGTTGCACTTTTCCTTCTGTATTATTCTTTTATGATAATGTCCTTGATTTCTGATACTTGAATTTTTAGTAAGGATTTGATAAATGACTGTGAGAGCTTTAAAAAGGAAACCTAATTTTTAATAGAAGTCAATACATATTAATTTTATGGAGTTCACTTTTGATGACAGTAAAGTAAAAGAGTGCAGAAATACATGTTTATAGTTGCAGTGTCTGTACATTTTTCAAGGACATGCTGGCAAAGGATCACATGAACAGGTGCTTTGATTTAGCTGTAATGGATACCAGAGTAAACTAACCCAGAATTTTATTTTTATCGGCAAAAGAGTAATAAATTAAGCATTTGAACTGGCCTCTAGTATGGATCTATGAAGTTCCAACTTTCACAGATTTGGAGATACGGCTTTACGGTGATTAATGTTACTTGTATGATGAGTTGTAGTTCTTTCTCAGCCTGCAACTCAGTACACATGAGCTGCAGAGTGAACCTGGGCAAAGAACACTGATACTGAAATATTTTTGTGAATGGTTTTTAGAAGTTATTCTCAAAAGCTTCCCTGACCAGCAGCTCTTGCAGGTTTTAATGCAGGTTGAGGAGGAAGGATGTGACTTTGCACATCACTTTCTGTTCAAGTGCACATATCCCAACTGTCTTTGTTTTGATATGACCCTCAATGTTAACCAGATTTCTATGCTTCTGCATATTGTTTTGCTTGTCTGTTTCTTGTAGCTATTGTGTTTTCCTTTGGGGGTGAGGAAAAATGATCAGCCTTTGAAATGTCAGCTGTGTTCTGCATGTGTCCCTGACACACAAACACTGCAGTACTTTTCTACATTTTGCTTGAATTAAAGGGAAAAAAAAAACCAAACCCAAAAAACTAACCCCCAAACACCCCCTCCCACACTTTAAAAGCATAATTTTGTTCGTTATATCATGGTCCTAAGGTGAAGTTGCTTGTTTTTGTGGGCTTTTTTTTCTCCTTCCCTCCCTTCCTCCTTCCCTCCCCATATTTTGGGCTTTTCTGCATCTATGGTGGGATGGTTGTTTTTGAAGAAACTTCTCCATCCAGGTTCTGTCATACACATGTCCCCAGACTGCTTGCTGGTCTTTCGCTTGCACTGACTGGTTCCATTAACATCTGGAGAAAATGTCAGCAAAATGACATACAACAAAAAGTAGACAGTAAGAATCGGAACAGATGTGCAGCTACACTTAATTCAAGTGTCTTTTTACTTTGAAAGTGTGTATTTAGTGACTTGAATCTCTGCCAAATTACTTGAACTAAAATAACCATTATGTACATGAAAGTAGGAATAAAACAATTTCACGGTAATAATGTGTAATAACACTCTCTACATCCAAATAAAATGATCTGCTGTTTTACTGAGCTGCTAATATTGCTATTGTCATTCTGCAATAAGTTGTTGAGAATTTAATATGAGCTAGCTTTTAATTTTCTCTACCCCCCCCCCCGATCCATGTTGTCAGAAGATAAAATTTTAGCTCTTCACTTAAATTAAGGCAAATAAACTCAGATTTTAAACTAGTAGGACAACATCAGGTTATGGCATTAGTTTTTGTAGATTGATGGATTATATTATGCTGGATTATAATCAAACAAGATTGCTTTTAATGCAGTTGTGGTTTTGGTGCTTTATCCAATGAACTAACAGTGCAAGAAACTTTCTTTTTATTCTAAAAAAATAGAAAGAAATAAAAAATTTTGGTCTAAGAGAGACTATCTGCTTTTGTCATTTACTGAAAAGATTGACATTACAGTGTAGTATTTAAAAATCAAGCAATATTCCTCTTCTCTACATGGCATACACAAAATCAACCTCACTTCATCTTTAACTGTATTGTTTCCATATCCACATGTATTATAGCATGTGAACAAGAGAGATAGATGTTCATTAAACCCATGGTTTATGAGCTTAGAATGAAGAATTAATTAGATTTAATATCAAAATAGTGGGATAAGAAGTGGGTCCTAAAGTTACAGTGTGCATTTGTGACCCCAGTGTTTTTAACATTCTTTGAATACCAGATTTGTCTAGTTCTCGGCATCACCTCATGATTATTTGCTATAACTGCATACCAGAAAAGCTTATTTCACAATGATTTTCCTTCATTCTGGCCCAGTAATACACTTGTAGAGACTTGTTGGCATTTGCAATTTTTAAGATTTGTTGTTGGATCATGTTCCTATCTGTTTCATGTCTCGTATATTGAATTCGATCTTTTTCTCCCAAATAACGGAGGAATTGGCAAGATTTCTCAAAAACTGGGTGGAGACTACACGTCCCCCCAGCACCCCCAGTCCTCAGTTTAGGTACTCTGCTAATAGGTTAGCAAAAGAAGCAGCAACTTCTATGTGAGAATTTTTTCTGTATCCATAGCAGTTATCATATTTGCACTGAGTAACAAGAAATCCTTGGAAAAATCGCTTGCTGGTTTTGGCTGTGGCTGTATCATTTTACATAAGTGTGTCTTAAAAGTTTTCCATTTTGAAAATCAAGATTTGTTTCTTCTTCCACTTTGATCAGTACTGTTGCTTAAAAAGATGTGTTTTGGTCATTGCTCATCTGAACATCTAAATGATTTAACAGCATTTTCAACTGTGTAGTTGGAAAATGGGAATATTGAATGAATGCCTATGATTTTCTTTGTTCTTGGTTAATACTGTTGTGAAAACTTCACATGAATTGAGAAACTCTTTCATATAACCGGAGAAATATTAAATGAATGGAAATCCATTAAATAACTATCATTTTGTTAAGTTTGATCAGACTCAAAAGATTGTTGATGTTAGGTTTTTGTAATAGTAAGCCTCAGCTGAAGAAGGCAAGTAATTGAGATATTTTGAGTATGCAGTAATAAAGTCTGTGGAGTCATAAGTGATTACTAAATATTTAAATACGTTTCAGTTGGGTTTAGGATAAAGACATACCAATATTAAATTTTGAATATTTCGGGTGCCGTAAACACAAATGGATGCCCAACGACAGGACAAGGGGTAAATGGGTGAAAATTGAGGCATAGGAAATACCATGTAAACATGAGGAAGAATTTTCTCACTCTGAGGGCAACAGAACACTCGAACAGGCTGCACAGCGGGACTGTGGAGTCTCCCTCTCTGGAGATGTTCAGTACCTGCCTGGATACACTCCTGTGTGATCTGGTGTAGGTGATGCTGCTCTGGCAGGGGGGTTGGACTTTTAAGGTCCTTTCCAGCTCCTGACATTCTGTGATTCTGTGATTTGTTTGTATTTTTCATGGCAAAGGCTAGGTAGATAGTATTCAGTGAAGTGTCCAATCAATAATATGTTTTCCAAAATGAGTCAGTTTACTTCCAAGGTGAACAATGCTATAATTGAGGAAAATGTAATATGCTGGATTTTTGTGCTGACTTGGGCTTTAGACTGCAAGTAGAATGGTGTTGTTGTGGAATAGTTCTTAACTCTTCTATCCCCGAGTTCAGAGTGTGAATTAATAGAGATGACAGAAGTGGATTTTTTTTTTTTTAACTGCTTTCTGGATTATTAAAATAGAAAGACATCTTTTCCAAGTATCCTAATTTCACTTGTTAAAATGCATAGATGTGATCTATACTGAAGTGTTTTAGGGTGTGTAGTATGGGATAATAATGACATACTTCTTGTAGTATTAAGGTGTGTCGTTATTACGGCATATGCACACCCTCTTATGTCTTACTGCTTAAATATGATAGTGCTTATGAGCTTTCCTTTTAAAGTATTCATTTACTGTGATGAGTTAGGTAACAGTATATTTATGTACATTATTTTACCTATTATGGATGATACCTTATGGTTGCAAAAGCACTACTACAGTGGAAACCTTAATTAAACTAGGGATTGAATTTATTAGTGGTGTCTGAAGTGTGTTCGAAGAAGGAAGCCTACTACTCTTGTCTCTTCAGATGATCAGTTTTAAGTGTGGCAGAAAAGAACATAGCTTTTCAACTCCATTTTTTCAACAAATAAATAGTGAAAGTATTTTCATACTATAGTGGTAAGAATGTGCATGGTTCCGTTAAATTAGAGTGCTTGTCTTAGGACTTGTTTATACATTCTCTTTGGGGTGTAGCTGTGCCATTAGAAGTGGTCACAGTCTAGTCTGCCTGTAACTTTCATCATCTCTTTAAACAACAGGCCAACCATAATGTCATAATCTAAAGTAAACTGGCAGATCATGTCAGAAGGCTTGCATGTTGATTGGCTTCAGTTTTAATTTTTAGTGAGAAATTTATTATTATAGTATCAGCTATTAGTAGGAACTGATACTGCAACTGTATGGTTTCTGCTTACTATAAATCTTAGCACTAAGTTATTCCCAGTAAGAAGAGCAGTCAAAATCTGAAAGTGTCGGTCTAGTTTAATTTACAAAATATTTGAATCTGTATAGCTTAGCTCAACATCTAAATGTTGGTAAGTGGAGTATGTTCAAAGAACTCCCAGATCTTTGTTGGCAGGTTCTAATACAGGTCTTTCAGCCAGCAGGATTTTCCTTCTGTCTTAGATCCAAAAGATATGTTTTTCACTTTGCACACACAAATTGTTTAGTGGAGTCACAATATTGGAAGTGGTCCTTTTTAATTGCATTTTTACTGTGACTTTAAAAATGCATGTAGATAAATACATGCATACTGTAAATGGAAGCAGCATAAATGCATGGAATGCTATTTACTGGTTTGGTCTTGGATAAACTGGCTGTCTCAGTAGATTGTTTGCAAGGAATACAATACTGTATTCACTTCTCAGTAATCCATTAGCCAACCTTCTATTTTGGATCAAATAAAACCTGTTCCTAAATGCTATTTAAGAAAAAATATGTGTAATATCTTATCTTGGAGCCTAAAAGAAGAAACTTATTAAAGGTTGCTAAATATTGATGTAGGTTTCCACAAGTCTTTGTGGATTCTTTCCTGTGGATTCATTGGAAATGACCAGACAGAATACTTTTCTTAGATTTTTTTTGTTTTTTATTCCCTGTTTGGTTGGCAGTATTTCTTCTAAGAGTTTTTTTAGGATTTTCCTTTAGTAAGAATTCCTCAATTATAATACAAAACAAAAACCTGCTGTCTCTGCAACAATTATTTTGCATGAGACATTAGAATTGTGAATATATGAACAGTTCACTTTTTTCTTAACTATTACCACATGATAATTTACTCCTTTTGCATTCTGAAGAGTAAATTTACTCATTACTTCTGATAGGACAGTTTACTCTTTATATAGTTATAAACATTAGCTTTCAAAATAGTGTAGCAGCCTTGTGGGAGTCAGTCATGAGTTCTGTTTGCACATCTTCGTATAGCATGTAGTGCAAACATCCATGAGTATATTTTATCTTCTCATGCCCATTTTTGGGTGCTGGGATGAAAAGCCTATGTTTGATCAAGTATTTGCCATCTAAACCTGTTCTTACTGTCTCATTTGAAGTATCTGGCCTTCAGTGCTTCAAATTGTCTTCACTGAAGTGAATTGACATTTAAGAGCTCCTCTGTTAACCAGCGAAAGTTGGTTAGCATCACTTTCCTGAAGAAACCACACATATGTGGCTTCCAGCAGGTCCTGGAATCTCCTGCTAGAAGATACATGAGTTGATACACTCAAAGGCAGGGCTGCCATCCAGAGGAACCTGTATAGGCTCGGGGAAAGAGCCAGTGGAAGTCTTACAAAATTAATCAAGGACGAATGCCAAGATTTGTGCTTGGGAGGGAGAAACCTCGTAGTGTTTCAATGTGGAGACTGACTGACTGGATAGCATTTCTGCATCTCACCTTGGGACAGCTTTACTGAGTTACACACAATTGGTAGAAAGAGAAGAAAATCCCTATGGAGGGGAGTCAGTATGCAGTGAAAAAAATTACACATCTTCCTGCTCCCAAATTCTTCCCATTCTTGCAAGGTATAATGTAGTTTCACATTTCTACCTGTCTTGGGAAAAATCTTTGAGGTGAGAGGAAAGTTCATTTAAATAACGGATAAATAAAGGGAAAAAATGTAGAAATCACTATCTGATTTGAGTTTAAAGTACTTTAAGTTTGTAATACAATGAACTTATTTGCATTCAAATATCTTGAGTTTCTTTTGATTTATTAGCAACTATTTGTAATTTTTTGCTATACATTTTCCCATCATCTCTTACTGATGCATATTGCAAATTTTTACCATTAGGGTGAACCTAGAGCCGTAGAAATAGGAAATCATCAGCTGTTATTTCTGCAGAGAACAAAGACTGACATGGATTTTTCTGAGAATTTGAGGCACTTTGCAGTTAAACATAGTGAATCTCCATCTCGAAACTTTTGAAAACATCTTTTTTTTCTGTTCTGAATAAAATAGAATTGTGATATATTTCCTGGTACAGAAGTAAACATACTTGCTTTTACAAAACTTCATTCTTTATAATACTTGGTGACATATTTCATGAGAATATGTTTAAACTTGGAATTTTAGTGCCGTATTGGCAACATATCTTGTATCTGGTTTGTTAGGAGTTCCTTGTGTGTGCATGTGTGCTATAGCAAAGCTATCTTTGAAGTAAACGGGATGTTTACAGATTAATTTTAGTATGCTTTTAGGTCTGAAGTGTTTTTGAAGAAGTTTAGCCCAGTAGAACTGTTTGCAAGGTTACTCTTCAACTTGCAATTTCACATAGCTCTTCAACCTGCAGTTTGACATAGCACAGTGAATGAGTGAGACTGGTTTTGCGTAAAAAGTGACACAGCAGTTTTCGTAGTCTAGAAAGAACTTGTACAGAACAGGATGGAACTATTCCATTGACCCTGGAAAATATTTTCTCGTTGAGGCATGGAGTCCCGCAGGGCCTGCATTTGTCTTTGTTGAACATGCTGAGGTTCCTGACCCAGCCTCTCTGCAAGCTGAACAGGTCTCCTGCAATAACACTGCTATTCGCTCATGCCTCAGCCGCTCCCTCTCCACCCCGGCTGGTATCATCTGCATTTTGATGCAGCTGAGCCCAAGTATAAAATGGCATAGCTGAAACAGAAACGTAAAGTAAAATTACAAATAAGATATAATTAACAGGTTTATTCAGAAATGTGAATATTTTCAGTTTCTTCCATGTTTTAATGCTCTATTTGCTGCACATACAAATACTGTTCCTACATTCTCTGAAGAGGAATGCAAATGACTATGGGTAAAACATTCAGGTGCACTTGTGAGCTTTTTAAAATGTTATTATGCTCTTTCCTGTATGTCTTAGCATTCCAGAGATGAATGTCTTGTCTTTAACTTAATTCCATCAGTTATCTTGAAAAAAAGTTTGTCATTCAAACATTTCTCTCATGAACAATATCACTTTTCAACTATTTTTGTACCTTCATGATTTTTTTTTTTTTAATTTTGTTTTCCCTCCTTGATGTGAAAATAATCTGAAAACAGTAATTTAGAAAGTACACTGAATGCTTGGAGAATGACCCTACTGCTGAGCAAGAAGGGCAGAGGTGAGTCCCAGCATGTAGCTCATCGAATGACTAGATAGTTATTCATATGATGTGTGTGACTCTATGCAGTTAGTTTCTTACAAGTAACAGTGCAGAATTATTTTCCAGCTCTTGTTCTCCCTGCCTAACATCCTAAGGGTACTTGGTGTGGAAACTAGTTCTGGCTGCCATTCCTCAGCCAGCCAGAATTCCTTCAGTTGCACGTAACAAACAACTCCTGCAGTTACTGCTGTGATCTGTTAATAAAACCAAAGTGTATGTTTCAGAAATGCCTTTTAAATGATTTTTTTTTTTTAAATAAGTGCATTTAAAAAAACCAAAACATTAACATGCTGAGGTGTGATGTAGGAGATAGACCTATTTATTAATTGCTGCAAGATCTCCAATATTGTGGTGGCCTCTTGCGCAAATCTGCATTAAAAAAAGATGGAGGAGAAAGCTACAAGTTTAAAAATATTTTTCCCTTTTATATATTTGTTACTAGTGGCCTATTTGCATTTGTTTTCACTAACAGATCTAGTCACCTGGTTTCTGCTTCTTTTTCGCTGGTAGAACCATATATGCAATATTTTGTTTTTAGTAATTTCTGTGCCTTGGTTTATAGTGTTAGTCAACAGCATGTTTTGTAGTGATGTGCAGTGTTCCTAGAAACCTGTAGAAGGCAGAAGAAGATACTACTTCTAGCTTACGCAGTCTTGGTTGAAAGTTATTAGAGGTCTGAAAGTTCTTCCCTATTCATCTGCTGTCAGCCCTACCTAGAAAGAGTATGTTCCTCATTAACTCAATGTGGAAGCGTAAGATAAATTATTTTGATCAGTTGGTAGATGGTGTGTTTGTAGGTGAGATTAGATGTCTGTTGAAAATGCAATGATAGTAAATATGGCAAACATTTTATTCCAGAATGGAGTATATGTCTTCCATGGGAGGTGAGGGAGACTGTTCTTGATTGTGCTCTTTCTCTTTACTACACATCTACTGCTTATAGATATGGCACTTAGAATGTAAGAAACAACAGCTGTGAAAGCTTGAGAAAGAAATTCACCTGCTTTATCACAATAATTTTATTTTCAGGAAAAGAAACTCTTAAGCAGAAATTGTTTCATTGCCACTGTATCAATTTACTAATTTTCTTACCTGTTCTATGACAGATGCCTAGTTGTGGCCAATAGGCAAAGCTTTCTTTTCTTTTTAATAAAAAAACCCAAACCAAACCAAAATTAAAACTCCTTGGCAAGCCTGGTGGACATAACAATGTAATCTTCATGTTGCCTTTTCATTTTTTAAGAACTTTGAACTCTTCTTTGATCATATAATGTTATTTGTATATATATTTTTTTTAACTTCTGGGAAAAATCATGATAGATGAAGCCATAATGTTTTCTAGTCTTCTGTTATCCGTATAGTATTTATTTTTAATGACTAATTTTTCATGTTTCTAAATGAATGTTCAAAATTTAAGTAACTATATTTACTGCAAGAGCTTTTAAAATTAAAATAACCATGTTGGAGCAATGGTGATTTTTCTCTTTAAAAATATTAAGTGTTCTCTCTTTCAGTCTTTAATATGAGTATGTTTTGTGTTAACAAAATACTTATTAAAACTTTTGTGGGAATTGCTTTGAAAGATACCTTAAAGATGTAGATTGTGTTCTTAGAACCTCTTTCAGCTGGAATATGATTAAAGTGATATTTTCCTCCAGTTGACAATAAGTGGCTTTTTAATGTGCCATTCTGAAAAAGCATTATTGAAAAGGAAAGGGGAAATATTGAAAAGTTCATGCTCCTTTATTAGTACTGGAAGATTTATTTTAATACAGAAAGTGAGTGCTCAGAATTTTAGACTGAAACTGTTTTCGCTGCAATTTGTGTTTCAATAATTTCCATTAATAGTTTTCATGAGGGAAATGAGAATGAAACTTAAACATATGCAGCTCCCACCCCAACCATCAGACGAGAATGTAATATAGATAAAGGCAACTTTATGGTAATCTGCACTTCATGTAAGTATTTTTTTTGACACCTTACATGTTTCTGTGCTTTATTTTATGTGAGGTTTGCAGGTTAAACCTGACTGGGGCTTCACCAGATAGTTATTCATGGAGGTATTTATCTGACAGAGACTGCTTGACTTTTTAAACTCTTCTCATTGTTATAAAGCAGTCCCAGCTGTAATGTGGAATGCAGCATGAGCTTCCGGGAAGTACTCAAACACTGCTTTTAAAAAATGCCTAAATCGGAGTATCATCAGTTAGTGACTAAGGGTAACTGAACTCAGCTTAGCAATTCTTTAATCCTTTTGTTTTCCTGACCTGCGGGGAAATGTGGTCTTGGCAATGGGTGTTGTGATAAAGGAAAGGAAAGGTGAATGGTGCTCATAAAGCAGGAACTGCAGGAGGCTGTGTTTGTTTCTCTTACTTGTTTTGTAATGAAATCTGTTGTTTCAGTGTATAAGCAAGAGGCAATGACATGCAGAATTGCACGTTCTAGTGAGATACTGACCTGCCAAGATTCCTTTCATTTACAACATATTCCAGAAAATACTTTTTACCAGAAGCATTATGTTACTATTTAGTAAGCTCATCTTGGAACAAGAGAATCCAGAATTTCTGAAATTACGGTTTAACATCTTTGTGTAAGAGGTTGGTGTGATTGTAATCAGAAGAGTTGCTTTATGTACTGTTGTGAAATTCAGTGTTTACATGTGGTCTTAGTTACTGCACTATATACTACTTGTAGTCATAGTATTTGTTCACGTTGTAGTTAAGATTTAAAAATAATTTTGTTTCTCTACTTCTTCAGACCTTTTATCTGAAAAGAGATAAGTATTATTTTTCTTTGCATCTTGAGGGATTTTTTGCACTGTTTACTGACACATTAGAGTTGGACTTCATTGCAGTTCATAGCTGTCCTTTGCTGGTGGTAAATTAAGTACTGATGTTTCATACTTGAGTAGCAATGTTTTCATGACAGAAAAATTTATGTCTATGCATGCAAACTGCTTACATAACTGCTAGTAATAGTTATTGCTTACATATTTGTAGTAATTAAGAACACAAAATGTTGTAGGAGAGACAGAATTCTTAGATTTACAAAGTACTGTTGGGCCTTAATTGCACAGGTGCCTGCAACTCTGGATGAAGGGTGAAATGAGCACTCTCATTAGAGTCCATCTGAAGGATTCCTTTTGTAATAATAAAGACTTGATGCTGCTTTCAGTTTTCAAGTTGCACTCATTGAAAGGATGGTAGAACTTAACAGAACAACTAATTAAATAGCTGTTTGTTTTGTTCATTTAAACAAGAGGAACAACATATCAAAGAAGAAAAAGTTTGGCTCCACAGAAGAAAACTATGCCCCATGAATCTCTTTGTGTTTGAGTGCGCATTCAGAACTGGATCCAGCTGTACTGCAGATGATAGAGGCTGCTCAGTCCGTGCAACTGATCCCTTTATCTTGTGACCTAGAGTGTGTGACACATTGGATAAAGGGTTTCATTTCTTTCTCTTGCATTCCATTTCAGTAAATCCTTCCATGCCTGTCTCCTCATCCTAAGCAGTTTTGGTTTTTGTTCTTGGATTTTTGTCGGTTCTGAAGTTATTTAGGGAAACCCCAGAAACAACGTATGCGGAAAGAAGGATACATCCTGCTGATGTGCTCTTCCTTTCCCAGGAACTGACGTTCTCTTCACCTTGAGTGGTCAAACACAAGGGATATTAAGCTTCTAATAGCTGTGTGAAATAAAATAAAAATGAGGAGAGCGGAACTGAATTGAAGGGTTACTTCAATTATAGTCTCAGAAGTTGTTTAATCTTTTTAATCAGACTACTAATTAAAATATGCAGTTACAAAATCTCTAACTGACAGAAGTCTCTTGATTCCACAAAGGAAAACTATGCCTCGCTAATCTATTAATATCCTCAGAGTGCGTAAATCAGACCATGGATGCATCTGAAGCCACTGTCATATTTTAAGATTCCAAGTCCTTTGCCAAACACCTCCAAAAGAGGTTGAGGCATCAGGAATTGGGTGGTGATCCAGAGAGCTTGAAAGGTAGCAAAAGTTTGCCATAAACATTCACTGCAGCAGAGGTGTTCCTTGTTAGAGATGAAAATGTTTATATGCAGTAAATATCAGGAATACAATTATCAAAATTGCAGATACTAGAATTATTTATTTAGTTAGGATGAGAGAAAACCCTTGGGGGAATTTTGGGAGAGGCAATTAGTTGGATGAATAGCAAGGGGGCAGATGAAATTCAATGCTGATGAATGCAAGAGCATGCATAGTGAAGGAAGTAATTTGAACTGTGATTAAGCTTTACTGTGTTATGAATAAATTTAACAAATTTAGAGGACATCTGAGGAACATTTTGGACATCAGAGTTGAATATCTCTGTCTCAGTAAGCAATGGTGGTCAAAAAAAAGTGAAAGCTAAGATGTGTTAAGAATAGCATTAAGGAAATAAAACACATAAACCAGTAGTTCAACTGTTGGCTGGAACCACAGAAAAAAGAAATTTGGGAATGATTACTAGAATGACAAGGTGAATAAAAAGCTTGTGGAAGAGTGTGTGTGTGTAAGAATCTGAACATTTACCCTTGAAGTAGCACTTTGAAGTTTGGGAGATGTGCAGAGTTTTGATTGGGAAGCTCTACTATAGTGCAAAGACACTAAAAATCAGAACCACACACTTCCCCAATTCTGTCAGAGCTCTGAAGTGAGTACTTTATTTCAACAGATATTAATCAGTGTCGTAATGAAATATTTCTTTTGTACATAAATGTACAAAATACTGAGTCTTACCACTCCTGAAATAAATAATTGCTTTGAGAACTATTTGTTATCTTCATTATTCGATGATGGTTGTCTGTAGTACTGACAGTTAATCATCATCGTGTGCTGTACTTCTGTACGAGCCTGTGCAGTTACACATTTGCAATGCAGTACCCGTGTGTCACTCAGGCTGAAGGTGTGTACATATGCTGGTAACCTACCTCCTCACTTTCTTCTTCAATACTCATCTTTGTGCCTTAGAGACTGGTGGTGGCCTTTTAATTTATAAGTCACAGTTCATTAGAGAAATCATGTCTGAGCATCTCATGATTAATAAATGTTTGTCTTCCTGTTTGGAACAAGTGAAGCAGATGTATTAAAAATGACAGTGTTAATTAATGGATGCAGTGCTTCTGACTTAGATCATGTCCATAAGTAAATCCTCTGTAATACTGAGCAAGCTTTGTAGGTGCATAGAAATAGGTTTGATTCTAACAGTGAATTTTCGGGGACAACAAAATGCAGCAGATAGCCTAGTCTTATTTCTGGGTAGCAGAAAAACTATTTTAAAAAGACTTTCTTGTTCAACCAAATTTCTGCTAACACATTTTTCATTTGCCCTCTCACCTTTGAGAACAGTTGTAACAAAAAGTTAAATGAACTGCTGTAGCTGTAGCATACTTTTCGATTCAAACTCCCTGCTTGGCAACAGTGCTAAGGAAAATTTAAACCATCACAAAGGCAGTTTGATGCTGTCTTGTTTGCTAAATGCTTGTGGATTGAGAAGGTAATTCTGAGGTAACTAACTAATGGTTCTGTCATATACATTGTTATGGCATAGATGGAATAAGTATTGGTTTGGTTTTTTGTAATTGCATATTTTGGAGGAGACACTGGCTTAGTCTACATAAAATCACTGTGGAATTGGTGTACACTGGATAAATACTAATGACTGACTTTTGGAGAATAATTTCTTAGTATTAAAGCTAAATATTCTTCATATGTTTCTAGGCAATACAGATTTTTGCTATTTGGATTTGTAAAAATCTGTATCGTAAGTTTTTCTTAGTGTGTGTTGGTGACATTCTTATACTTGAAGGTCTAACTAGTGAAATAAAAGCTTGGGAAAGCAGCTCTTGCTACTGCTTGATTTTGATCCAAAGCTAACATAATGTTTGCTGGCTTTAATTTCTAAATGTGGGGGTTTTTTTTTATCTAGTGTGTTTGGCTTTGCTAATTAATTACAATTTTCGTTATGCTAATATTACTGTGTGTCTCTTGTCTAAAGAAGTTGGAATAGATGAGGGTGTATCTCTTGCACAATTACCATTTAAGGATGACCTTTGCTGTTCAAATCCTTTTGTAATATAATGAGTAGGTGTGTAAGGAGCACAGCAGCCACTTCAGTTTTTCCAGTTGGTACACAGCAGTGTGGGATGGCAGACAAGAAGCTCTTCTGCATAAAACTGGGTGGAATGAAAATATCATCCTGAAATACAGATGAAGGTGTTGTAGCCCTTTCTGTTCTGGAGTCAAGAGAAGGAGCAAGAGGGAACACATTAAGGAAACCTTTGTTGATAATCACGTGATGCCAAGAGCTCTGTATTTGGCAAGTGGAGGTATGTAGAGGTTGGAGGCTTTGTTGTGCAGGATGTTCTGGCCATTAAAGAAGAGAGATGGGTAGCTGGGAATATTTGTCATAGTTCTGTGGTCCTCATCATTGAGTTGTTCTTCCAGTTCTATTATTCTCTTATCCTAAGAAACTTAGGATGCAGTTTACCTCAGGGAGGGTATTATTTAATGAGTAAGATTATTCCAGTTCTCATGCTTGACGAAGCTCTCTATTCAGTGTTGTACAGCTACGTTTGATACCCTCAAAGGCAGATTGCATTTCAAAACCTCTTTCCTGCATTCCGCAGCATGGATTAACATGCAGCCTACTGACATGTCTAGAACATCTGGCTTTTTTGAAAAGCAAAGCCTACTTATCCTGGAGAAAAAGCACAAACTTAGTAGCAAGTGCAGAGATTTGGACTTAGGGTTTAATGTTCCCAGTTATGTACAGAGAGTGCTCAGCTAATACAGTATATCACCTTCCTTTTTCAAGAGCTGTGGACTTTCCCTGAGCGCCCTTACCAGTTGCCTCAGCTTTTCATTCCGCATTTGTGTTGGTTGACACTTTGTGCCTCAGGGAAACAACTCCTCTGAGTAGCTTCCTGTACTCCTCATTAGATAGCTTCCCCAATTTGGGTCATCGTTGATTTTCTGAAGAAGATACTTGTTCTGTGTCTTTGTGCCCAAAGTTGATTGTCTCCCAAATATGAATGCTTTTCAGTGTTGGTAGTAGCCGCAATAAGGAAAGTTTTCCTGTTGGGAGAAAGGAAGTTATGGGAGCATGATACTGTCCCAGAGGCTACAAGCTAACAAAATTAACAGAAAAGCCATCACCAGCCTGAAAATCATTAAAAATCCATGAGACTTTTCCAAGGCTTGTTAGGCTTGGCAACAGTAAATGGACTTAAGGGCTTACATAAAATGCTTGTGCCAATCCAGTAACTTGTACGTGCAGATAAGTGTGAGATGTTGACCATTAGCACTTTCGTCAAGTGCTACAAAAGCCTTGGCAAGTTACAGGTGGCAGGTTTGTGCAATTGCATGGTCTCCTGAATTTTGGTATTAGTTATATGTGTGCTGTGAGTATACGAAGACCTATGCTTGTGTGATAAGAAGCTCTTTTCCTTATAAAGCTGAATTCCATCTATATGTGCTTATGTATAAGTCATGCAGAAATGATCAGCCCTTGTGTATTGCCACCTGGTTTTAGTTAGAGGAAATGTAAGGTTATCTGAAGTTACATACACTCAGGCCGCATTTTCTTTGGCAAAAAAAAGTAGGCAAAATATGTATATTCTTCTGTCCTAAGAATACTAACTGGTTACACTCAGACTAAAATTCTTGTATTCTTTGTATTTAATTACATAATAAAGTTTTCAGTCTTCATTAGAAGGTGATTTTTTTTTTCTGTATAGCTGGTTAATGTATTTTGCTGTTATGAATTTGAATTTCAGTTCTGTCATCAAGAACTTTGTTTTTGGAATCCTGTTCAAATTAAAGTATTTCATGGTGGCTTTTATTGTTGACAAATTTAGGGTGTGTATCTGTGTCTGTGTGTGTACTTTCACCTATGTCTACTTCTTTAATGCAAAATCTTATTAACCTTTGTTAATGCTAATACCTGAGTGTTTTTTCAAGCATTCTAGTTACATGAACCCCACCATTAGTTCTTTGTGCATTGTATCAGTTTCAGGCAAGAATCTCACTGCTGAAAGCACTGCTAATTAAAAAGAACATCTCTGTTTAAATGCTTACAGTACTCTATCTTGTACAGACCAGTGATTTGCACTGAGGTAGTCATATGAACATATTCATGCCAACAGCATAATTTTAAGCATATATATATATCGCTTGGAGGATTAAGTGTTCCTTATATCATGGAGCTTTTCATAAAACAAACAAACAAACTTCAGCTTTTGGAATGTAGTCTCTGGTATCACATTGCCTATTTGTCACTGTACTACTTACGCAGCTGCTTATGCATTGTGTTTATTAGTCAAAGGAATGTATCATGGTGAATTTCAGCTTTTGTTTTTAATTTTTTTTTTGTAAGTATAACAGAATTACTTGTCCTTCTGAAAAAGAAGAAACTGAAGATAGACAAATGTTAGAACTATGCTTTTTTAAAATACAGTGTCTCTATTTTTTTATGCTGAAACTTGTCAGGGAAGATCCCTGTTAACTGGAGAAAGATGTATTGCATCTATCAAAATCAGTGTCTGGAGGAGGCAGATTTGCAGATGATGTCAAACTGAGGGGTGCAATATGCACTCAGGAGCTGATGTCATTCAGGTGAACCTCAACAGGCTGGAGAAATGACTGATGGGAATCTCAGGAAATTCAGCAAGCACAGATGTAAAAACCTATACTGGCTATTTCTGCCTGTATAAGCTTATAGAGCTAAATGAAACTACCACTCATGTACAGAGTCCTACTATGTTACATTTTCACACCTAGTTCAGTCATATCTGCTTATCTCATCTCTGCTTCTCTCTTCTGGGCTTTGGAAACCTGTAAAAGTGTCCCACCAAGTTGCTGTCCTTTTTGAAAGCAGCCATACTTCACTGATGAGCAACTCCCATAGAAACTAAAACAACTAAAGGTTCAAACTCTGGTTTCTTTGACCTTTCTACTCTTAGAAATTAGTATCTGATAAGTGTGCTGCTTTCCTGTGTACTTCTTCACAGAGATTTGATTTCTCCTTTCCCTCTGTTGGGTTTGAGTTTATCTTTTCATGTCAGGAGCCTGGGGACTGCTGGCCTGCACATTTGGTGTTGTGTGCTCCATTACTGATAGAGGCACAGAAGATGTTTATGCACTGACGAATCTGTTAATGCTGTAGCTATGAATGGTTCCCATTAAACGGAGTGACTTCTGTTTCTGCTTTGTTGGACAGACTAACTGTCTGATATGCAGAATATGTAGTGGTAGTATAATTTTCTTTTTTTCAGTACTAAAAAAGAAGTTAATTTTTATGTTTGCTGAACTTAAACTGCAAAATGTAGTAAAGATTACAGCAAGACTGTGATGTGCTTAGTTGGTATGAATATGCATCATGATGGTTTTATGCTTTAGTAAAGTCTGCTAAGCCTTCAGCAGCCATCCAAAAAGAATTTTCATTACACTTATCCAAACAATGTTTATAATCTTAGCAAATATACTCCATCTTCAATGTTATTTAGATGAATCATGTTTCAGATTTATCTGCTGAAGATAACTGCTCTTCATATGGAAAGATTGCTCTCCTTTTCAGTCCTTGTCTATTTTCTGGTACTGGACTCAATAAAAATTACTTTCTCTGTCAGTACACACAGGGTAGGTGTGTGTTTCAGAGCTGTTTGCAAGCCCAGCTCCCACTGAGCCACAAGTCCAGTTATAAGAATGCATGTTCCTCCAGCTTAGGAGAAATTCCAGAGCAAACTGGATAATCTCTCTGTTGTCTGGTCTGGTGTTTTTAAAATCTTAACAGGAAACTTTCCCATCACTGCCAGTTTTCTAGGATTCATCTGTGGGCTACCCTCTGTAGAGGACTGAAGGCACTTTATTGGGGAAGGCATAACATGGCTTTAGCCTTTCTGGCAGACTTTAACTATGCATGGTTCATAAGATTATTTTTCTATAGGCATTTTCTCAGTTTTATGAGAGAAGAGAATTCTTGGGAGAGGCTGTTTCAGGCCTTGTGCCTAGAGGACTTTTAAGTGGTATGTCTAGGATCACTTGAGAAGATGGGATGTGGCAGAGCTGGATGATTTTGGGAAATAAGACCCTGTTGGAACGATCCTTCTTTCATGCTAGTCTGCTTTTCTCTGTTTTCTAATACAGTGTTGAGGTTGTGAGTGTGTTCGCTCCTGGAGTCACTTGCTTTTTGGGAGTCCAGGTACTAAGGTATTCTTGGTATTTCTTCTGATGCCTGAGCTTGGAGAGACTGCTTCTGTGTTTGCTGGGCCATCACGAAGCCTGTTGTCAGCTTTAGTGCTGCATCAAGTTGTTTATGTTGCCAAGGATTGGTGGCCTTCTACAATTGTAATTTGAATAATGGAAATGCAGTGTGTACTGAAATTGCAGATTTAAACTTTCTTGGAGACCTGGAAAGGAAAGCCTGCCAGTTTGAGTCTATGTTCCATAAAACAGACACGGTAAAGGGACAAGAATCTTCACAGGTTTTGTCTTGCTTATGCTTACTTTTTCATTCTCATCAGAAGAGATACTAATTCTGGTTACTATAGAGGAAGTTTCTGCCTGTGTACAGGGGACATAATACTGACCCGGGGCCTGCCTGGAATCTGCTGGGTAGTTTGTGCGTTGTATTTCAAGAGCTGGAGCAGTAGCGAATGCAATGCAGAAATTTATCTCAATGGTTTCTGCATTGTCAGCTGGAGTCTCACTGGGTTTGTTAGCTTCAAATATGAGCTCAGTCCCTGTGAGACTGTTTGGGCAATATTCACTTTCCAATGCTCACGCTCAGGCAAACTTTCTAGAATTGGGGTCATTGTGTTCAATCTTGAGCTAAAATTAGTAAGTTCCACCATAAAGACTGTTTAAAACTTCTTTCCAAATGGCAGTGTATGTTGCTTTGAGTTACTGATCTATAAAAGTTTTTGCTATCAGTTTGTAAACTAACAGTGAAAAGTTTAGTTGGAGGAGGATTGGTTTTTTGGTTTGTTTTTTTTTTTTTCCTGTGTTTCTGGGCTTAGAGAGGAACGTACTCAATTGAATTCACATCTGGTTGGCTGATTTTCTTCATGGAGAAACTCCAAATTCATTGTGAAGATTAGAGTAAGCGTTTATGGGTTTTCAGGATTTTGAATGGAATTTGAAGTATTGTGTTTTCAAGCAGTGGACAAATCAATTTTCTCATAGGTATTTGTTCATGTTCTAATTTTGGCAATTCATTGTCTACATTCTAATTTTAAAAAATGTTTTATATTTCATGTTGTGTCTTGGGATTTTGTAATGTGCTCACTCTTTGCAGAAACGCACATGAATTCATTGGCGTTCCTCATGACAGAGGTCTCATCTGAAGACATCGCCAAGTTAGTCTGAATCAACTTATCAAAATAAGCTGCTTATTAATGAGAGTGGAATTTGCAAATCAGAAAAAGCCTTGAGCGTTTTAAAAGATTACAAACACGCTATCTTACTGTTGCCTTGTTTTCCTCATAATAATGGTTAACAAATGTATGCAAAGAAGGTCTCATGAGCAAGGTAAAGAAAAAATGGTTAGCCTGTAAAAAGTACTTGCAGGCTAAAAATGTCTTTCCTCTCAAACTTTATGAATCCCTTCTTTTGTATTTGAATTTATAAATTTCAGATTATTTAGATCTTTTATGTAAGTCATACTGGGTTTTTGGAGTGTCCAGGATTGCTAAACTTTGGAGTTTTCTGCAATTTTGGTGCTACATTACATTTCTTGAAAGTGTGCTA
Organism: Ramphastos sulfuratus; assembly: GCA_013399055.1. Classification (NCBI taxonomy): domain Eukaryota; kingdom Metazoa; phylum Chordata; class Aves; order Piciformes; family Ramphastidae; genus Ramphastos; species Ramphastos sulfuratus. Next base: position 279,958 of record WBNM01041951.1, read on the forward strand.
TGTTTTGGGAAGTTCAGACAGAAATCTCTCACTAAACTTTTCTTGGTCTTCTCTGTTTCAAAAATTAATCTTTTCCTGAATGAAAATTAATTCAAACTAACACCCAACTTAGATTTCCCTGTGCTTTGTTTCGATATCTGTTGTTTCTAAAGTGTAAGCTTTTATGGAAGTTATGTCCTTTCTGTGCATCTGTTTGCTTATACAGTAGCCTAAAGTAGTGTTTGACCCTTTCTGCTATGTCACATGGGCAGACTAGTTTGTCTACGTTATTCCATATTAAAATCCAAACATTTGAGCCTTCAGGTTGATAAATAACGTCATAGTTGTCTGAATTTAACTATACATTAGGAGAAAGTTTCATGTTAAGTCTGTGTAAGAGTGGGATGCAGATGCTGCTAAATTATTTAGTTACTCGTTTTGATAATTGCGATGCGGATAGCAGTCACATGAAATGACAGTGTGATCATATCTAAGATTCGAGTTGGTAGATTGAAGACGTGTTGTTTATTCTGGCTGAAGGAGAGGATAAAACTTTAAATTGGGAGTTAATGTTCTGAAGAGCCCTGACAACAACATTTTGTTTTTTTCAAACTTCAACATCTTTGATTTCAGCAGGAACTTGAATATTGTCAACAACTTGTTACAAAACATCTGTGGACAAGGAATCTGAAGACCACGTTCAAGAAAAACTTCTGGTGTCATTTACAAATGTTTTTAAAAGGAAGACTTGAGGAGGACATTTACTACAAGATTCCTGGAGCCTTTTCCCCAAGTCCTTCATCTGCATTTTACAAATTTGTTGTAGAGGCATTTATCTAAAAAGCTGTCTTCTCTGGTTGGCTTTGTCAGAAGAGAAAATCTCTCCTGAGGCAGTTGTTAGAGTATGTTAATCTAGAGACAGAACTGCCTCAGTCATTCAGTTCATTGTTTGTTGAATTTAATTAGAATACCAACAGAATGATGGCGCTCTAGATTCATAACCAAGTCCATGTGGTAAAAGTTTCCTACACACATGGAATTGGGAAAATACCTGTTAATAAAAGGGCTTTTCAACATCAGATGGAAAATCAGTGGCAGAGACATAGGAGTTATGTGCTAGTTGCTGAAGTAGCAATTGGTCAGCTGTGTGACTGATTAAATGTGTTGTTTTGCTCTACAAATTCTTTCTTTGATTTCTTCTCTGATTATAATTGCCTACCTGTTGTGACAGTTCTCTCCCTCACAGGAGCAATGCATGTTCTTTGGAACACTGGAATTAAAAAAAAAAAAACACTTTTAAACTTCAGCAATGTCTTTTAATTTTCTTATTTTACAAGAAGCTGACAAATGTTTTTAGAGCAATGATTGCTTTATGAAATGCATTTGGGTTTTTTTGTTGTCTTCTGTTTGGTTTCTTTTTTGTTTTGAAGCTAATTGTATGTTGTTCCCTGAGAGTGAGTGGCTGTTTACCTGTTTCTATCACGGTGGTCTTTGTTTCATAGGATTACCTGTAGGCAGTCTCTGTTTTGTTATATAGGTTGTAATTGTGATGCATCATTCAATGGTCTGGGCTGCACATCAGCATCCGCATCACCTGTCAGTAGGAACTTTTCTTTTAACAGATTATATGCACAGCTTTTCCCTGCTGCTTTATTTTTCTGAGGTTGCTTTTACAAACTTAAAAATGACATATTTACATGTGATTAATTTGCTAATAAAAATTGTTTTCTTTGCAACAAGAAATTGTGAGATTATATTCCATTTGAATTTGTTCATTTCAGTAAAATGTTTCTAGTAAACTTATTAGCAAGTGGTTCTAGTCAGTTCAGGGAGATGAGTAATTTCCCATTCTCAGCTTTCTCCTACTGCGAAGTAGTAGCATCAGTTCATACCCTACTTTCTGGAGCTTGGAACAGTTTTCAAATCAGTGTAGAAATGCTGGATTTGAAATAATTGTTTTGGACAGCTCTCTGATGTGCTGAAAGATGCAAAGTAAGTAGTTGAGCATTGTCTCGTCTCCTTAGACATGTTTTGAACAGTAGTTTAGGAATGTAAAAAGGAAAAAAAGACATTTTATGACTCTAATAGTTTTAGGAGAGTGCAAGGCATTAGAGCAATAGGAAAAAAGGTCTTGTTCTATGTAAGTACAATAGGTCAGTGACACTTCACATGCAAAGTTGATGAACAAAAATGTTAAGTAAGGTGCAAATATTATGGTGCAACTTCTAAATGCCTCTTGAAGATGCATTTAATGTTACTTGAAGATTTGTAACTTTTCCATACTAAGAACATTGTCATAAAATCACAGAAAGTGCATCATTAAATCTGCATTTCCCTCATGAAATATGTCTCCTAATTATGGAACTGTTAGTAAGTTATGGGGTTTATAGAAACACGGATGTGATCCAGGCTTTCTGTTTCTTTCCCTTCTGGTAACTTGTGTGGCAAAATGTTAGTTGCAAGCTCTCATTCATAGCTGGGTGCTTACTTTTATAAGGCACATAAAACTCATAGTATCAAAATATGTACCATTTTATAAATATCTTTTTTTCTCAGCTGTAGGTTCTGCATCATGAAAGAGAGAAAGTAAACCTTTAGAAACTTAGAGTATCACTCAGTGTGAAGATTGCCAACTTTGTTTCATAGCCAATGTAAATCTTTTGAAAACCAAAATAGTTACTCGCACAATTTGCTTTTCATTTACTATATTATAAGCAGGACACTATTCTCCACCTTTGTTCTCGACTGTACTTTTTACATAATGTGCAGGCATAGCTTATTTTTGTACTTATGTCTATTGTTGAGCAGTTAGAGACTAAAAGAGAAAACAGAGCAGAATGATAGTTTTGGGGAGCAAGTGGATGTAAAGATCACTATGATAGGAAGAATAGTACTAATTTTAGTTGTAACCATATTTATTGGCTAACATGCTATTAACTGTATTCTGAGATTTACATTAAATCATGCAGAAATATGTCCAGTTGGTTTGGAAGAAGAAGAGCTGTGATTTTTCTCACTTATGTTGTATGACACAGCCTGCTGATATTGCACTGGTAGCTATGAATGCACCTAATTGAATACGCAACATTCTCAGTGCTGGGGGGGTTCCTTTGTTGTTGTGTTATGGTTTTATCATTGAATAAATCAGAGAATTCTTCAACAACTGAAATTAAAGATGTTAATGAAGATCTGTTCCTAAAAATATGAATGTCATAGTGAATTTAACTAAGCATAATTAAACCTTGCTGAATGCACATTCAGCACAGAAGTGGAGAAATGCCCGATTGTTCAAATCCTGTCACATCATTCCAGTAATTGTGATCACTGCTGTTATGGTAGAGGGTGGAGTCAGTGCTTCAGGGAAGAAGCCAACAAGTAACATATTCCTCTGCCAGTTTTATGAGGATGAATTTGCAAATAGACAATCTTAGGTAGTTCATCAGTTGAAATGGTATATAGTTTTGATATTATGTGTAGAAAAGTGTCCTGTAATGTATTACTAAAGGGACAAAATATTGTGCTTAGGAAAAAATGTCATGATTACTTTGTTTCAGGATCTGAGATTTTTCTATATGTACCCTAAGGTTTCATTTTTACAAGATGTGAATTGTCCATTTCTGAGATTCAGGTAGGATACTCCACACATGCAAAGAAGCATCAAATAAAATTCACGGTGGTACAGGGAAAAGCAAATGAGTCATGGCTACAGAATTGGTGTCTCTTTGTGGCTTGGGGGGATTATATTTTGGAAAAGGCAGCTTTCAGTGTAAAATTGAAGTCTACTTTATATATGGGTTTAAACTGGCAGAGGGGAGATTTAGACTAGATGTTAGGAGGAAGCTCTTTACAGTGAAGCACTGGAACAGGTTGCCCAGGGAGGTTGTGGCTGCTCCCTCCCTGGAGGTGTTCAAGGCCAGGTTGGAGGAGGCCTTGAGTGACCTGTACTAGTGGGAGGTGTCCCTGCCTATGGCAGGGGGTTGGAACTGGATGATCTTTGAGGTCTCTTCCAACCATACCATTCTATGATTCTAAAAGCACTAAAAAGCTGTCCACATGAAAGTAGAAGTGTTACCCAATTTTTTTAAACTTCTATCTTGAGTAGTGATAGTAATGCCTTTGTTTCTCTAAAAGCTTTCATGTGATGAAGTAAGTTGTGTCTAGGTTTAAAATGGTTTTGAAATTTCCAGATTAGATGAAGAGTTTCAAAAAGAGCATCTTACATTTGGTGAAGAGATCACCACCAATGTGTATGATGAAAGTGATTACTGTTGAAAGTCAAGCTGAATTGGGGTTTGTAAGAAAGAATCCAAGAAAGGGTTCTGCAAAGGAGCTGATGTAGTTGAAGCAAGGAAACAGCAGTTCCTCTTTAGGAATTTAAAATATCAGTTAAAGCTATGGTGTTGTAGTTCTTCGGTATGGTGATCAAGGGATGTGGTATGGCAAACCACATACTTATTAATAGAATGGTAAAGAGATACTTATTAGCAGTTATAACAGAGACTGTAATGTAAAGGAAGATCAGAGTCAGAAGTGTGCGAGGAGTGAGTCAAGAAGATGCAAGTCCCTGGGTGACAGGAAAAGTAGGTGGTCAGCCATGGCAGAAAATTACATTTGGATGCTAGTGGGAAGACCAACTGGAACAGAATGATTCAAGGTCTGGTCTGCCACTCAGTCTGTAGACATGTTTATATATCCAGTTCTTACTCTGAAGTGCTGATATGGCTTTGTATATTGCTAATTTCTTCTGGTTTAATGATAATTAAAAAAATTACATATTTTTGTTGACTTTTCTGCCTTTCCTTAGGGTGGTGATCTTACTGGTTTTGAACTGTAAACCATCTCCATCAGTTGATGCATTGCGGGCATGGGGACGTCAGTTCTATTACTGGCAGTGTGGAGGGGGCTGTTTGATAGCTTAGGCATAACATGTGGTCATCTGATGGCAAGGCAACTTCTGTGACTTGGACATACTGTTTAACTGTGGTTTACAAATGACAAACAGCAGTATGAGCTGTCTCATAACCTATAGTTTCAGATAACACTGTGTAGACTCTGGCAGAACTGTTCTTTCCATTCCCTGTCCTTAATTTTTGACCCAGTGTTGTGGTATGTTTTCCTTTCTCATATCAACTGCTCATCTACTGAAGTAATTTTTCTTTTGCATTCACTTGTTTATTTATTTATTTTTTTAAAAGGGGCATGTGGAGGAATGTTTTTTAAAATGCATCAATTGTTCCATGGTAATACAAATGAAAATGTTTGCTTTTAGGTTTAAGAGGTTAAGTTATGAGAGGGGAGTTAAAAATTTGATGTTCGAGTCGATTGAGGTGCTTGCTTGGGGGGAAGCTACAGATACTTTCAGTAGGGTTGTGTGTCAACCTGTCTGTTTGCTGTAGAAGATTGCTCTCCATATGTGCCGGGGAATGGAAAGTTAAATTAGGTCTTTTTAAAAGTCAATGTGTAGTAACAAGTCAATGCACTTGTATAGTTTTCTTTTGAGATATACCTCCCCAGATGCAGGACTTGCATTTCCTTTTATGAACTTGATGAGAACTTATTTATACCTGAATCTAGGAGAACTCTTGGATGTAAGCTGTTTGGATCCAGGTGAAATATTAACAAAAGCTAAGTCAATATAGAACTGTTACTAGTGTCATCTGTTTGGCATTTCCAGTGTACACATAAAGCTTTTAGCTATTTCTGTATAGACAATCTTTAAAAATATAAGCTTCAGTCTTTCAAACCAGCAGTGCCAGCCTGAATTTTTTCACAGTAATACAGAGGAGATGGTGGTTCTTCAGTATTTACTTCCTAGCCCTAGGCAAAATTTTGCAGAAGATGAAATACATTGGGATGTTTGCCTTTGAGAATTATGTTCATTTATTCAAACTTTCTGCTCAGTTAAGATGAAATTAAAACAAAGTTCTTGCTTCACATGTTGAGTTCTTTTTGTTCTGGATGAAATAGAGTACAGTAACTTCGCTTGCAGAAATGTGTAGGTCTGTGTGTGTGGACTGGGTCTCTACATGTGTTTTCAAGTTGCTGAGGCTTAATTTTTTTAAGAGCATAATCTCTATTATGAAAATCTGGAGGGGGAAGGATGTGAAGGATACTATTTATTGAAAAACAGTCCACTGACTTCTATTTTGATACAAACCTGTGCATAATTGAAAAATAATTTTGGCAATCTGCTCTGAGTTTATCTATGCGGGCCAAAACCATAAGGTGGTATCTGCTGTGCCTTTTTGTAAGAAAAAGAAATTGTTTCTTAAATGGCATTGTGTTGACTAGCAAATATGGAAATAACAGAAAAATTCTGTAGTGTCATGAGTCCTGCAATCCCCAGACACTCTGAAAAATTGGTTTTCTTTTGTGCTGTTGTAGATTGACTGTAGGACAGTATTGTTAGCTGTTTAAATGTTGTGGGTCAACACATGTTTCCTGGTATGCAGCTGTTGAAAGGATTTTTTTTTTTTTTTTTGGTTGTTTTTCAGTACTTTTTTTTTTTTTCCTCTTAATGTAACCCATACACATGTTGTCAAAGCTCATGTATTATTCTTCTAATGTTTGTCCAGTACTGCATAGTTATTTTCAAATTTTCACTTAATTTGTTTGGAGTTTACAGCAAATATTTTTATGTTATTTTTCTTTTGTGTGATCTGTTTCATATTTTGGAGACTTAGGAATGTAGGAAACATTGATGCATCAGGAAATGCCGCATGCGGTAGGGTATTTTTGCTCATCTTGTATCATTACTCCTGAGACAAAATGATGAATACACTGGTATATTTGAAGGCCGCTTCGCACTCCTTGCTGCTCAGACAAGACCATCATGTCTGAGATGCTGACATCTTTGGCAGTTAGGACATGGTCGTTATCCTGCTGACGCAGATTGTGTCTTGTAGCATTGTATAAATGTCTCCTTGGCATATTGAGTTTTAGTTTTATTGTGAATGCATAGCTAAGCTGTATGTTACAGTGTCTCTTGAAATGTTACCTGACATCTTCCGCTGTCTACAGAAGTGGCTTCAAACTTTCATGGCCTTGTAGGTGTCAATGCTGGACTACTAATGCATTTTAAACCCAAAGTTTCAGTCTCCTTTCAAACTTGACCATAGCAGCAGTGATTTGCTTGGCTATGGGTAACTTCAACTAGTTTCACAGTCTTCTAGAGGTTGCTTCTGCTGATACAGTAATATTTTATGTTAGATGAGGGGGAAAAGAACCAAACCTAGTTTAGTGTTTCACTGGTACACTATAATTTATTCTTAGCAGTTAAAGAAGTCTGAAAGTTTTCAGGTGATTTTTTTTATGTTGCTTGTATCATGAAAGAATAAGTAGTCATTCTTTTAAAAGAACATACTGTCCTTTTGGATAGCTGTATTGCACAAGTGATGTCTAAGTCAAAAGTGTCTTGTTCTTTTTTGTTTTACTTTTTATTTTTCCTGCAGATGGCTTCCTCTTGGGTATAATTTGGAATAAAATTCAGTACTGTTAAGTGTTTTGGCTCTTTATTTTATTCAAAGCATGTAAGACATTACAGATGCCTTGAAATATTTCTGTTTCCTCTGTATGCTTATGGGACAGTAGAAGGGAACCCCCCACAGTTGACTAGTGTTTCTATTTTTATGTATAGGAGGACCACTAGCATTTGATTAATTTGTGGAAAGGAATGTGCTAGTTATTTAATGTTTGCAACAAGATTCTGATCTTTACAATGTGATTGTCTCTGTATTAATTCCTACTATTCAATAGCTTTTATCGTGTAATAATAATTTGATAATAATTTAGCAGATGTATAATAGCAACTATATGCCATTGGGTCACATAAGCAAGACAGGCTATCCAGGCTTCTTTGCCAGCCCTATGAAGTTCTGGACTACTGCCACTGGCTCTCTTGCAAAAACTTGCACATCCATTTAGGTATTCAGGTGGAAATTCTGTCTAAATCTCTATGCTTGAGTGATGAAGCTCTAAAATGTGAGATCTGATTATAATCCTATCGTAATGTAGAATCTGAAGTGTTATGAGCACGTTCAGGCTCTGAGAAGGAAAGAACAAGAATGTTCATATGCAGATATCCAGCTCCCACACCAATCTGGGATGACTTGTGTTGACACACATGGACTGAATAATTTTTTCCAAAATCTATTCAATTTTACTCGAAGGACTTGAACACCAACTGAAGGCAGCCTAATGCTTACCCTGATAACTTGTTCAAGTTTTCTGCCCCTTTCACTGACTACAGAGGGTTCTGGAATGCTCTTACCGGAAACCTTGGTATTAGTGAACACCCTATCTACCTAAAACTACACTACAAAGTGCATCTCAGCTCTCTCTGCAATAAACTAGAAAAACTGTCTTAAGCTCATGATATGACACTTGATTTCCAGATGCAGGGTTCTGGTGTGGTTGTTGTGTTTTGCTTTGTTTGGGGTGAATTTTTTGTTGTTGTTTTGTTTGTTTGTTTTTGAGGGTGTGTGTGGAGTTTGATTGTTTTTTCTTTAGGAAAATTCTCTTCTGCATTTTCTACACCATATTGAAAAGCGATTTTCTAAGCAGTTCTTAGAGTAGACTGGAAAAATGCCAAGGGAGGAAAAGCAGGTTACCATGATTAGATAGGAACTTACAAGGACAAGCTTTCTCAGTGCCAAACCTCTCTGGTTTCATTTTGACAAGTTTTGGATTCTCTTATTAGCTTCTTAGTCCAGAAGATGCTAAATTCTGCAAACCTTCCTGGAGAAAACACAGGCTCTTCATCAAAATAGCTGTTTACTAGCATGCCAACAGTGCACATTAAAGCATCAACTGTGGCACAAAGCCTTTTTGTTTATACTGAAGCTCTTGCCAGACAAACTCTCTTAATCCACCCACTAAAGCTATCCTGTAATGTAGTTCAGTAGCAGTGCCCACTGGTTGTAATACAGGCTTCAGTTTCAGAGGACAAGTACATGTAGTGTTGATTCCAGTTTTTCTGCACAGGAAACTAAAACTCAGTGGAAAGCACCAAACTTCTCAGTAGTCTTTCATGCTACTTATTTTACTGTGTTCTTGGTGAGGTTGCTGACAGGAAATGCATTACATATTTTTCCTAATTAATGCTGTGGAAATGTAGCATTCAGTTGTAGCAGCCAGTATACAGCACTTCATTAACGACATACCTTCATATCACAATCCAGTAGATTTTTTTTTTTTTTTTTAAATTTTCTGGTCCTAGTCTAGGCTTTCACTCACAAGAAATGATATTTCTTTGTGAGATATTTTTTTTAAACCACATTTCACTTTCCTCTGTTGATGTACTTTCTCTTCTGTTGCTTTGTGGAATCTCACACCTGCAAGAGGGGAAAATGATTGTGACTGTGAGTGGGAAATGGAACACAGGGCATAAAAGTAGTAATGGTTAAATTCCCCAAATGAACAGGCCAGAAATATCCCACCTTTGCTTATTTTTATATTTTCTCTTAGCTTAATAAAACTTTTCATGCAGTGAGCTGTTGTAGTTATCTGTGTCCCTTGCAACTCCTTGCTGGCATTATTTCTTGAGTGTGGCTAAACCACTTAGATCTGTTCTCAGGAAACTCATTCGTTCCAGTCCATGAAGGAGAGTTCACTGAATCCTGTGTAGGTTTGTGTGACCCACCTCAAAACATGCAGGTTTTGTATAAAACAGGGGTGCTTTGGAGCAAACTCCCTGAGAGACCTGTCTAGAAGCAGTATCCCTTCCCTGTGTTACATTTGCTAACTCGCAGCCTGTTGCTGGTATTGTGTTGGTCTCCTGTCACTTTACTCTTCTGCTCCTCCCAGGTGCTTTTGAGAGTTACATTTTATGCAGAGGTAGATTTCAAATAGAAATGAATTAACAGTTTGTTTGCACAAAGTGTGTTTTATTTCAGGGATTTTAAGATATAATTACCCTTTTTGTGGTTTCTCTTATTTTAAGAGGAAATTCTGACTAATTAGTTCTTATAGTTCCTGTTCTGTGTTTTGTCATCTTGAGGCTGTTGGCATCTCCCTGCAGCAGCAGTCACAAGCAGCCACAGTCCTTTCAGTTGCTAGGCCTCTGCCAGTTCAGAGCCCTGTTCTTTTTAGCAGGCACTTAGACCGCCCCACACCCGTGCACTTTCCCTCTTAAGCCTGGAACCTTCAAACCCGTCTCTGACAGATATGAAGAGTTACAAGATCATGACTGTAAACACTGTTACGCTGGAATTTTTTTTACAATTGCTAGCAAGTAACAGAATGTCACTGTCACTACCAAATGTTGTTACCAGAATGTTGCTACCAGTCATGGCAGCAAGGTTGGAGATGGTACTGACAAGGTTGTTTAATGTCAGATTGTGCAGGTGTCAGCTAGAAAAGGAAGGTAACAAGAACTTTGTGTATTACAGTAGTATTTTCGATAACATTGCCCAATTCCTCTGGAGGAATATTTAAGTATTTACATGTCAAATCAAATTTTATGATCATATAAACAACTTACTGAGGCCAGTTGCATTTTTTGAGTGATGTACATTAATTACCCTGCCGTCCCCATGCAACAATTATATTTGCACGTGCTGTATGTCTTGTGAAAGATAGTTTATAGCATCATCTAGAAAATGTGTTGGGCTGCCAGTAAAGACTTAAAAAAAGTTTATGGCTGTGGTTGTAACAATGGTACTATTGTCAAAAGAGAAAGGAAAAAGTCCATGAAGGCAGAGGAGAGAGAGTGTGTTAGGTAAGGTTGCTATTTCATGCTCGACTAATAAATAAAAGGACATATAAAATGCTCATTTATGTTTCTGTATGGGAACTGTCTTTCTAGGCTTGTATACCTGAGATAACTACCAGTCTCCTCAAGTGCGTACATAGTGATCAGTAAAAATAACAAACTCCCAAACAAGTTAGCTATTGTGTTAGTATTACAATACAGTTTAGAAACCACTCCTGAGCAGTGGTTATTGAATAGGTTAAGAGGGACAAGAGTGCTTCTTCATGCATTTTATGCTGAAAGTTAAAACACAGGCTGTTAATATGGAGAATTAATTGCTTTGGTAATGATACTGTTTTTTTCAGTGTTGCTTCAGGAGTATTTTAAATCAGATATTTTCCTCTTTTGTCTCCCAACCAAGCACAATGCATTCGCTATGGACCTGCACTTCTCAGAATGAAGTATACTTTACTGATGTCACACCTCTCTTGAATTTATTGCTGCACTGAAATTGTATTTTCTGCTTTTATACTGAATATTTAGTATCCAGACTTCTTACTCTTTTGACCGACAGGTGTCATTGGCAGTTATTGCCGACTAACAACTATTTTCTAGTAAGGCAGGCAGTGTGTTCCTGAATTTCAGTTGCAAGTCCTGAGAGTTTAATTTTATGACCTTTCAAGGTTTTTTTTTTTTTTTTTTGGTGGGGTTTTTTTTTTTTAAGTTTAAAATGAATGGATTTTGTTTCATATTTTTTTTAAAAAAAAGTTTCTCTGACATAAACTGTCTGTTTTAGACACTTACCGTATTTGTATTTAGTTTAATGTACTGATGTACATCTAAGATTTCAGATTACTGTCCACAGCTGCCTCACTCTCGTTGCCTGAAATAGACCAGAGTATGGTGAATGTTGGGTATGGTTTTGTTGGGGATGGTGGTGAAAAAAGAATCTGGGTCCACCAGTCTAAAGAATTTTTAAACTGCTCTCTTGACGGATGCTTTGCTGAAAACAAGAGAAGGGAGCATGGTTTAAGTAAATAAATGAAAGTCCAAAGTGTTAATTATTTGCATAAGTGTGCTATTTTTGCTTTATTTCTAAACGTGATTAGAGGTGTTAGAAGCTCATTTTGAGACAAACACCCTATTCAGAATTCTGTGCTATTTCCCTAAGAAAGAAATTAGCGTACAGTAGTTAGTTGTGAATGTCGTCTGTAGTTAGGTTGGTTTCATTCAGAAATAGTCAGAAGATTGTTTACAGTTTATGTTGTTTGTTTGTTTAGTAAGGCACTGGAATGGAGATACTTTGTTCTGAAAGTGAAGAAAGAAATTAATTTCCTAGTGGGCGTAGCTTCATTTCTGAACTAATTCAGGTGTTTTTTCCAGAAGACAAACAATGAATACAGGCCTTGTAGAAATAACCTTTTACAAGTTCAGGTCTGCAGCATAGCATTTCATTGTGGAAAGGTATTTAAAATTACACAGTGTTAGGTTTTGAAAAAGCAAAGCAGTGAACTTGAAACTGATTTGTTTCATGTACATGTGTAGATGTACACCCAGGCTTATATATTTTCTGATATGTGGGGAAGGTTAGCCTAGTTCTTGATGAATTCCAGTAAAAAGACAATGGCTTTGGAGGATAAATGTGCTGACTTCAGTTGAAATGTTCCCAGCTATTTCAGCTTTTCTTCTTTTGTTGGACTTTTACTGCAGGTTCTTTATGATAAGCTTCAGTGTTTGATTATTGAAGCTCAGTTTAATTGGCAGCTCAAATTAGAGAATCCTTTGCCTGTTATTTGTGCAGGATTAGTGCCTTGTGAGATCTTTCAACAACTTTCAGCCTTAGGAAACCCAAGAATGTGGTTGAGGATCTTCTACCTGAGAGGAAGTGTTTCTTAGTGACATGTTTTTTATGTTTGACTGAGGAGTTGGCTACTGAGGTAGAAATTTCCTGAGGTAGATATGTACACAGTAAGTGGGGAGAGTCCATCCCCAGACAAGGAGGGGAAAGATTAGTCACCTGTAGCTCTTTTTGGACAGTAATGTCACCTGTAGTTACAAACCAATCTCCTGCTGTTTCTAGAGTGATTCCTCAAAATGTTTAAACAGTTTCAGGTGTGAGAGGCTAAGGGACAGGTAGTGTCCAGTAACTCCAGCATGTGCAGGCACCTAAATATGGGGGTTTTATTTGCTAAGGGGAGAAAGCATTTCCTTGATTTCAAATGAACACTGCATATTCACACTCCTTTCGACTTTCTGTATCAGTAGTCACATTAATTAAATAATGTTGGCATTAATTAAATAGATTAATGTTGACTTCTTGAGCTTTTTTCCTGGCTTCAGCACCCTGCTAGTCTCTGGCTGGACTGAGCAGGAGAGGTGGGCAACTGGTTTGCATGCATCTGGCAGCAGGTTCAGGAAGTTCATGGGTGCCACAAGGTGACTGTGTAAAAGTTTGTTTCGAGGACTTCAGTATTTCAGTGTATTCCAGGATAGGAAAGCCTTTTATATGTCTTTTATGATGAAAAGCTTTTTTTTTTTTTTCTTTGAGTGAGTTGAATTGTTTGTATTTGGTGGTCAGAATCTTCTACAGTGCTTGAAACAGGCTTTTATCTGGGAATAATTTGAAGTATACTCTTAAGTGCACTACTTCTATTTTAGATAAAATACACAGTTTCTTAGACACAAGATGTTGAAAGGCATGAAGATGTTATAAAATTCATTGTATATTTCATATTCTGTTTACATTCAGAGATATCCTAAAAGCTTCAAGCATTTCCTCAGATTTACAGCTTCATAACATTGATTTTTTTTTAAATTTTTTTTTTTTTACTACGCCAGTGAGCATCGTAATTGTTTTGTTTGTAATTTATTTAGTTTCAAGCAGAGGTATGCATTTGAAAAAGAAAATTCCCGTTGCCAAAATTCCATACATAAGTGAATGGTGAAATGGTGAAATACTCAGCAGCTGGTGCTAGGTCATGCAAGTCCAGATGGAGCAAACTTCTGTCACACAATGTCCAGAACATGGGTCTTTATTTTCAAGGAGGTTTGTAGAAATGATGTTGATGATACATGTTAAAAACAAAGCACAGTTATTTGAAAAGTAAAAGAAAGCCTACAGAAGCAGATTTAATAAAAGGAATCTTTATGCTCGGAGTGATCCAACGGAGACTCAAATGTTTGGTCAAAGAGTTAGACTAAAAAGGCAGGTGGATATCTGTGTCAGATGTTTTAAATTCTAAAGTAATTTTGGTGTCTTTTAATTCATATCCTGTTGATACAGTTAAAAATATTTTCTATTTTATGTAAACCCACTGTGCTTTGCATTTTCACAGAGTCACATAAACATCCAGGTTGGAAAGCCCCTCAGGATCACCAAGTCCAACCTATGACCCTACTCTAGAAGATTCACCTTAAACCATATCCCTAAGCACCACATCCAAACAACCCTTAAACGTATCTAGGGTGGGTGACTCAGCCACCTCCCTGGGCAGCTCATTCCAGTGCCTGACCACTCTCTCTGTGAAAAAATTTTCCTAATGTCCAATCAAAACCTACCCAGTTTCAGCTCAAGGCCATTCCCCCATTTTACTTAACAAGAAGCAAGTGCACAGAAATATGTTGGAGAAAATATATACTGTAAGAATATATTTGAAGTATAATTAGTTCTTTATGTGCAAGGGTCTGTAATGTGCAAACCTTGTCTTCTGCATAAACTTTTCAAAAAATGCTTTCAGCAGATGACTTGCAAAGAATATATCATGTCATAAATTTTTGGAATGAGCATTTTCTTCTTTCTGCATCGATAGTGTTATGAGAGGTCATGGATTTCTGATGGAAAGCTGACCAGATTGTGATAGAGAAAACAATGTAAAGTGCAGAGAGAGCAGTCTTCCTGTCTGTAGCTACACAGACCCAACTAGAATATCAGTTCGAGTTTTTGCAGTGGACTTGGTTGTTGCTCAGGGTGCAAGCCTAGAGGTAAATGAGAAATTGCTAACGTCAGTTCAGCAAATGGGTAATTTCTCATCAACAGATATAGGGGGCAAGTAATACAGTTCTGCCTTGATAAGGATACAGTGACTGAAGTTTTTCTCCAATGAACTATGAATGCTATATAATTACTGTTCAGTATAGTAATAGTATTTAGACTTCACTTCCACAGTATTCAGTGAGCCTTTTCTCTACATCCTGGTTTCTCCAGTGCTCTAACAGAAGTTGTGAATATTTTAACAAATTGTTGGTTTTGTTGTTTGTTTTTTTTTTTTTTTCCCTTTCAGTTTTTCAACAGATTTTAGAGTGCCTGCCAGGTAAGTGGTCATGGCTTCAAGCCTGTTGGTATTAAAGAAACATTTGAACAACTCTCTTAGATATATCATTTTACTTGCTGCCCAGTGTAGAGTTGGTAGTTGGGCTGAATCATCATTGATTCCTTCCAGTTCAGAATAGTCTGTGATTCTAGACACCAAAGCTCTATGCATTGTATCTGAGATACAAGCTGATTTATGCAAGTGATTAATTTTAATAGAGAGGGGCAGACCAAGGAGTAGGAATACAGCTGTGGCTTTAGGTAGGAAAGAAGGAACAAATGTATGAATCAAGCAAGGATAATGGTCTAGGCTTATAAAAACCGTCACTTTAAACATTAATCACATCTAGGCTTTAGAGAGAGAAGGATTGTGGTAAGGATGTATGAAATGTTTAAAAGTAACAAATGTAGCTGTACTATTTTAAAACACTGTGACATTTTAAAGCCTGCCTGGTTTCTTGTTTACTTTGAAGACATTCGTAAAAATAATTAAGAGAAAGTTCTTTCCTTCAAAGAAATTGTGTTCTTAAACAATGCTGGAAATGTCAGTTCAGTACCTTGAATAAAATCTGTTATTTACTCTTCATGCAGCTTCTGGATTTTTGCATCAGGTTTTAGAAGTCAGACAGTTGATGGGAAGCACTAGCCATCATTAGAGGCTAATTTTTATAAATAGTGAGTTGGACAATCCGATTCTTTCTAAATATCAGTGTTTTCTATAGAAGCTACATACTCCTTGCAGAGATTCTGGCAAATAAGTGAAACAATATGGGAGCACATTCATTTTAAAACTTCTGGGTTTTCTCTTGTTTACTGAAGAAGCACATGACCTTTGAATCACATTCACAGTGGTGCTTTTGTCTATTTTGGTATAGCATCTGGTTTGGTGAGGAAACATTTTCCTGTTCTTGGTGGCCAGACTGTTGGTAATCGTACTGGATAGTAGCTTGTATTTATACTAATTTGGAAAGTTCTTCTCAATGTTGTTTGCATTTGAAATATTGCACTAATATTTATTACCTTATTTTAAGGAAACTGAGAATCATTCATTGTTTAATTTCTTGGAGGAGCATGTTGTCTTTATCCTCAATCTCTGTATTTACAAATTTCTTCTAGTTTATTTGAAAGCACAGATTCTCTGTGTAACTACTGGGTGTACTCTACTTCAGCTGTTTTTCTTAACAGTCACTAATTGTGGTTTTCTAGTAAACTAGCTAAATCTAGAAAGCATATGTTATACACAAGATCATTGTGAAACTGGGGAGAATTTTCACCCACGTGGGGAGAGTTTAGACATGCAGAAAGACTGAGAGATTGCTGTTGAGAGCAGCCTGCCCAGATCACTTCTGATAGTTAAAAATGGAGCTGTTGATTTTCCCTGTGAATTTTCCACTTTTTGGACAGATGTAGGTAGGGATTTTATGCAGTAGACCAGTTAATAATGGCTTATTTAAAAAAAAAAAAAAAAAAAAATTCAATTTTAAATGTCTTTTAAAATAAATATAAACCCCTGTACTTAACATGAACTTACCAGTACCTCACAGTTCAAGATTATTAGGTTCTGTATGTACAGTGTGAAAACCAGCTGTGTGTAAGCCACGCGTCCCAAGCTCGTGTATTACTCATTTGGGTGCAGAATATTCTGTTTGTGGATTATTGGGATATACCAGATCTTCTCTACCTTCAGTAGGGTGGTGTTTGGTGTGTGCAGAATGGTCTTTTGTCTAGGCATTTCATACACTAAGAAGTCTGATAGATTGCTATTTACAGGTGTGAGACAGGAAATTACCTGGAAAGCTGGAGGAGGACAATGATACCAGCAAGAATCTCCTGCCAGAACCAGTTCAATTGGCAGAATGGAAAGAGTGTCAAGATTGTAAACTCAGGCTTTTGGTACTTAAGAAGTGACAGAGATAGTAGTGCCTGAGCAACCTTCATGTGACCTACTTTGTATGGATGATTCTGTTTTAATGATATCCTGTTTTATTTATTGACAGAATCCCCCTGCATTCTTTGCATTTTGCCTCGCGCTCATCAAACAAATAGCTAATCAGAGTTTTGGAGATTTTATTGTATCTGAGCTACAAATTCCAAGCTTTATTTACTACACACCAGCCAAAAGTCTGCAATACGTATAGGACCCTAAGCACTTTATTGTCAGACTTTTTAATGATACTTTTGTTATAATGTCTGTATATATTTACCATATTACCTTATCTTTATAGCAGTCCTGCAAGATTGATAGTGGTATCTTTCCTCCCATGTCAGTTAAAAATAAGAAAACAAAGGCAGATTAGGCCAGTATTATCAAAATCATGGACTAATACTGGATGCTTAGCTTGGAATGACTAGGATATCTTTTCTCAGAGTACTGTTTGATGTTTGGAGCAGTTATTCTCAGATGAAGGAGGGGGTGCTTAGCACTTCTAAGGATACAGACGCAGAAGTGTTAAGCTAACTATCTAGAATTTGAAGAATGTAACACAAGAGAACTTTGGTTTTGAAGATTTTTCCCAGGATCATAAAATAAACTATATATCAAAGGCAGAGTTGTAACTGCTGTTCACCTAAGACCGACTACTCAGGTTTTATTATAGAGGTTCTAAAGAGGAATCTGTAGTAAATGTTTGTTTATATGTTAATCTTCATGTTCTTTCAGTTTTTAGCAGCTGTTCAGGGGAAAGAAGCAATTGCTGCAAACACAACATTTTGACCTATATATCTGTTTCCTTTGGTATCTGCATTGTTTAACAATTCCAGAAATGTTTTGTGGATGTTTTATATTCCTAATACAGACAGAGGCTACTACCTTCACTTCATGTAAATTCTAAGTTTATAATTTTGCTAATAATAATGTACTTGTGAATTTTTTCTTACATGTGACTTCATCCTAAAGAAAGGGAAACGGTGAATGTGAAATTCTATACAGGACATGCCAAGAATCTTCAGCAAACTGAACTTTTGAGTTTCAGCATGCTCTTCCCATACTGGGCACAAGTTATTATAGTGCTCCAGTCATTTAAAAAAGATGAAAAACACTACACTTTGCCCTTTGCTTTTGAGCTGTGGTGTTGGGTTTGTTAATGATACGTGTTCTTCTCCCTTCTGAAGTCAGAATTGTCATCTTCACTTCCAGTGACTTGCACTTCTTGGCCCTGGTCATCTTGAAGGAACAAATACTGAAAGGACTTAGGCTTTTTTGATGTATGCTCTTAGGCATTTCACATACTTAGTTGGCTCGTTGCTGAAAGAGCTTTGAAACGTAGTATTCGATAGTATTTGGAGATCTACAACCTCTTTGATTCTGAGAAGCAAGTGATTTTCTTTGTGCCTTAGACTCATGAAGTCACAGAACTTGAACATACTTTTCACAGGGATGCTAAAAATATATATTGCTGATATGATAATGACTTCTTATAAAATATCAGGTCTTCACAATGAAGTTTATAGAGATAATAGGTGAATGGAAAATACTGCTTTATAAATATGGCTTTCAGGAGTAAGTATTGAATAATTTTGCAGATAGTATCTATGTTTGATTAGATAAATTAACAGAGAAGTAAGTGAAGAAATTGAAACTGTAAAGGCATTCCAAGACACAGTTTTAGCTTCACATTCTAAGCTGTTACCCAGGTGAAACTACATAATGTGTCTTTTCATTCTTACTGTTTCCTGTTAAACCCTGTAAAGGTTTAACAGGAATAATGAATTCAGAGCAAGATTTCTTCAATTTGTAGAGTTGATAGTATTTCCCTTGATACCTATAGAGCTAGATCTGTATCAATCAGACCAAATTCAACCTGAGTTTTGCCCATTTTCTCCCAACTCTTACAACCTTGGATATGTTCACTTAAAATGAAATTACCTTCTTATTTCAGATAATGTTATATCTGTTGCCTTGATTTAAAATATTTTCCCTGTGTCTTACAAGAATTGATAGAACTGCATAAGTAAATGTTTCTTCTCTTTCTTTTTTTTCCCATTAGTTTTGCCAGCCTGGAGGATGGCAGCTTTCGAAAGAGAGAAAACAGCCAACGTTCTTTGTGGTGGTTTTGACTGATATAGACTCAGAGAGGCACTACTGTTCCTGCTTAACTTTCTATGAAGCAGAGATTAACCTACAGGTAAAAAACATTATAATAAGGAGCAAAAATACAGGAAAAAGTTCCTAGAAACAATAAATTAACATTATAGAAGACAACTTCAGAAAATATTTTCCTGTCCATGGTAAGGATATCTTTCTATGTCACACATGTGCTAAGGTGAGCTTAATCTACTAAGTAGTTTGAGTCCTTTTTTTACCTGCTTTGAAAAACAAGGGAAAAACAAACCAAAACAACAGCCAAAACCATTTCATAGAATTTCTTGTTCTCCATCATGTGTTGTTTTTTTCTAATGGGGCAGCCAATAGTGTTCCTTCCTTTACTTCCGTGTTTGACAGTAGGGTGAATGATTCTCATCTTTGTTCTAGGAAAAGGTTTATTAACTTCTGCTCCCTCTGCTGGCCAACTCCATCAGGCCAGCGAAAAACTAACGTGTGTAACTGTGGTCTAAAGTGTATGCATGTAAATGCATTTAATGGCAAGATTTGCGTGGGTGTGAATGGCAAGACTTTAGAACTAACAGAGTAATTCTTCAGTCTTTAGGCAGGTCAAAGTTTGGGTGTCAGCTGCTTGGCAGTGTTTGTTTTTAAACATGTATTTAATTACCTTTGGGCAACCTCAGTCCTTCGGAAATAGACATGTTGTTTCCCATTTGAGGTAAAGTACTTCACAGAATCTCTGCTGTGACATAATACTTGGAATCTTTAGAAGATAGAACCTAGGGAAAACCTAATCCAATGTTTTGTTATGTTTTGAAATATTTTTATTTCCCACATGAAAATTAAAAAATAAGTAAAACCTTGGCATTAAGTATATTAAAATGAGTTAATGCTAAGTAGCTGGCTAAGTAAAGCAAGTTTTCTGCTCTTTTGGTGAAGTACTGTAACATTATTGTTTGTTTTAAGCCAATGCTTTTAATATTCCCAGTGTACTCTGTTTTAGGCTGTAGTTGAAATGTTATTCTATTTGTAGCAAAATTAAAATATGCAGCATTGGAAGAATAATATGGTGCTTTTTCTAGGTATAGCTGAAAGCCACAGAGTAACAGTTGTTCCTATTTCATTAATGCTGCAGTTGAGGTGACTATTTTAGTAGATTATTAAAAGGATATAAAAGCAGAAATGTAACAAAAAAATTAAGTATGTTTGAGTCTTAAATTTTAATGTAGATGCAGTTAGCTTCCTATTAATAATGCTGTCTTTTCAAAATACTTGCCATCTGTCTTTTTACAAGTAGAGGGAAATATTCTGTAGTTAATCTTTCCTAGCTGATAAAAGTTTTCAATTGGTAACTCTTCCTCCGGTCTATGTATTTCATAACATAAACTACATTTAGCAAACTTTTTATTTATCCTGTGGGTTTTAGCAGCTGCTTTTGATTCACTATGCACATCTTTCAAGTAATGCTCATCACAAAACATCCAGTATTAAACCAGAAGATTTTTTTTTTTTTTTCCTGGTACTGCCCTAGTATTAATTCGGAGAATGAAAAATAAAAATACCCCCCAGAACTCCACAACAACTGAGTGCAGCAGGATGTTGGTTCTTGTGATGCCATTCCTGGCTGTGTTGTAAAGAATGCATATTTTTCAGATGAACTTGCTGTGGCGAAATTTATTCTATGACTGCATTGTTTATAGCCAAACTTCCTGTTTCTTTCTAAAACCCAAAGAGAATAATTGAACGTGCCCTGTTGCATGGTCATTAGACAGGAATTCAGCACATGTACAATCTGTAATAAAGCATAAGCTTATGAAGTATTGGGCTATCAAAGTAATACTCACTAAACAAACAGTCCAGGAAACAGTGTCCAGTTCTTGAAATGAAATCTGGATTGTGCTTTTTGCTGTTAAATCCAGTTCAGGTTTTTTTGACCAAATGCTATAACTTACTAAGAAAAAAGTAAGATTATATTTCCAAAAGAGATAAGTTAATTCCTTCACAGTAGCCGTCACCTGGTAAATCTTGCTGATACATGAGATTGGGCAGAATTCAGCTAGAGCAGATTAGATGTTTGGGTTTAGCAGTATCATCTTCACAAAAAAATGGAATCAGCTACTTGGAAGTGTCTTTGTTTAATTAAACTGCAAAGATCTAGGGAATTCACCCATAAAACTCAGTTACTCTGTACACAACTCTATTAGCCATCCAAAAAGAGCATATATGTTGTGCTGGTTTGAGGCTAGTTGGAATATTTCAATGAGAAAAAATAGATTATAGCCTGTGAAAAGAAAACAGTGGTGATGTCTACTTCACTCATAGGCTTGCTGAGATGTATAAAAACAAGGACACAAACATAGATAAGAGAGAGTCTCTGTCTGTTGGAGTCTGTTTCTCTTCTGCTTGGATCTGAGCTAATCACTCTGCTTGTAATGCCCCCTTGCTGATCCTCCAAACTCACCTTGCATGTAAGGCAGACTCTCGGATAAGGTAGAGGGCTGGAAAGAAGGTGTAAGGGTGGTTGGCTTCATTCCTTAACTTCCAGCCAGCTGAGACTAGTTTGGGTGATTTCATTGGGTAAGGGGGGGTAACTCCCAAACCATCACACACACACTATATATGTGTGTGTGTGTGTGTGTGTGTGTGTGTGTGTGTATACATATATATATATATATATATATATACACACACATATATATATTTCTGTGTGGTTTATACACTGGTTGTTAAAATTCAGCTCCTATTTCTAATAGCAGTTTCTGGATATTATCACTTAGCACACACAGACTTCATGTAACACTTTTGACTCAGCAGAAACATCTGCTCGACTGTGCTTCTTACCAGTTTCATGATTAGCATTTATACAAACAGTGCTTGGAAGAGCACCATAAATAGAATCTTTTTTGAAAGTGTTGTCTCGCATCATTTGGGATCCCAGTGGTCAAACTGTATGTTGCCTTGCACTTTGGGAGAAATTAATCCTCTTTCCCCAGTCGTACCATCAACAAATTAGAGAATGATTTATGCCGGTAGCTGAGCCTATGCAACTACATTTCTCGCATTACAGAAAATCTGCTAAATGACATCTGCACAGAACCTCAAACATTTGTTTATAACAATCTTACTACAAGAATGTTAAATTCTTTTGTGTTGCCTTACGTACATTAGAACATTGCAATCACAAAGTTGATAAGATTAAATAAATCACTCTAGAAAAGGTACATAAAAAATAATTCACAGGTCTCCCATTTCCTGCCATTCACATTCTCTTCCTCTCTCTGCCCCTCTGCAAAATGAGGAAAAAGAAATTGTAAAAATCCCAAACCATAAAATGGCAGATTCACAACATTCATGAATATTTCCTGAGTCTAGCGGAAGAACTGCCAACAAAATGACTTTGTGCTTCATAAAGTTTTAATTTTTATGCTTGGCCTGGAGAGTTGGTGATCCTACTGTGTTAAGGCACATGCCACTTGATGAGTCACTGACTTTTGGTTTTCAGCAGAGGATGAGAACACACAGTTTGGAGTATGTAATCTGATCTCCCTTTGGATATTATGTTAGTGAGCTTTATCCGAAATGTTACATTTGTTCTGAAAGTGGCTTCCTATGCTCAATGTCCCAAACCACATTTTGTGGGAAAAAAAAAAAAGCTCCCAATTTTAAAAATAATGTTTAGCATATTACATCATCATATTTTAAACCTGCCGAAAATGGGGATGGTATGATAGCATACAGAGATTTAAGTAATGCCTTATTTCATTTCAGTTAGTATGTAAGAATGTTGCAGCTGATGTTCAATATGATAAGAAA
The DNA here is from genome assembly GCA_013399055.1 of Ramphastos sulfuratus. Taxonomy (NCBI): domain Eukaryota; kingdom Metazoa; phylum Chordata; class Aves; order Piciformes; family Ramphastidae; genus Ramphastos; species Ramphastos sulfuratus. The sequence goes on from WBNM01041951.1 coordinate 302,791, forward strand.
TGGACTTGTATTTTTAATGTCCTTTCAAGTATATGAGATCCTCTCTAGACCAGAGTTTAAAATTAAGGTGAGAACAGTTGTATAGAAGAAAGCATATTTCCATCCTTCTAATAATAACTTTGGCATCAGTTTCTCCTGTCCTGTTTATTCCCTGGCTCATGCTTTGGCACACGCATCTCCAGTTTGAATTCATGCTGTTGTAGGGTGAAAAAGCTTGTTTTGGGTAAAGGTCTCCTGTTCCACTTTACTCCTGTGGGGAAATTCAGAAAGATACAGTAAACACTAAACTCTGGAATTGCAATTTGCATATGCAGTTTGCATAGTTCTTGCTAAAGACTTGTTACTGTAGTTCTTTAACATTCCTCAGCGCAAAGGTTCATGTGTAGAAAGCAGTTACTTCACGCTATTGATTATTGCCCTATGGAATTTCAGCATTTCTAGGGCAGCTGCAGTGGCATTACCTTGGCCTGCCCAGATCTCCAAGGTACTCATAGCCAACAGCCCACTCCAGAAACACAGTTCAGTGTATGTGCAAGTTGGTCTTGAAAGCTGGAAAGCATGGGTCTGAAGTTACATTTATTCCAAAGTTCTTTCAGTGTGTTTAGATAGTAACACATATAAGCACTTCCTGAGTTTTTTCAAGGTGAGATGCATTAAATGTAAACAAGTAGTAGATGGTGGTGGCATAAATTTTATGTAATACTGGAAAGTGCAATGCAAACTGTCCTCTGAAGTGTTGGTAGGATTTAAGGTGGCAGTGAGCTGACCTGTTACAGACACTTGAGGTTACTTCATTTTATATTTGATCTTTACATGATTTTCTATCTTTGGCCCTTTTTTTAGATAGAATCCCTACTGTGCATTACTACGATTTGTCACAGAGTGTTAGGAGTTGGAAGGGACCTCGCAAGATCATCAAGTCCAGCCTCCCTGCCAGAGCAGGATCACCTAGAGCAGGTCACACAGGAACGCATCTAGGCTGGTTATTATCCTGTTTTGCAGTTATTAAATCACGATAATGGCTGGTAAAATGATTGTATTATAAGGTTAGTGATAGTGGTATGATTCTGTGCACTTGGATAACCAGCAAAGTAGATCTGTTCACCTGTGGGTTTAGTTCAGTGCAGTGGAGTGTAGCCAGGATGCAGATTTATCTTATGGAAGCAGTCAGCTAAGTTTATTTTAACTTCTGTACATGTGTTAGAATTTATTGGATACATGCATTTGTATAAACTAAAAAGTAAATAAAATTAATTGATGCTGAATGGTTGTTGGCTGTTGATAGTTAATAAAACAGCTGAGAGTGTACTTGGCTGCAAATAAGACCAGCAGAGATGAAGTCACGTGGAGAGAGAAGGATGTGTCCCAAATGAGCAATTGGCACCAAAGCAAACTTAAAATATTTTTCCTTAAAATAAGAAATTATGCGTGGTCTCTAAATCTTCTTTGCTGGGCAGTTAGTAGCAAAACAACAGGCTTGCTGAACTTGGCACCATTTCAGTGCAAAGTTTTACATAGGGCAAACCAATTTTGACAGTTGTAATAAAGTACTAGAGTGAAAGTTTTGTAGTGAGAAATATTCGTCCTCTCTTTAGGAGTGGGGGAGTTAATAAAAGTACAGTTCTAATTTAACTTTCTGTTTTGTGCTTGATTTCTGTTGAATTTCAAATAATGTCTGCCAGCTTCTGCCTTCAGAATGGTAGTTATGTCTAATGCTTTGTCTTTTTCTAACTTTTCTGTTAGTGCCTCAGTTAAAATTTGTTTTCATTATTCTGATGTGAAGATAAACCTGTTTTTTCTCTGCTCAACTTTGATCAGAACTAAATTCACTGACTTGTAGTAGCATATGCTGCTGGAATGGAAATGTATGGCCAGTGTGCCTGGATTGTTCTCATGTCTGAAAATGGGTGGCATCTCTCAGAAAAGCAAATGGCAGAATTGCCTGCCACAGAATTGGTTCTAAGATCCAGAAGGATGTTGCGGTCCATCTGTGGAGACTCAGAGCCAGTGTAAGTGAAAACTGGATGAACAGTTGATAGCCCATCAGAGTGATTCTTGGGTTAGCTACATTCGTTAGTGGGGAGACTTATTTTGGACAATATTGATAGGTCTTTTTGACTTTATTGATTTTATAGTTTTCCCCCTCATCTATATTTAGTAAACTGTCTGGAGTGAACTTAATGCTGCGCTAGTACTTTATTTGTACAAGTGTGATTTAGATATCAAAGGAGAATTTGTGTTCTTGAAACTGTTCCCTACCAGTGAATGCTGAGTGAAAGAACATAGCAGTTACCATTTTGGGTCAGAAAGAAAAGACATCTTGCATAGTATTTTGTCTGTGGATTATTAGAAGTGAATGCCTACAGAACAGCAAAGGAACATGGCATACATAGTTTCTCCATGCATGGTCCTTCCTCTACAGTCCAAGGACCAACTGAGCCAAGTATGCCTGCTGTATGATTAGTAACCTCTGAGAATTTCATTAACTAGTCCAGTCTTCTCATGAGCCTGTATTCATTTTTGTTCTTACCATTCTGTAGCCCAAGAGTTTTCCGAGTTAACTGGTGCATGAAGAGCTACCACCATTTGCTTGTTCTGAACATAGGTCAGTTAGCTTACTGATCATGATGGTAGTTTGGTTTTGCTGTTCTTAGTTAAGGGCTAGGTGTGGATGACCAATTTGGTGTTTGGTGTTTTGAGTTTTGGTTTAATTTTCAAGTGCCCAGCGTCTAGGTGAGATTATTTGCATCAGCAATGTAAATATGTAAACCATGGGAATAGGACCTGATGCAAAGGACTTTGTAAGACTTTTTGCTGTTGGCTTGATTGGTAGAGCTTTTGCTATGCTTCATGCAGTGTTACTACTTCTGTTTTGGCAAACCAATATACAAAATAGCTCAAATAAAATGTCTTTCTTATACTCCTTTGATGCCAGCCATGGAAACTAAACAGACTGTTGTTGGCCTTACAAGACATCATCTGAAACTCGTCATTTTCAACTGTGAATGTGTGATCTAAAGCAAACAAAATGCATTAGGCAGAAAATGTATCAGGACTACCTTAGTTCACCTTTGTGCCTGCTTAAAATTTTGCTGACTAGTGCATATAGTGTCTACTGAGCAAGCAGGAGGCTGCAATTGGTATCTTGAAATGGTACCAGTCATATGTTAAGACGGATTTTCTTCCGTTTTAAGTGCAAAAGGAAAACTGTAATAATCAACTAGATTTAACAACAGAAAACTCCACCTGAACAAACCAAACCAACAACAAAAATCACAAAAAACACCAACCAACCAAAACAAAAATCAGTATTGTTGCTGCTGTTAATGTACTTATAAACCAAATGCTACATTTCTAACAATAAAAACGTATTGAAAAAATGTTTGATTGGAGACTATTTTTTTTCTTAGATGAAAAAGGAGATAAAGAAAGATGAAATGTGCATATGTCTTGAGTAAAAGTGTAAATAGAAAGAATTAAGTTTGTGGGTTTACCACATAGTATTTAGTTATTGCTACAGAATGGTATGCTGTGAAAAATGGCATGCTTTTTCCTTGAAAAGTAGGTTAAAAGTCATGTGTTTGAAATAATTATCTACTTAGTCTACTGAGTCCTAATAATGTGCCTGTGTGCCTGTCAGAACCCTTAGCCGTGGAAGAAACATGATTAGTCACATTATGTTTTTCAGTAAGTCTTTATAAAGCAAGAGAGTGTTTTTATAGTGTAACTGGTTTATGAGTTCAATATTGTGCTGCTGTTGTGCACTTTAAAGTTTTCAATTAAATCCGATTATGAATTAATTTAAGACTTGATCTGAAGTTGAGTGGATTTTGTAAAAAATGGCCTTTTATAGAAACCTCCTGCCTGTCTATGCACTCAGAATTTTCATTATTTAAGTACCATGTGGACATAGAGAAGCTTCCATATTCCCTTGTCTTCAGAAATGCAGTATTCTGCATTTAATTTTGTTTTAATTTCTTTCCTAATGCTGTCAGGATCCATAATTAGTCAGATAGACAGAATCTGTTGCCTTTATTCCTAGGATTCGCAATTGCTTTTTAGAAAGGCTGACACCTTTCCAAGGTGGGCAGGAGGAAGGATCTGCAATGCACAAGGTCTCCTTGTCAACATTGTAGTGTCTGGAAATAAATGAACGTGTGTGAGACGTGAACGTTGAATTACTGTGTTTTTGTGAGTCACAATTTTTGCTCAGAAATAAGATGCTAACTAGACTAATCATGTACACCGCACACGTATTGGTTGCTGTTTAGCTAAGAATTAGTGTACAAAGCCAAGTATATACCCACATATGTAAATATATATTGTTGTGATTATTGGGTTTACTTTGGTTTGAAAATACTATACATATCTTTAAAATAACAAACCTAAGTACTCTCCTTTCAAGCCATTTTCATTCGAATGCTGATTTAATTTTTTTTCCCAGTTAGTAGGCTCTCTGCAGATCAGGAAGTTGCTCAGCTGCAGATTGCTGGAGACAGGGAAAATGCACTGGAGGAATGGCAATGCTAAGCTTGCCCTTGATTCAGGGGGCCCTTGGTACTAAAATAGGGTATTAAGTTATAGCTGAACATTTTTTGTCTGATGTAGATGCTTGTATCACAGAATCAAAGAATGTCAGGGGTTGGAGGGGGACCTCCAGAGATCGAGTCAAATCCCCCTGCCAAAGCAGGATTACCTAGGGCAGGCTGCACAGGAATGCATCCAGGTGGGTTTTGATCTCCAGAGAGGGTGGCTCCACAACCTCTCTGGGAAACCCGTTCCAGTGCTCTGTCACTCTCATCATATGTTAGGTTTTGGTGTGGGGTTTTTTTGGCTGTTGGCGGGGACCATGCTGAGACAAAGGATGTTGTAGCATGTGTAAATTTGGCTTAACTTTTAGCCCAGACTCTCATTTGTTTTGTGTGTAAAAAGCATATATAAAATGTTACAAGTACTCTTCTGTCTATATAGTTATGAAAATAGAGCACCAAGTTGCATGTGTGCAGAGATATCTATCTGCCTTCTTTGGAGGGATCCGTGTGAGCAGTGTGTTAGCATTGTCCCAGTTTAGGGCCGCGAGCTGCCTGGGACTGGCGGACAGAAATTACACTAACTGCTTTTGAAGAGTAAGAAGGGAGATACTGCACACTAACTGGAGGTTTGAAGGGAGATTCTATTTGCAGGTGCATCTATGCAAAAAAGCAATTGGGTAGAATGAATACACCCACGAACTAGGCCAAGTCTGTTGGACTAAAATCTTCCAGAATCCTCTCCCCCTTCCACCCTCAGCAGGCCTGAGAGTAGGCCAGAGCTGCCCTCCCCAGCTTAGGCCTCAGCAGGCCGCATGACGCAGCTCAGAATTCCCTGCCAGCCAGAAGCTGTCTGCCCCACACAGACCATGAGATAAGTAGGGATGTGCTCTGCCCACAGAAAAGAAGTGAGGGGAGGAAAGGCAGGGAGGGCAAGAAAGTGACATCAGCCAGACACTGCCATATAAGCTGTGACACTGGAGAACGGAATAGAATAACAATATTACAATATTCTGGGACAACCAGGTCTGTCCCCTGAAACGGGACTTTGTCTCTGCAGTTTTCTTAAGGGAACTGAGCGCCGCCCCCCCCCCCACTACCACAATCATAGATTGATGCAGAACTCGAATGTGCAAGAACAGCTCCTAAGAGGCACCTATCCATGGTCAGGACACAAGTCTGAAATGCCAGCTCTCACAGTGTGGGTGGAAGAACGTTGCACAAAGGCTCTAAGCAGATATTTTCAGCTGTGGCTCAGGTTAGGAAGCTTTACCATACAACTGTAAACCCAACTTCCAAATGATGACCCAGCTGCGGCACCTCTTCAAAGGTACCTTTTCAGTGTGGTGCTAGAACTGAGAAGAGCATTTATGTAATAAAACATAGCTCTTGGTGTGGACACAAAACCAATTAAGTGGTACACAGATGATGATGGTTGCTGCCTGATAGCTGCCACCATGTGGCTCTGACCAAGGCAGACAAGACTGAATAGAATAAGACTGTTATTAAGAGTTTTGTTTAAGTAGAAAGTAGTGTAGGTTAGATAAAACAAGAATTGCTTTGGAAAGAACCTGTTTAGTTTACAGCTGGAACAGTTATACTCTAGCGTGATGGTTTCCAAACTTTTGATCATGCACGCTTATCAATAAAATTCCTACATGAAGTTTATTATAACTAAACATTTTTTTGTAATTACAAGCATTTATTAAGTCATCTTTTAAAATACTTCTGCTCTCATTGTTTTAACTGCTTTTATTTGGATCCATGTGTTTGCTTAAAGAAGCTACATTCTGAACCGAGTTGTGAAATAAAGCTCATGAGCTCACAGCATTCCCGGCATTTAAGAGCATGTCTATCAGCTTTCTTTGATTTAATAGAAAAGTGATGTTTGATTTTTTTATTTTATTTTTTAAATGAACCGAAATGATGGCTAGACGGAAAATAAGGCAAATATTCCATGTTGTCATACAGAAATGGGAGTAATTTTTCTTGTACTCCTAATTAATATAGTGATTTTTGCATAGAAGAATGCATGGTCAGAGAACAAATAAAATAATTTAGAAATTTGGGGGATGATGCGGGGGTGGAGAGAATTACATGCAAAAATTGGACAGCTTGGACTTTCTGTCATTGGAAAGATTATTCAGTTAATAAATTTGTCAAAGATGTGTGGAATTTTAGAAATGAAAATACTCGGTGACATCTTCAGTTTAGGCCATGAATAATAACATATTTGTGATTCAATAGTACACGCTGACAAGGAGGTTATAGCTAATTGCACAATACTGCAAGTGAACAACTGCAAGTTCATCTATGTTGTACCCTTCTCAGAGGTTTTTTTTAACCAGAAACTTAATGGTTCATAAGCTTAAGGGATTTTTTTTGAGAAATCCAAACTTGCTTTCTTGCGAAGAAATTCCTTTAGATTCCAAATTCACTGGGTCAGGCCAAAGATGGCTTTATAGATTATTTTAGCTGAAATTTTAGTGGAAATTCTGTAAGAAATTGAATGATACAAGTAGAACAACCAAACATTCTTTTGTGACGTAATTATCTCTGTATTTGGTTGATTGTAAGTCAGCTAATACTGAAGTGAGAGGATTTGTTCTGTAATCCATTGTCTGAAATGTGAAACAGTGAGTAGAGTCCTGACTGCTGTCTCAGAGCTTTGTTTTAGGGATATTGATGCATGAGTTCCTAGGTGAGTTTTCACAGGTTGAACTCTATCTAGAGCCTTTAGGGAGTCGAGCAACCATTGAAATGTGCTCCTGTTAATTACCTTCATTAACACTTCCAAATAATGCAATTTCTTTTCTGAAACTCTGAGAAATGTTAACATTTTTGTAAGAATGCCGATGTTCTAGTTCGAAGCTTCGTTCTGCTTATTAATGTAAATGTTTCTATTTTCAAGGGAACAAAAGAAATTGAAGGTGAAGAGGAGTCTGGTTTAATTCCGCCTGCGGAAGTATTTGCTCCTAAAAGCCTGGTGTTGGTGTCCAGACTAGATTATCCAGAAATTTTCAGGGTAAAGAGCTTGCAATTGCCATTCATAATGTATGTCAGCAGACAAATCTGGTTTTAATGAGTAGCAGTGACAGTACTTTTGATTTAAAACATCTCAGGATTGATTTGGGAATTTTAAAAGCAAAGTAGGCTTAGATCAAACTCGGGATCTATGACAGTGAATAGCCCCTATAGTGCTTTTTATTTTTAACCTTCAAGCAGTTTTAAATCTACATAGAAGATGAAACAGAGATTTTTATGGGATCAATTTACTGTATAATGAAGGGAATTATTAGGGCAAACCCAGATTTGCTTAGGTAAAAACTAAGACATAGGCAATATTTGATTTAATATATAATGGTAAATTATTACTGAAATCTTTGTTTTCCTCCATATGTACAGCAAAATGTCAAAACCTCTTCTAGATGAAATGAAGATGCAAGTCAGATTCAGAATCTTGGATTACCTTCAGCTAATGAATTATGACTGACTTGAAATAAGTGAAAAGCTTTAATTTTTATTAATCTAATGCATATTAACAGAAACAAATATAGTTCAGTTTACAGATGAAAGGAGGAAATAATTCAACAGTTAGGGTGGTATGAGACATTAAGAACGACTGTACCAAGTGAGATTAAATATCTGTGTAGCCCAATATTTTGCTTCTGGTTGTAGTCCATACAAATGCAAAGCAGAGTATCTAAGAGTAGAGAAGGCTGTGGAAACAATTCCACAAAATACTTTCCTAATTCCTTGTAAATTATAGTTAAATGACATCCTGAACCAGAGGTGTCAGCTGAGTGCATTTTTTCATATAGTTTGTCCGATTTCTTAGTGCTCAGATTTTACAACAACCCATGGCAAGGAGTTTCACAGCTTAACTATGTGTTATGTGAAAAGTTTCTGTTGGAATTATTTCAAAGCAGAGAATTCCTAAAGTATTTGCCAATTTATCAAAATTTCAGCATTTAAAAGGCACCAAAAAGATGCTGTGGAACAAAGTTATTTCTTTTTTTCCCCAAGGGTTCTTACAACATAATATTGAATCACCTTACATTAAATTATTAGTAAAAAGGATAAAGTTATATCTAATTTCTCAGTTAAAACTGGATCCATTAAAAAAAAAAAAAGACAAAAAAGAAAGAAGACCTGAAGTGCTAGTATACTGTTTATTTTAGAACATAGTTACACTGAAAGAAATAAAGAATATAAGCTAAAGAAATATGGCGTTGTTGATCCTTGATGCAAGTCTTAAACTGAGCTTCAAAACCTCGTTGGGTCATAAGTATTATACTCTGGAAACCAGTCAGGTTTAATTCCATAGAATTCAAAGTACAGGAGAAGTTATATTGATTTTATAATTAAAAAAAATTAACTTGTAGTAAAACACTTCTTGTGTAATGAACAAAACATAAACATTAAACACTGAATTTCTTTTTTTAAAAGAGTATATCTACACCTGTCAAACACATACATCCCTTCTAAATAGCCAAGATAATTTTTTTTTAATGAATGACTGCTTCTGTTGCTGATTACTTTGTCTTCAGTTGGCAAGTACAGTAATAATTAAGACACAATTTAAAAACCAAAATAGATCTTGAAGTAATTTGACATCTGCCTTCTGTGTATAACATTCCGATGTATTTTATCTACCTTTCTAGGCTTGCCTTGGCCTGATCTACACCGTCTATGTGGATAGCCTGAATGTGTCACTAGAAACTCTCATTGCAAATCTTTGTTCATGCCTTGTCCCTGCTTCTGGAGGGTCTCAGGTAAGTAGGAAAAAAAAAAAAGAGTATTTTTCCAGTTAATTTAATTTATGAGGAAAACAAAAAAGATTCTTGAAATATTTTTGAAGAAAAAAAGATCATAGTTCAGCTGAGTGCTTTCCCTGTGGCCTGTAAGTGCTTTCCCAGTGGCCTGTCTTCTAAAGACAGCAAAAATTCCATTCCAGGATAGGGTCAATGGGTTAATTTTGTCACTGAGTTGGCTTTTACAAGGCACAGTAACAAATCAAGCAGCTTGTGTAAGTTTAGTTTGTAATGGTAATGTATGCTCAGGAATATTTTTGCTTGCTACAGATTTGTTAAATTTTTTTTAAAGGATTTTATTTTACCATTTTTTGACATGACCTTCAGTTCATTTACTTGTGTCTTTTCCTTGATGCCGTTCAGGATTCCACTAGTATGTTCTTTAGTAACTATTCTTAAATGCCTGTTTTAATAAATTTTTTGAAAATATGCTAAAAAAATAACTTGCACATGGCTTTCTCAGATATAATTAAATATTCCACCTAGACCAAGCATTGGAATAAGCATTGGCATAAGACACAAACTTTCTAGCAAACACAGTTCTTTCTGTTTTTTACCCATATTTTCTGTAAGCAGGTGGTCAGGTTTATTTATTGACTTATTTTAAATAAGTTACTCCTATACATTTGTGTGTTTCTAACAAGCCAGTAGGATCTTATGTGCTTGGCCTTCACTTTACACTGTGACACTGCTTGGAAACTGTAGTGTTTATTGTGAAACAAATCTGGAACGTAAGCATACAAGTGACAGTATTTTAAAATCAGCTTCATACACATTTTCTCATGCTTTTCACCAAAATTATGGGATATCAACCTTGAAATCCTACAAATCCTTAATTCTTTTGTCGTTTCCATAGCCCTGGTTGCTTTGGAATTTGTCTTAGCACAGTAAGTGGTGATACATCCTCCCTGCTTAGTCTACTTTATTTCTCTCTGGGCAACCCCATCTCTGTTCTTTTTTGCATCCAACACCTTTTGTATTTGCAAAGGATAATTAGTATATTCTCTTGAGAAATCCTCTTTACCAGTGGTGTTTGAACCTTGTTATCCACTCGAACTTCTAGCTTCTCTCTATTTCATTTTTCTCTTTTCTTCCCCCCGCCCGGTTCACAAATATGCCTTTTCTCAGTGGCTCTTTCCTGTGCTAGAAAAGGGAGGAGAAGTCATGCTTCTCTCTCTGACTGTTATCCTTTCTTCTTGCTTTCTTCAAATGAAGTTCTTTCTGTTTCAGCTTAAATCTGCTATAGTTTACTGTGGAGCATTTTGGTTTCAAGTATCTGTTCATCCTCTGGAGCTTGCTACCCTTGTATATTCTACATCCTTGCTGCCATATAGAGTGGGATTGTACTACACTCACCAAGTGTACAGAATTGCCCCCCCGTCCATAGTAGTTAGTGGTTAGAGCTAACTGCTTGAAATCACCCTCTGCTTGAATGTCATGTGGATTTACTCAGAGCAAAGCAAGATTACTTTGCAGTTAAAATGCTTTTTGGGATATGATACACAAATGCATTCTTTTCTCTCCCATTTCCTGCCTCCCTCAAGAGAGGCATGTTCTTGTGCTGGAAAGGTAACCAAAGTTTTAATTCTACTTTAATGTACAGAGCAGGAACATAGGAGTAGCACATACAATATTGAGTGACTTCAAAACCATAACTATTTAGCTAATTCAATGTCATTCTGTACATTCAAGGAGAAGTATTGTTGTCCTCAAATATATTTCAGATCTCTTTTGGTCAGTTCAGTTATTCTTACTGGCTTGAAACTTGTACATAATACAAATTTTGCAGGATGAATCACTTATGCATACGACAAGAGCTTGTTTATTCTGTTTAAATAAAATTTATACTCAATTTAAAACAAAATAATCTTTCTACAGAAATTGTTTTCTTTGGGAGCTGGAGACCGACAGCTGATACAGACCCCTCTACATGACAGCCTTCCTGTTACAGGCACCAGTGTGGCTCTTCTCTTTCAGCAACTGGGTATGTCTAGGTCTCCTTTGGAAAAAAAAAATTAAATTACAAAATGAGATATTTTCTGTTCTTACTCAGTTCATATCATGTGCCAAGAATGCTACATGGTAAATATTAATTTCTTTAGAATGAAAGAATGACTAATAGTGCTTTCATCCCCTAATAAGATGTTCTTGTAACCTCGTTGTACATCCTGCCTGCAGTATCCCCAGTGTTATCTAGTATCTGTAAGTGTACTGTGTACTTGTGTTTCTACAAAAACATTGGTGTAAAAAAATTGCCCACCCCTTGAGTAGTGTAGAGACTAAAACTTGAGGATCGTCCTTTCCTCTTGGATTCTTAGTAAGAGTCTGTTTGCAGAGTGAGCTTTAGGAGATTTCATTGATTGCTTGTGAAACCGAATGATGAAACTTCCACATGAGAATTTAAAATTGTTTTCATGCACATGGGATTTAAGTTAGCATTATTAAACACATTTTATTAATGGGCATATATATATAAAGGTGGATGCCAAGAATCTTCCTGAACATTCTGCAGCATAATACTGAAGAGTTTGGAGTGTAAGCTGGATTCCTGAATTGTTGTGCTAGCAGTCAGTGATGCTTCTCAAAATACCTTCGTATTTTGAAATTCTGTAATTCCTTACAGCTCCTAAACACTTTCCAATGTCCCTACCTCTGATTTACTCTGCCATCTCATCTTCCTTTTCCAATTCTCTTTTAGCCTTCTTGTTGTAAATACTGTGTTTCATGGTTCTGCTGCTCTTCATCCTTCATTTCTTCCCCTGAGTTCCAGTAAATATTTGGAGGTACAGTCTTTCTGACTTCTTGATGGCTTGTAAGAAGTACGAGTCAGAGAGCCTCTGCTTGCCAAGTGCCATTTGCAGTTAATTGTGTGCAGAAGGAGAGAGAAAAAGGGAGATGAGGAAGGAAAAACTTAGTCATATCTCACAATTTCTAGTTAGTGGCACTTCAGTTAGCCTGAGGAGAGAGAGACTGAGGGAAATATGTAATTATAAAACCTAATGATAGATCTTCACAAAGAGAAGCTACAGGTCTCCATACTGTTTCCCTGAATAGATCATACAACTTCTTAGAAAGAAAGAAAGAAAACAAACTTGTGATCACAACACTTTTCTGTTGTGGCATAATTTTCTCTTTTACAGGACTGTCAGCTCTTGGGAAGAGCTTGCCTAATGGTTTCATGTAGATACTCCTCCTGTCTCTGTCCTGTTTTTTGGTGTGATAAATACAGTAGTTATTTGGGAACTGGCCTGAAATGAGTTGAGGAACAGGCAAACAAGTTGGCAGGTAGATTTTTAATTTAATGGCTTTTTTAAAAGCATCTAGTTGAACCCTTTGCAGAAGAGACTTCTCCCACTTCCTATTTTTGATGACAAGGTTTGGTTTTGGGTGGGTTTGTTTGGTTTTTTTCTGATTTATATTCTTTATCCCTTTTTTTTTGTTTGCAAATGTGCCTCAGTTCCCAGCTGATGTCCTTTTCAAAGTTTTTTGGTCTTAGTATGTGGAGATGCAGCATAATGATAGAATCACCTTGTACCAATAACAGCACAGAAATGTTTGTATTTTCATAGTTTCACTACACAGAATAGCATGTGGTTCCTTTCACAGACAGGTGCTGGGCCGTCCTTATCTTAAAGCCACTGTTTTGTAATGCTGAATTTTGGTTTGCATGTACTTGACTGTGTTGTTAATACAACTGCATATGTCTGTTTGTATTGATCATAGAACATAAAAAAAAGACCTGGAAATATGAACAGACATTTCTAAAAGAAAATATCATTAATTCTTTCTTTTCATGTATTCCTATGAAGAGTTAAGGCAGTGAATCCAGAAAGATGTGGTGGACCCTATTAAGTCATCCATTTGAAAAGAGTTTATTTTCCTAAGATAAAGCCTAGTTCTTTCCTCTAGAGATCCTAGTTGAGCTTGTCAGGATTTTTTGGTGCTTTTTGTAACAATATTGACATTTGCTCTATTTTTCTGGTTCTGTTTGAACAGGAGCTTGATGCATATTTGTCTACATCAGCCTGGACAAAACATTCTACTTCTGTTGTTCAGTATGATAGTGACTTTGACAGTTATCTCATCAAATGCTTGTGTTTAGGACTAGGCTCTCTGTCAAGTAACAACATGTTCAGTTATTTCTCTTCCGGTACAAGTCCTTTAATCCTATTTAAATTATTAATAGAAAATTGAAGAGTAGCTAGAAAAATATTCACTAAGTGGACAAATCACCTTTTTAAAAATATCTCTTTTCATTGAGGAAGATGGGCAGCAAGACAAAATTTATCACTAGGAATAGAAACAAAAGTAATTTTGACATTTTATTTTGAGAAACATTGTGCAATAGTAGTCTCATCAGCTTTTTCTGCTTGGCAGAATAGTACTGTGTCAGTGGTTGACCCTCCCTGTATTACCAAGTTCACAGCGTATCTGGAAATAGACCTTATTTTTACTTAAGCATTAAACTACAATTGGGAAAAACATCCCCAAAGGTTTTAAGCTTAATAATAAGCAGTTTGACATTTTTAAGTCATACATCTATTTATTTATTTAAAATTAATAATAGTATGGGAATAATGTGATTAAAAGTCAGGCCTGTGACTGGATCACAACACCTAAAAATTATATCATCAACAAGATTTAGCTGGAGAAACAATAACTGGAAAGTTACTTCTAAAAATGATCTGTGGTAGCTAGAAGACTTTAAATGCATTTCTGTTTCTTATTCTCTGTTAGTAAGTTGGTAGGTATGTGTAATGGCTTCCAAACACAGTAGCTTTCTTCAGACTCAGAGGAGATTTTGGTTGTATTTCACTTCTCTCTCACTTTGTTAACAATGAATTCTTGTGTTTCTGCCTTAAGATCTTTTAATTCTACAAACCGCAGCTTTACTCAGCTTCCCCAGTCTGCTGGCAGTGTGGTTATACAGAACTACCATATTCAGTCATTTCTATCTGGGACATAAACCTCTGTCTCCCCAACAAGCGTTTTTTTCCAAAGAACTTAAGACAAAAAATTATACTAGGGACCTGAGTAGCAAAGTAAGAACCTAAGATTTAACTACCGCTTTTAATGTTTGGGTGTTTCAAGAACAGGTAGCACGAATCACGCTGCTAAGCTTCACAGGACAATTATGAAAATATGTTTTCTTGAAGAATTAATGTTTTGCCCTGCTTTCCAAACATAAGCAAATACATGTTTTCCTTCCTCTTCTGCTTGTTTAGTCTCTTGTCTGGACTGTTTTCCTATCCCCTTATTTCCTCTGTACTATTTCATTTGTCTGTGCTTGTTTTCTTCTTCATATTTTGAATTCGTTGCTCACGTATTTTCAGTACAACTCAGACTGACTTTTGGTGTTACAAAGAATAATTTTTCAAGTGGCAAAATTGAAACCTTTGAATCTTCTGGATGAACACATAAGGTAAGAGTACTTTTGAATTCAGGGCTGGGTAGACTAAAGATTAAATCTCTGAAACAGTGAAGATGAATGGTAATGCTAGATTGAGCCAGGTTGCAAGCTTGTCTTCATTTGTCCAGCCTGTGACATAACTATATGAAAGCGTTAACTGTATTTATCCCTCAACTTTTCTACATATCTTAATATTTTTAATCTAGAAATTGTGCATATACCGTTAGGCAGTATATGAAGCCCCTAAAACAAGTACAGAGTACCAGCAGTTTCGTATGCTCGCCTCTAGCATTCATAGGACTGGTGACAGGTGTTGGTTTTTAGTATGATTATTCAAGTCCAACATTCAAGACTGCAGCTTGAGACTGAGAAGTTCAGAGTATTATCTGTCCTTACTTCCTCCTCACATGTTCCTAAATTTCTTTTGAACCAGAGCAGATACTTTCTGGTACTTCAGAGAGCTGCTTGAAAGTTACTAGAGCAAGCAAGCAAATAGAAGCGAATAATTTTCCACATTTCCATGTTGAACACTGACAGTGATGGTTTTTATTGGTTTAAACAGTCATGGAAGCAAACCCTATTGCTATTATACAGTGATAGATCCATTCATAACAAAAAGATGGGATCATAAATTAACTGTCACACCTGTTTGTAATTTCTTTGGGGTGGACTATCAAAGAGTACAGAAATAAAAGAAATTCTCTGTATTCTCATTTTTCATTTGATTCGTTAAAAATATATGAAAAAGATGGGGCTTTAACTATATATGATTTTAATATTGTGAATATCCTAAACTAATTTTGTGTGTTTAAAAATTAATTGGAGGGAAGATGCTACTTAACTACAACAGTATTATTTAAATTATTTTTTATTGAAGTATGCTACTCCACCTCTGTTTGGGAGCAGATATTTGTACATGCAGAAGGATTTTAAACTGACAGACTTGCACTTCACAATTTTGGTTAGCTCACTAGCACCCACATTTTTTAAATGGTTATATAATTTGGCCAGGAATGTTCAGAGTACATTTTGTTCTTGAAAGACTTGAAGTCCCTGCTTAGGCAGAGTTCAGCAGGCTCTGTCCTTGCTTCTTACTTGTGTTTCCTTTGAAAGCTGATTTCAGGGCTCTGAGTGCATCAACAGCCACCAGACCTCTCCTTGCAGGGCTGAGATACCTTAGCTCAGGGTCAGGATTCATGTAGCACAGTTGTGCAACCTTGGCTTAGACTGTTGAGGAAAAACATGTGAAAGATGCACGGAGGAGCCTGTTGACCTTGTTGCTTGGGTGCTGCATTTAAGTTCAGGCCATGCCAATGGTCCTTACTTGAGCCATGTGGCAGCAGTACTTGTGTCTGGCAACATACTTCTCTGACTCAGATCTTAACCCATGGACTGGACATCCTGGCTTGATCTCAGGTCGTCTTCATAATCACGGACTTGCCTGGTGATTGCTGTGACAGATGTGGCTGCCATTGCTGGAGCTGATTACTAACCATGCCATGCTGACTTCTTGGCTTGACCTCAGACTTTCCTCATCAACATGTGTGTTTATCTTGCCTTTTGGCTGAACTTAGCTACTGTCAGCAGATGTACTTCACTCATTTCTCTGGGTTCTGTGGGACTCCACCACTTTTGATCAGGGCTTTGCCCCTTCTCACCTTGTTTCTGTGTTTGGCACTTGTTTTCTGTTTGGAACAGTGCGCTATTGCTGATCTGCGGCAGCTGATGGCTCTTCAATTTTCAATTTACCTTCTAAAAGTCTTGAGAAATATATTTTTATATTAGTTTTTCACTATTAGTTTTGATCCCTTTGCTAGAAATCAAGCTTTCCAGGTCTTAAAGGAGATGTATTCATCCACCACTATGTGCTTGGTACAGTTTGATCCTGAGGAAGAGATCTATCTTGATTTTAAAATACATGCAGGAGTCAGGCTCCTAGCTATCTGCAGTACAGCTGGCTTCATCTGTTAACATTTCCAACCTTTTATTGCTTCCCAACACACTACCTCAGAAATCACGATGTGAACTTCTGAAGCGCAATTGTTTCTCTATCATAAAGATAAAGATCCCACAGTTCAGCAACCGTTGACCTATGGAGAATGCAGAGAAATGATCTGGTGGAGATCATCTATTAAAAAATAAAATCACTGTGCTGAGTCAGACCTCAACACCAGTAGGTAGTAGTAAAGTTCCAGTGTCAGATATTTCACACTGCACACATTAGGGTGCAAATTAGTGAACACATACACTGAAAGCATGCAGCATTATCAGAACTGTCAAAGCTACCCTATACAGGAGAGAGACTGAAAAGTTTAGTGGAGTGTCACATGTAGATTAAGAGCAAGAGCACTTAAATATTGGGAAATGAGCACACTCTCATGCAAGATCGTAAGACACTACTGTAAGTGCCCTTCATCGTAAGTCCTTAACTTACTTTCTTCTTTCAGTGTAAGGGAGGGCTGAAGTAGCAAAGTGGGTATTTTCCAGAATAACTGGATCCAAATACCATTTGGATATAATTTCTTGCAGGACGCCTTTCCCAGAAACAGAACTCACTTTTTCAGTCTTGTGCTTGCCGATACTGGTTTCAATGTCTGTTCTCAGTGACCCTGGAATTTGACTTTCCTATGGCTGAGATAACATAAACTACCTTGTTGTTTCTTCAGAGACAGTATTTAAACTTCTGCTGTTGCTGGTTTTTAACTTTTTAGTAAGTCGAGCAGAGAGTTACAGGCACATTATGGACTACATGGTGGTGTTTGAATCAGAGCCCAAAGATATTAAAAGTATTTCATTTTCAGTACTGTTAATAGAACTACCGTGATACTTGAATGATCCTCCAGTTTCAGAAGACAGTTCAACATATGCTAAATCAGTACTGGCTTAATTGCAAGTCAAAGGATGCATGTTGGCTACTGGCATGATACAAGAATGGCACTTGCCTCTAGTTTGTTTTTCCAATAAGATAGGCATGCTTTCTGAACAATTTCAGGTTATTCTGCTGTATTTCATCCTTTTATTTTGCTCCATATCATAGACTGTATGTATTACTATTTGCTACTTTTTGTCTGTATTGTTCAGAGAGAGAGGACTTTCTGATTAAGCTACAGAAAATGGTAAGCATCAAGAACAAGCACATATAAAAAGATTACAAACCATTTAGGACTGGAAGTTAGAAGATGATTTTTTTTTTCACCATAGGAGGAGAAATATTCTGAAACACATTCTGTTTTGACTAGTATTGACAAGAAGTATAACTACATTTAAGGTGAGGCTTGATGAATTTGGGATTGTCTGATTATGGTTATGATGGCAAAAATCTGGACTCTTTCACTGTTTATAGACCCTTCAGTCCCATATTTCTAAATCCAGGATATATTAAAATACCCAGAATTTTTGTGTTTGACTGCATTTGACACTTTGAAGAATGTTTTCTGTAATGTAATAGTTTCTCATTTTAATTCTGGTTTAGAGGAGCTATAATGTTCAGCTTCTCATGTAATGCACTTCATGCCAGCAAATGACTATATTGAATTACTGTATAAATGGGAAAAGACATTCCTGATAAATATATATGTGTATTTGAATGGCTGGGAAACATTATGAAAGGGTCACTGCACAGTCAGCAAGTGAGCTGGCTTCAACTTGTTGACTAAGAAAATCCTAGTGTCTTCAACATAGAGCAAGGACTGTTTATATTTTAATATTTCATTATGCTCAGAAATATTCTAAAGGCAGCTAAGCAGTAAGAAATACAATCTGCATTGCTTATGAAGTGACCCAAAACAGCATTTCCAGTACAGTAATACCTGTAACCTGGGACATGTGCTAAGCATCACTGCGATGACCTTTTCACAGCTCATGTTTGTTCTGAGACTTCAATGATACCAACTTTGTTTACATCTGTCAAGTTGTCTACAAAATTTTTACCCAACTCAGTTTCTTTTAATCACAGAATCATAGAATGGTAAGATTGGAAGGGACCTCAAGGATCATCTAGTTCCAACCCCCTGCCATAGGCAAGGACACCTCCCACTAGTACAGGTCACTCAAGGCCTCGTCCAACCTGGCCTTGAACACCTCCAGGGAGGGAGCAGCCACAACCTCCCTGGACAACCTGTTCCAGTGCCTCACCACCCTCACTGTAAAGAGCTGCCTCCTAACATCTAGTCTAAATCTCCCCTCTGCCAGTTTAAACCCATTGCCCCTAGTCCTGTCATTACAAGACCTTGTAAATAGTCTCTCCCCAGCCTTCCTGTAGGCCCCCTTCAGATACTGGAAGGCTACTCTAAGGTCCCCTTGAAGCCTTCTCTTCTCCAGGCTGAAGAACCCTAACTCTTGTAGCCTGTCCTCATAGGAGAGCTACTCCAACCCTCTGGTCATCTTTGTGGCCCTCCTCTGGACCTGCTCCAACAGTTCCATGTCCTTCCTGTGCTGGGGACTCCAGAACTACACACAGGACTCCAGATGGGGTCTGACGAGAGCAGAGTAAATCTCTGCTCTCCCTTGCCCTGCTGGCCATGCTGCTCTTGATGCAGCCCAGGACTCGGTTGGCTGTCTGGGCTGCATGCACACGCTGCAGGCTCATGTTGAGCTTTTCATCAACCCCGAATTTTCTTTCCGTGAGATGCCATATATTGTATGATGGGATACCCTTTGCTGGAATTTAGCAGCATGTGTCATTAGATTAAATAAAGAGTTTTATTAAAGTATATAATGAAGATACTTCTAATCACACTTTGATCCTAATAAACTATGCTCTCCAGCCTATGGAACCTGGCACCACATGTTGCATGAGGGGATCCTGGTGGCTTATATTGTACTTTCAGTTTAAATCTCAGTGGCCACTGAGCTGTGATTAGCTCCATAACCCAGCGAAAGAGAATTTGCCATTTAAGCTTTCCAAGTACATTTGTGTAGTCTGTCAGAGAACAAATAGATTACCAAGGGATTTGATACAGCATTTAGTGCTAAGGGGCCCTTGCTGCTGCAATGGCATAACAAAAAATAGTACTCTTTTAAATGCTACTGGAAATAAAGCGGTACTGTGACCAAAAATTTTGTATGGGAACTCTTCTGCGTTCACAAGTAACTGAACTTAGTTGACAGTCACTGAGGCTTTGTTTTTTCCAGCAGCATAAATTGCCAGGCAGCTGATCCCATTTGTAAATGTCCATTTCCAGTTTCACAGTCTTACCCCACCTGTTCTTAAGTAGTACTTGGCTGAGCATGGATGCATGCTGAGCTGTTTTTATCTCAGTTAACAGAAAATTTTTGGAGGGCGTTAGGAGGGAAAGTCACTTTTTCTGTCAGCAGTCTCAGTTTCCATTTTGGTGCTGTGGTTAAATCAGTTCAATAGCCAAGTTCTGCCACGAGAACAGATCCATACCTTCTCGTCTTGCGAGCTTTAATGCAATTGTAGAGAGAGAGTCAGCAGCAGGTGGGTGGGATAAGACCATCTCTTTCAGTAACAGCCATTAGAGCAGCTTCCAACTGGGTCGTGTCAGACTATTTTCGCAGTACATGCTGCTCAGTTGGTTTGCATCTGTACAGCATATGTGGATATGCTGAGCACTCTGTCGTCTGCTGATGTAATGCTGATGCTGTGGTGTCAGTAGACACAATTCTGAAAGGTGTTGGGAGGCAGTGAGCAGTATTGCTTGCACTGTTCATTGTTTCACGGAATAATGCAGCATACAAAATGAGATGCTCGTTTTTTATCCAGCCTGACCATGTATTACTAATGTCTCTTTTAAGGAGACAGTATGCAGTAGTTAACTTTTCTTTCTGAGATACAGAATTTTCTTAAAATTATCTGAGTTAAGTAAATGCTGTTAAAGAAACTTGAATTTTGTAAACTGCTGTGGTTAACAAAGTGTAGGACTTCAGGAAACGCCTCTCAGGAGAGTGAAAACAAATTATTGTTTTCCAGAGATGAGCAAAAGGTAAACTCCAAAAAGCAAATGTCTAACAAATAGACAAATTTTAGAAAGATAAAAGCTTATCTTTGCTTATAGGAAATACTGAAGCAGATCTTACTCAGAACAGTTTACTTTGCTTTCTACTTCTTTTTGTATGAATGGAGAAATGACTTTTCTCATATTTCTGAAACAAACTTGGTAACAGTTAAATCATAAGACCTTGCAGCTCTCTAAACTGCAAAACTTCAGTGTTAATACTTGTGATGAAAAGAAAGGAAATACAATTCTGCAGAAATTACATTCCATATATTTATTCTTGAAAAATCACATTTAAAGTCTTACCTCTCATTAGGTTCACTAAGGCAAAATGTAAAGTCCTGCATCTAGGTCAAGGTAATCCTATGTATTAATATAGGCTGGAGGATGATAAAACTGAGAGCAACCTTGGAGAGAAGGACTTGAGAGTTCTGGTGAATTAGAAGCTGGACGTGAGCCAGCACTGTGCATTTGCAGCCTAGAAGGCCAATGGCATCCTAGACTGCATCAAAAGAAGTGTGGCCAGAATGTCAAAAGAGGTGATTCTGCCACTTTGCTCTGCTCTGGCAAGACCTCACCTGGAGTATTGTCTAGCACTGGAGCCCTCAACACAGGAGGGACATGGACCTGATGGAGCAGGAGGGCCACAAAAATGATCAGGAGGCCGGAGTGCCTCTCCAATGAGGACAGGCTGAGGGAGCTGGGGTTTTTCAGTCTGGAGAAGAGAAGGCTCTGGGAAGACCTACTAGTATCCTTTCAGCACCTGAAGTGGCCTACAAAAAGGCTAAAGAGGAACTGTTTCCTCACAGGATGAGGAGCAATGGGTTTAAATTAGAGAGGAGTAGATTTAGGTTGGATGTTAGGCACAAGTTCTTCATCATGAGGGTGGCGGAACACTTGAACAGGCTGCCCAGGGAGTAGTTGAGGCCCCATCCCTGGAGATCAGCAGGGATAAGGTGAGGCTCAACATGGCTCTGAGCAACTTGATCAAATGGAGGATGTCCCTGCTCACTGCTGGAGTGTTGGACTAGATGACCTTTGGAAGTTTCTTCCAACCCAAACCATTCTATGATTCTATTTAGTTACACTGCAGGATGAGGTATGACTATCTCAGGTGGTCAGGAAAACCTCAGACTATGTCACAAAGAACTAATTGTTAAAGATTGCTAAGTGTTTTGCAGGGAATGCAAATACAGACTTTTAGGAAAGCATCTTTTAAAACTTTTCATGGTCACAATATTTCAGTTTCCTTAATTGAGTATTTGTGGGTTTATGCTCCATGAATTTTAACCAAGAGTGGCAGAAGATAGCTCTTAGCAGAATATCCTCATCAGCCATCTCTGTTCTTGTCTTTGCATTTATTTGATTACATTAATGTAATGCTTCTGTAGTTACATCCCTTGAGAAAGACTTTGTAGTCCTTAGACAGGAAACAGATACATTTGCAGTTTCTCCTGTATCCTTGACCATTTTTCCTGTGTAGAGTTCAGGAATGACAATACTCTTCTCATTCTTAAATACTTTCTTTCTAAGGAGCATAATGGTATTACTGTCACTCTGCATTGTTTTCTTAAAGGACATTTTTCTGCTTTAAGTGAATCCAGTCAAATTATGAGTATCCATTTCCATTTGCTCCATCATGATTTCATTTGCAGTATTTCTATTAAGAATATTTTACAATCCATTATGCATGGCAGTATTTTCCATGTGTCTTTGTCATATTGCAGCTACTCATGAATTTGTGTGTTTAACTCTCCATTTTGCCTGTCAGCTTTATTTTTAGCTAAGTGAAATACTTGCTTTTAAAATTTGATGTAAATAAATAAACTGTGTATTTATCTAATAGTAGTCATTGTAGTGTGATTCATATCACATGAGACTTGCTATTCCGTTTGTAGCCACAAAGATGATAAAAATATCCACCATCAAGGTAAAAAGTCATTGTTTTTACATGCTTCTTGTGTTGGTCAAAATGAAATGAACTGACTTCATGCCTTTAGTAATTGTGGTTTTCACATTGTGCCTATAAGCAAATAAAGATTAACATGTCAAGAGGTTCTGTGATATGCTGGTATCTGCAAGTGGATATCACCGTACTAGGTTTCTGATGCTACCTGCATTTCATGTCTAAGTCCCACAAAAAGACTGCTGCAGATGGCTAAAAGTTGTTCAGGCTTTATTTCCTAGCAGTTCATGGATTGTTGAAGTTTAGAATGAGGGGATAAATACAATGATTTCATTTTGACGTGCCACTTCCTGTTAGATTGGGTACTTTGGAAATCTGCATAGAAGCTAATTAACAATAGTCTCTTAGAAGTCAGGGTTATAACTTTGCTTTCTATTCATCCTGCCACAGCTTTGAGTCAGTGCTTAGAAAACTCAATACTACTTCGTTGTAACAGTTTTCCTGATTTCTAACGTGAAATTGTAAAAAAAAAAACAAACAAAAAAAACTATCAGGTTGTTTGAAAAAACTTTGATGTTCTTTGTGAAGTTTAAAATGCCTGGTGGTGGCTGAGCAGAAATCCTCAACTTTCAGATGGTTTACCATGGATGGATTGATTTGCAGAGGTAGCAAATTGCACTGGCTGGTTTTGATTATTAAGTCAGCAAGTGATTTCTCCTTCACATCAGATTATGATTTTAGATTTGCTGTCAGAATAAAGAAAGATAATTTTGGCTAATTGAACTGCTATAAGTACTTTTCACAGCATGTGCTTTATTTTTCCACTGTATCTTCTGGTAAAAAACAATAAATCGATGTTTCTTAAAAAGGCCGTTCCAAAGAAGGAAAGTTACCTTTAAAAATGTCTCCCACCCCTGCGTAGGCAGCATTTTAGTTCATCAGTACCAGTTCACTCAAAATTCCTGAGTTTTGGTTAGTATGGACCTATGAGCCTTATATAGAATTTCTGTATAGAGATACTAATTTTGTACAGGATTACGGTGTACTGCTGGAATATACTACACACTTACGGGGTAAACATTCAAGTCAGCTTCTTATATTAGGTATCTTAGTAGCTAACTAAATAACTAAGTAGAAGTTGAGATGTAAAAATAAATAATATTTCAGCAGAATAAACTATTAGTTAGATGTTAGTGCCTATACATATATAGAGTCAGTAAGAGAACAAAAGCTTCTGTTTTCATCTGACAGTTAAGAGTTCAATATTAAGAAAACTGCTTACCACCCTCCCTGTAGGAGAAAGCAAGAAATCTCTCATTTGATTTGTGTCCCCATAACAGCTCTGAACTTAATTTTGCATGTAAAACCTATGCTGACTTACATTTGCTTGGCATTAATTTTTTAACTGGAATTTGGTTTTGATGTATGTTCAGAGAAAAAAAAAAGAAAACACAAACAAACAAACAAAAAAACCCCCCACATACAAAAATCAAACCAAAACCGAAAAGCAAACCCAAAAACCCAACCAAAATCCAACATTTAAAAGCAAGTAATTAAATCCACTTCTAGTAGCACATATTAAGCCTATTTGTATGAGGCAGACATAAAAATACAATTGCAAACCTACAATTGTTAATACAAGTTTATGTAATTCGAAGTCCTTACTTTGAAGTCACTTTGGCATTTACCTCCCTGTCATGTGAGTGCTTTTGATATACGAAACCATTATTTGTTTGCTTTATTGAGAAAACTCACTCAACATGCTCATATAAATCCTGAGTATATCAGTCTCATTTTTATATATGTATAGCTTTAAAACCGTGCATAGGAAATGGTATAGCACTTACCTTTTTCAGGGATGAAGACCTTATTATCTAAATATTTTATTATTGTCTTTAGCTCTATCACTGACTCGTGGGAAAAAAAAAAATAATTCCTGGTTATGTTCGTCCAGTGTATTGACAGAGTTGGGTTTGAAGGCTCAAGAAATTCCAAGAGCTTGTGCTGCTCCTCTAAGTAGGTCTGCAGAGGGATTTAATGAAATTGGTAATGATGAAGTGTTAACAACATGCAAATGAGAGACATCACTGTTTGTCTTCCTAAGTAGATCATATACAGTACTTAATCCCTGTTTCCTTGTGCCTGTGTAATTTTGGGTTTAGATGACAACCATCTGCTTGACTCAGCTTTGACAGAACACAGTTGATACTGTTAAGCTTTGGGGGAGCAATAGTGGTAGGAATGTTTATCCATCAGCTGAAGAGATTTTTTTAATATATATATACTCATTTTCACAGTCTCTTTGATACACTGTTTAATGCATTTTAAGACATTCTTTATCTCTTCTCACTCTCCCCAAAGGCTGGTTTGTGGAGAAGCCTTCATTCTGTCTTGCTTTTACAAAGAACATGTACCATTCATGGTTCAGATTCCAAACTGTCCTCGCTTCAGTTCTAAAATATAAAGTTTATCTCTAAAAATGTGTTTTGATTTCAGTACTATGTGTAATACCCATGTTTGCTTCTATGTGTACAAGCACTTTATAAAGTGTTTGATTCTTTGAGGGAGTCTTAGATGAGGGCTCTGTGCTTCCTCCTTAGTCTGACAAAAAGACCAAATAAGTTAATCTCTCAGGAGACTTATCTGACTCATATTCTCTGTTAACCATCCAGAAAGCAGGTTAAATTAACCCTTACAAACCTTTCTGCTGACACAGCTCAGTTTTTCCCTATTTGTGAGCAAGTTTGGTAAGTAGTGTGCAGTACAGTCCTGCTCTAATAACAGAACTGCCTACTTTTCTAAGGGTGAATTGATCCAGAACTGGGTAAGAGCAATTCTAGGAGTTTGTTTTAACTGTATGCAGTTGATTGGAGATGTTGTGTCAATGCAGTTTGGCAAGGATTACCTCTGTGGGTATCTGAGTACAATTGTTGCCTCTTATTCATTAGTTAAGCTTGTATTTTGTTCATTAGCAGTACTGTGCAGCTACATCTAAAAATAAAAATGAAAAGAGTTTTGTTTTTCTCTACTTTTCCCCCTGGTTATCTTCAGAGCTTGACACTGGCTGGCACAGAACTTGTACTATGCACTCTCCAGTAGCCTTTCAGAAAGGCTTTTCTGTCTTTGTTGACCCATTTCCTGGATTAGTCTGGCTGAATTATGGATTATTTTGTCTCTTAAGCTTTTTCTTGTGTCCAGTAATTGGAGAATGGCATATTGGCCTAATAATGTATTCAACTAGTTGAGTTTGCAAATCTGTGTTTATAACTCTTTGCAAAGATCTGAAGAAGTTAGTGATAATATTTTGATTTCATGCAATATAGAGGACAGTTAATAATTTGTCAAGTACACATTGTGTTTGGAGTTTTTTTTAATCATGCCTAAATAAATTCTAGAACAACAGGAAGCAGGCAGAATGATGCATTTGTTGATGTAGGATGTCAGATAATTTAGTACAAATTACAGATTCTTTAAATACTTGAAAACAGTGAAGGTCAGGAAGCCTCCATTCAAAAATTTCCAGCATATGTATAATATTTTACAGGATGTCTGTCTGTAGATGGCAAAAGAGTAATCTGTAAAAATCAACTTGTTTGTTGTTTTTCATGTTGTCTATTTATGCCCTGACAAATTAGCATCGGATGTAGTGTGGAGTCTGAAGACCAGTGCACGGTTCAAGGTTACAGACAGAGATGATTGTGTCTTGTAGCATGAGGAAGCTGTGCTCAGGCTGTTATTTAAAACTGGATTTTTTTTTCAGTAAACAACCTTCAAGGCCTTGAAACAACACCTTGGTGGCTTAGTCAATTTCATAAGTGGTTTAAATGGTTTACAAAAGGAGAGTAATGAAAAGCCTTAGCATTTATAATTAATTTGATTTTCTCAGATGAAAATTTCCTTCACCGTCATTATATTGCTGATATTCCTGGAAACACATATTTCAAAGTATGTGTGGAGCAATAATTCTGTATTGAGTTAGTAGCTATCATCTTGGATGTAAGAAAATTCCAGGTTAATTGTCTTTATTGTACACTTAATTCTATTTTTTGTATATTGTTGTGTATTGTATATAGAACATTAGATTTTGAAAAAGGACAGAGAGAAAAGGAAAGCAGCTGGTGCCAAAGAAGCTGTCTGGGCTGTTTCACTCAGTGGAAATGTAGTGAACATCTTAAGACACCCAAGTTGTGGAATGTTATAAAAACCTGTTTGCAATAAATGTTCTTCTATGGGGTATCGAGTTCATGTATGTGAGCCAGTTGCTAAAAATAGCCATTGTAAACAATGAACTGTATTGATGCTGAGTAAGCTACAAAGAGAAATGTTGTTGTGGAGGGCAAACTGGAGTAGTTCTCCAATAAAACCGTGGGAGGAAGATAGAACTTGTGAACTCCAGGCTTGCTGTAGTTGAGATCAGGTGATAAACCTGTTGTTGTGCAGTATTATTTTTCCCCTTGAGTTTTACAGAAACAAAGATCTTACAATGGTGAAGATAAAAACTAAACAGGAATACAGGTTAATGGTATATATGAACATGAACATTACTTCTATGAACTGTACACTCTTTTATCATTTTATTAGTCCAATGTGTTCCCATTTTTTTTGATAGAACCAAAAAATCACCATACTTGTAGTATCTTGTCTTGGTTTCATAGGCACGTACAACACTAGAAAGAGTGGCTTATGCACATCATCTTCTATTTAGAAGGCTAGTTTCAAAACATAAGCAAAATCTTGGTTTCTACCTCATTCATATGTTTCTTTAGCAAAATTTTTATGGTTTTATGTACTCATCTGTTATGTACTATTGAGGATGGTGTATTATTTTCAGAATACATATATATTCAGAAGGTATTTCAAGTGAAAAATGCTGATACTGGACAGGTTTTAGCACTTCTAAAGATAATTAGAGTTAAGATATTCTTTCTAGACTCTTGAATCATAACCTACAGCAAGAGACTATCATGTAGCTAGAAAGGGCTGGGTTTTTACATAGCTGATTTCAACTGAATACTTTTTGTAGAGAACTGGTTCAAAGTCTGTAACATTCAGAAAATATTTTAGAACTGTTACTTCTCAACTTATGTTGCAGTTTAAAAATGTGCTGAACAGAAAACCATCTCTTTCAAGACTCTTTAGTTATAGGTATTTTGAGCACAACAGGAGTTTCTTTAGAGAATTCAGTTGTGCCAAATATTGTGAATATTTGTGATTTTTTTAGGTGTTATTTTCCTCAGTAATACCAGCCAGAACATTATAGATTTATAGAGGATTATTTGAGACTTTTTGTATAAGACTATAGGGAAAAAAGTGTCAATGTTTTTAAAAAAACCCTACATTCCTCATTGTCTTTAATAAAATTTTTGGTGTGGAATGAAATGGCATAAAAAGCCCACTTAGCAAGCTGAGAACAAAAACTACTCCAAACCAAACTTTAAAATCTTCTGGTAAAGGAAAAAGGCCAATTTTGCATAGAAAGGCCAATTTTGCATAGAAAGGCCAATTTTGCGTGAGAAGGGCAATTCAAGTTTCTAATTTCTTACTGAGTGTTTTTTAAACAAGCAGTGGTTGTTTAAATGCATACATAGCCTTGTGTTTAAATGCATACATGGCCTTGCACAAGAAAGGACACTGTTTCAAGTTAGCCTCGGAACATGCACTGCTGAGTGCTATTTCATTCACATGACAAATCTAGTTCAGTTGCTTTTTTAAACATTATTCTTATATTTTATATTACAAAGCCGTTTGTTTTATACTAGCACAATATTAATTGCACCACTGAAAACAACAGCAAATATTTGCCACACTAACTCAACATTGTAACAAAGCTTTAGGTCATTGAGTCCTCTCAAGTCTTTGCCTTTGATTTTATGAGTCTGTCTTAGGGTTCTTGGAGAATGGAATTCAAAGCATAAGCTGTTATGCTGCTGTTTGACTTGTTCATAACAAGAATTAAGACTTTTTCTCAACAACCCTCTCCAAATTCTCATCCCTTTATATTTCTGAATCAAGCTCCATTCCAGCAAAGTGAATTTCATACAACATTGTAGGGGGAAAAAAAAAGTCAAAATATGTAAGAAAAATTACTTGAGCAAAACAAAGTGTTAATTATCATATGTATGTAGAGGCACTCAGTAGTCACACTTCTTATTGGGAAGATTATTTTAAGATAAGCAGTAGCTTTGTAAAGGTAATTCAGGCTGTCACACTGATAACACAAATGATGTCCTCAGGGAAACATGATACATTCCAGCATATTTCAGGAAATTTCATAAATTTCAGCATATCTTGCACATCTCAGACATGTCTACTCCTCAGGATGGGACTTTGTTTCAAAGGAAGTGTATTTTTGGTTTTCCCTGAAAGCACAGGGCTTTGTCTCCTAGGTAAATTATATTGTCTTTAAAACAAAAAAAAAAAAACACCTATCATCTGGTTCATGGGTCTTACCCTAAACCTATCTGGGCTTGTTTAAACAGTCATCTCTTCTTCAACATATCTTTCAAATGGCATGCACACTCTTACTGCCCTTTTTTAACCTTTTGGCTGCTAGAGTGCTCTCCATGGATTAAGTATGAATGCATTTACTAGGAAGCCTTCGTCATTTTCTTTTCAGATCAACAGTATGGTTTTACGGGGTTTTCCCCATGGAAGTACAAAAACGTTTAGAAGTTAAGCTTGGATCAGTGACCGGAATTGAATTCTAGATACACAGAAGGCTATGCAGAAGATACACATAATACTCTTTGAAGTCATTATTGAGCATTACTGGGATTTGTGCTGAGAAGGGGAAATCCTTGAAAGTGGTATTGAAAGAGAGATGTCATACAATATATTTGAAAAGTAGAAATACATTCAGATAGCATTTTAGCAACCTGAAAAATTGAAAGGAAGACGACCGTGTTAAATTAAAGGTAGAAAAACGTAGGGTTTAGTACATTATGCATTTATCATATACTTTTGAAAATTCCTCCTGAAAATTCTGCATTTTGATCTAATTCTGGTGGTTGTTCTGGCACATTGTCATGCGGGTTTTTTTTGTTTGTTTGTTTTGCTTTTAAGGAATCCAAAATGTACTCAGCTTATTCTGTGCCGTGCTTACAGAAAATAAGGTTCTCTTTCATTCAGCAAGTTTTCAGAGGCTCAGTGATGCCTGTAGGGCGCTGGAGTCTCTGATGTTTCCCCTTAAATACAGGTGAGATGAATTTTCTTTCGACTCTTTGACTAAATTTACAACTAACTTTGTAACTTACATTGCATTTTCCTTAACAACAGGGGTCATGCTGATTTTGTTCAAATAAGCAAAGGTTTTTAAGAATGCAAATACAAGTCCTAGTCTGTACACAGGTTTAATAAAAAATGATTGCATCATGAATCATAGAATGGGTTGTCGGATTTCAGGAACCACCTGGACAGAATCCAGGACAACTTGATCTGATTCAGTCTTGAGCTGCCTTTCAGCATTACATTGGACTAAATGATCTCCTTGAGGCCCTTTACAACTGAAAAATCATGCAATTATAACACCTAGATTAGTTTATATCACAATTTTAAATCACTGACAGATGTCACCAGAGACTGAACAAGTTAGTCCTCTCTAAAAAGCCACATGTGAGTCCAGCATTTTGAAACTGAAGATGTAGTGTCAAGCTATTTGATTCTTTGTAGATTTTCATGTTGCTCACATGGCAATACTTTTTTTTTTTGTTTGAGTGGTAAAATCAAGCAAATAATATCTGAAATACAGTGTTTTCTAGGTAAGGCTCATTTCCATATCAAAGCAAAAGGTTTCATTTTAAAGAATTCTAATTAACGATGTTTCACAAAAGGTTGAATTGTAGGTGTCTGGCCAAAAATTAGCCACGTGTTTAAAATTCACATGTTACCCATAACTTTAGTGTCTCCTAAAAATTGTGGACAAACATCATGTCTATGTAACATGAATATTGCAGCTACATATAAACTTCTCTTATTTTGCAAAATACACTTGTTTCGTTTGCACTAAATCGGACATCATAAAATTATTTGTGAAGTTTACATGACAAGTACATTTAACAGCATGACACTTTACAAAGACTTGTTTAATTTGTTCTAAAACTCTAAATTCTGAAAATGCAGGGATTTACAGGAAGGGTTGTTTTGTGCTTGGGGTGGGGTGTTTTTGTTTGTTCGTTTTGTTGTTTTCTTAATACAGAAGCTGCCCTATGTGAAAGGATAGTCAGAAGCTTTTGTTTATTTCTTTTCACAGTTATCCATATATCCCAATTCTTCCTGCACAGCTACTGGAAGTTCTCAGCTCACCAACTCCTTTCATAATTGGTGTCCATTCTGTCTTTCGCAATGACATTCATGAGCTTGTAAGTATGTCTGTCCAGCATATACTCAGAGCTACAATGTGGTTTGTGATGTTCAGTTGCAGAGGTTTTCTCTGGTCCAGAGGTGTGCATATGAACAATTAATATATGTTTAAAATACAGTTGTACAAAGAAGGAGGGAAAAAAAGGGATAGACATCAATTCTTTGGTGAAAACATTGAGACTAACAAATATAAGAGGGAAATTATTTCATTCTAGTGCAGGATGGGAAGGAAGGGATCAATTTCCAGCATTTTCATTTATTTGTCATCAGTTTGAATTATTCACTTAGAATTTTCAAATCTGTCCTCAATTGTTTTATTTTATCCTTGTTTTTTAAGCATGTGCTTGGAGAAACTTAACCAAGATTACAGAGGTGTCTAGAAACATGTAATTCTACCTATAGTTATCCTCAATGTATTCTTTTTTCAATCAGCCTCTTGAATATCTGAAATCATTGAACACATAATGGGAACATCCTGAAACACAGGTCACTTTCGAAAGTCTGATCTAGTTTCACTTCCTTTGAGTTACTTTAACTTTTCATGGCTAAATTCAGTAATACAAATTATTTGGAGTGTTTCCCTAACCAAAAGCATACCATACATTAAGGTTGATACAGTTTTGTTTGTTTTGACTTATGTACAAATCATGAAATTGCAACTGTTGTGTTTGTAAACTGTTCTCACAGTACTCACTACTGATAATATTTTTGTTTGTCCCTTACAGTTAGATGTAATCATAGCAGACCTGGATGGAGGCACAATTAAAATACCTGAATGTATTCATCTTTCTCAGCTGCCAGAGCCACTGCTACATCAAACTCAAATGGCACTTTCTCTAGTATGTTTTGAAACAGATCCTATTTTCAACCCTCTCACCTATTTTTAAAGAATGAAAAATGAATTCCACTATTAAAGTGCTTCCAAACACACTGGAAATAGGAAATTTGAAACTGATTTATGTCAGCGTTCCTGCTTTCAGAAGTATTTGCTGTCTGAAGTTAGAGTCGATATCATCAGTAACTTAGTTCTAAAATGTTTTTTCACTATTCAAGTGGTAGGTAGTGTTTTTTCCTTCCTAATAATGACTTTTTAAAAATAAGAATTCACCTCAGGAGCAGCATTGTAACTATTCGCTTTGGCTTCCTTGATTTTTTTAATGCTCATTTTAACTGTACATTGGCTTGAAGTTTAACTAGTGAATAACCAGTTAGTCTTGGAAGTTGATTTGTATGACGCTCTTATACTACTATTCAATAATGATTCTACCAAAAAAAACTACCTCGGTGTGTCTTTTTACTGTCATTGTCTTAAGTTAGAAATCACCTTGCTTGGAGGCTTCTGAACAGGTCTTACCTTAAAGAGAAGAATTTTCTGTCTGTTAATCTGTTTCAGATGAATCAACTCTAAAATCCCTAACTGTACTGACAAGCTTCATTCATTGTAATAGGAGTTTTTGATAACTGGCTGACTTACAAAAACCTGATGCTGAGAAATTAACTCCACCGTTAGTTCCATATAGTATTCATAATTTAACTCAATCTATTATTTGAGGTACTTACTGTGAGTTAATATTAATTTGAGAAAGAAGAAACAAGTCATTTATCTTTTCCTCAGCAAAATGAGGGGAAAAAATTTTTGTTTAAAAAATTCTCTAGGTTTTGCATCCAGATTTGGAAACAGCAGATTATGCATTCCCTCCCCCACGAACAGCTTTATCACACTCAAAAATGCTGGTAAGATTTCTGTGTTATGTCTGAGTTTCTTAAGCTGAAATTTTAGACTAACTTTCTTTTAAGAATTTCTGCTTTGTTTTATTTTCCGTATCCATGTTCTTTATACTATTGGTGGTGGTGCAGAGAAACAGCTTTGGATTTTGCATTCAGCCCTTTCAGTAGCATTCTAATAGGTTGGAAGCTTTTATACATATTTGTATGAATATCAAAGTACCTTATTTTCTTTTAATATTGCTGTCTGTTGAGTTATATCTGTGCCCCCTCTATTTTTTAGACCAGTAAAGCTGCATCATTTTACATGAGTGGACAGCTTGTGTTAAAATTAAGTTCTCTCTCCCTGTCCCAGACAAAAAGCACTCAAGCAAAAGACTCAGAAACGTTAAAAACATCATTCAGAATCTAGATTTTTAGAGTAAACACAAATAAGGATAAGAGTGGTAGCTATGTCAGCAAAACCACTGATTTATACAATAATAATGATTATTATTATACATTTGTTGTATGCTTGAATGTATTGGGAAAGGAGTTATATGGTTTTTAACCATACACGGTTAAATGGCTTTAATGAACCCCAACCTGAATAATACTATATGTAATGGTTTGTTGTAAAAAAAAGGTGTAGAAAGTTTTCTGTTAAAATCTAGTTAATTTATATTAAAAATAGTTGTAAAGCCATGATAATAACTTGGTAAAGATGCTGGTGTTAACTTGTATGAGGATCTAGAATTGATTTTTTTGTTGGTAGTCCAAATGAAAATTGATCAGTTTAAGAAGGCACGCCAAAGTTTTGCATAGGTGTATTAGAAGATGTAAAACACTCATTGTTCTTAACTGCTCAAAAGTTTTGTTTATTACTGAAGATGGGAAATGTCATCCAGATTTCATTTTAACTGTGGCAGTATTCAGTTAAGATCTTGCTTTGAACAGTGAAACTATAAATTAGTGTAATTTTTTATTAAATCTTAAAGAATCAACTATGTTTTCAAGTAGCCCAGAAAGTCAAGGCATAAATGTACCTGTTAAAATCCTACAGAGCAGCCTAGGCACAAAGGAGAGTACCTCACGGTAAAGTGAGCCCTTACAAAAACTGTGTTTAAAATAGAATGACATGGATCATGTTCCAGTGGAGAATAAATTTACCTGATGAATTGATCTGTACTGCTTGTCATTTTAAAAGTTAGTTTAAAAAGTCCATAGTGACGTGAAATCTCAGGCCATAAACAGATTTTTAGGACCTCAAGTTTTGTGCATCACTGCGATCTAACTACCTGAGCTA
The DNA here is from genome assembly GCA_013399055.1 of Ramphastos sulfuratus. Classification (NCBI taxonomy): domain Eukaryota; kingdom Metazoa; phylum Chordata; class Aves; order Piciformes; family Ramphastidae; genus Ramphastos; species Ramphastos sulfuratus. The sequence goes on from WBNM01041951.1 coordinate 336,775, forward strand.
GGATGAAATAACAGGGGTGATCCAGGATTTGATCAGTCTTCAGTTGTATCCAAAAAACCTAAAGCTGTGACTGCCCCAAGTCTGCTCCCAATTTTTCACATACTTTCCATTAGTAACTCAGTCTTTAGGTAAGCACTCTCTTACTCATTTAAATAAAAATAACTCACAACTTTAAATATGTACTAGTTGAAAGTTTTTAAACTAACCCTCGATTATTTTGGCTGCCGTAGATTGCAGATGAAGACCTGAGTTGGAAGAGTCCTAGACAAATATTCGAGCAAAAAAAAAAAAAAGTAATCTCCTGAGCTGACAGAGCCACAGCATCACTCTGATCATGCCTGTGATGCTCTGAGCCTTGTTCCTCCAGCTGCAGCAGTGTCAGCTTAGGCTCATACAGTTCCCTGCTGCCCCTGCCCACTGTAATGGCACTGCTAGTGTAGTGCTGCAGCACCACACTTATTTTAGGAAATAAATCCAGACTAAAATACCCTCTTTATTTAGTATGAGTTTTTTCTCCCTTTATGTGGTTCACCGCATGACCACTCCAACAGTACACTTGCATTGCCCAGGGCCTGTGAGGCGAGCATAGAAAAGAGAGTAGTCTCGAGAGAACAAGGGAGTGTGTACTAAATCTGTCATTGCTGACTGCAAACAGGCCAGTGAAACTGTAGCCTTATATGAGATGGCTTCATAGGTGTACAAGTGTCTCCACTTCTGTACTACACTGCTGCATTGGTTGGTGAGTTTGACAGCTTTATGCAAAAGGTGGAAAAGTTAAGAATACAAAAATGTTTTGACAGCATTTTCAATTGCTGCTTACAGGATAAAGAGGTGCGAGCAATCTTCCTTAGGCTATTTGCACAGCTTTTCCAAGGGTACCGATCATGTCTTCAGCTGATCAGAATTCATGCTGAACCAGTCATTCATTTCCACAAGGTAAAAGAGGAACTGTTGTGTACATTTAGTGTTTGCTTTTGTCATGTTACTCCTATCACATTGCCTTGTTAGAATTTTAAAGAATGTAATGATCTATACATGATAAACATGCCATTTTGACATAGTGTAAGTGCATTTTAGTGGAACTCATTGCAGGAACAGTGATGAGACATGAAATGAAATTAACATTAAAATCTAATACCAAAAAGAAGTTTGAGGAATTGTTCTATTTTATTACTTGTGAGATTTGTAAAATGTCTCCATCGAATGTCCTGTTACATCACTCCTGGATTTAGGTAAAGAAAGTTACTGCGTGATAGAAAAGATTTAATTATAAAGTACTATAAGCTGGTAAAAAATGTTTAACTACTAGTATGTAAATGCTTGCAGTTTCAATGCTGATAAAATACAAGCACTTCTTTTCTGTCTTTATTGCAGACAGCCTTCTTGGGGCAGCGAGGCTTAATTGAGAATGATTTTCTAACCAAAGTTCTCAATGGGATGGCATTTGCTGGTTTTGTGTCAGAGAGGGGTCCTCCTTTCAGAGTCTGTGATCTTTTTGATGAGGTAAAAACTGTTTTTATGTTCTCAAGAAAATGAAAACATGGCATTTCAGCATGTGAAAAACTATTGAAATGAATCCTCACTGTTTATTACATTAAGTTTATGCTAATCTTCTCAATCCTTATTTTCTACTAAGCATACATTTCAAGTTTACTTCTGTAAACTCATGCCCTGCTCATACAATTGAGGTTAAAGAGTTGAATAAATCATAGCAATGATGTACCTTCTGTCAGATTTGGAACTTCATAATGCATCACTGGTGCTAGTAATTTAACTATGTTATTAGAAATAATGAAAAAAAAAAAAGAGAAAAATTGTGCACTAAATATAAACTGGACCATTTTTTGCTTTTAAAAACTATGAATATAGAGTACAAACAGAGGGTTGTATTAATTGTGCGTAACAGTAGAATACATGAGAAATATGGATTATTGTTTTAGAAATGTTAAAGGAATACTTTTAGGTACATAGAACTTTTTTTTCAGTGCTTGGGTATAGTTGCTCAGTTTCAATTTAAGACCAGCATTTTGTAATGTAAAATGGTAAGAACTTATTTTTAGTTGAATAATAAATATTTGTTGACTTTTTTTTGTTTGTTGTGTCATTTTGTTTCTGATTTTTAGTTGGTAGCCTTTGAAGTTGAAAGAATCAAAGCTGAGGAAGGTAATCCACCAAAAATGATAAAGCATGTTAGAGAACTTGCAGAACAGCTTTTCAAAAATGTAAGTTCACTATACCTGCTGCACTTCTACAGCTGAGATAGTAACATTGAAAATTCATATTTCTGAGATTAATCCAGTATCTGAAAGTGGAACTGAGTATGGTAGTCATCTGCATTATGACAAGAGACCGAAACTTTAGCTGTCAAAAGCTCTGTATATGTGAAAGAAGTTTAATGTACCACTACTGATTTACCTATTAACTACTGCTCATTGGCATTCTGTGTTCTTAGTGTGTATTCATATAGGGTATATAAATTGTGATTTTCTTTGCTGCAACCTGTCTGTACCAAATACATTACTTTTCTTACCTCACAACAATTTCCTGCATGAAAATCATACATCCAGTATGGCATATTTTCAGCAAATACTGCCTGCTGTGCCAACCCAACCCCCATTTCTTACAATTTGTTTCATAGAATACCACTGCCAGTTTCATTCTTCCTCATTCCAATGAAGAGGTTGATTGTCCAACTAATTTCTGTTCAAGTCCTAAATATTCATTAAGCTACATAAAGTTAACTTAAAAGCTTAGTGATTTTCTTTTCATCTCTTTCTGAATTTTCCATGTCAACAAAAACAATTTTATTAAGACCTTTAGCAATAGTTTTACAGAGAATGAATTGAGGGTCATATGAACATATGAACATTAGATATTTGGTTTCTTAATCTTTCAACTATGACAGGTACACAAAACAGCAATAAAACTGGATGAGACAGATGACACTACATAACACATTCATGTTTAACCTTTTGCTTTGGACCTACAGGAGAATCCGAATCCCCACATAGCATTCCAGAAGGTGCCACGGCCCACAGAGGGCTCCCACTTGCGGGTTCACATCCTCCCTTTCCCCCGGATCAATGAGTGCCGGGTGCAGGAGCTCATCCAGGAAGGCCTTGCAAGGAGTCAAGGTGCCCCTGCTGCCACCCGAGGGGACAAGAAGTGCGTTGTTCCAGCAGGTCCCCCAGTTGGTATGTTTACTTGTTCCCTGACTTACCTCTTTGTCATTTCATCTCATTACTTGTATATATAATTAACATGACTGCAATACATTGTTCCCAGTTTAATGTTAGAACAACGTTTTTAGTGATTGCTGGAACCTTTAGTACGTAGACTGTTTGCCTTTGCAATTTTAAAAGTCCTTTTGCATCAGTCTTTACTAAGAAGTCAAACATCCAGAGTGTGAGTGGCATACTTAGTAACAATAAAAAAGGATTTGATCTGAATCAGAATGAACTGTGAAATTAGATGTTGTTTATTCTTCTATGTTTGATCGATATCATAGAATCATAGAATGGTAAGGTTGGAAGGGACCTCAAGGATCATCTAGTTCCAACCCCCTGCCATAGGCAGGGACACCTCCCACTAGTACAGGTCACTCAAGGCCTCATCCTTGTAGTACTGGCTGAATCAAGCTTTGAACTATTAGGTTTTCTTCTTTGACACTAGTGGAGTACATGTAAATTACAGGAAAAAGGCAAGGAACAGCACAGCATTTGTCTCGAAATAGATATACCAATAGTAAATATAAAGAACAGAACTAGAAATTATAGGCCTGTCAGTTTTGTTTTAATGCAAGAGCAAATCTGTTTCTTATAGTCAAATTCATCAATGTTAATTTGGTGTAAACAAGCATGTTTAGAAAACTTGCAGGACATGAAGCTGGCAGAGCTCGTGGACCTTTTAAAAGGATGGCATTAGAATTCAAATCAATCTTGAAAAATTCAAGATCTGCTGTCTAGTCTCTGAATTTTATTTTTTTCAACTGTTTTTCTTCAAATGAAGTATGACACATAGTCATGATCAGCAACAGTTCTACAGAACTTTAATTTGGGGATATAATCATAAGGCAAACATCACCCAGCTATATCAAGCGTTTGCCAAAAAAGAACCCCGTGGATAAATCCATTCGTTATATTCAGTAAGACCTCAAATGGACCGTTTGTATCCATTTTTGGGAACTAGAAGACTGTCTCCATTTTTTGGCTCTATTGGAGAGAGGCCAGAAGAAATCAAGAATGACCAGTGGTCTGGAGAATGTGTCCTACCAGGAGAGATGGAGAGTTCCTTAGACTGAAAAGCAGAAGACCGTAGGAACACATAATAGCAGTCTTCCATTCTGAATTTTCCTGAAAATTCAAGTTGAAACATTGCATTTAAAAAATAATATTCTAATCTTAGCAGATTGGAATCTGTATAGAGAACACATCTGTCAAGTTGTGTTCCACGTCGCAGAATTCTTGGTATGGCAAATGAATTCTTGAGGAAAAATAGTTATCTATTGCTACAAAATATACAAGGCTATGTAGTTTGCTGCAGCATACACACTTTAAAAAAAAACTCATCTATGGTTATGTATCTATTTCATTAATATATTAGATGTTGGAATTTCTTTGTGCCTGTTGAGACAAATCAAAGAAGCATTAAGTAGAATCAACTGCCCTAGTTCAAATTAAGAGTGCTCTTTTCTTCAGGCACTATAGGCAACCTAAAGATTTTAAGATTCTGTTCCCGTCTGTAAAATACCTACTAATGGTCTTTACTTAACAGAACAAAATAGAGAGCAGGTTTCAAATGTTTATTTGTTTGCGTGTTTTAAAAAGAACTTTCTGATATTCTTTGTGGCTTCTTGCTTCTCTTCATCAGTTTCCATAATGGAAAAAGGAAGTACAGTTTTCAACAGTGCACAAAGGCTGGAAGTTGTTAGAAACTGCATCTCCTTCATTTTTGACAACAAATTTTTGGAAACTGAAAAGGTAACAAAATAAAATCATAATTTTCCCAAATAAGCCCCTGTTGTGTTAATGGCAAGAGTGAATAGAGATTGGCCTTGTCACAAAGTACATTTTGAAATCGCTTCAACTACCAATGATTATTTTAACCATTTAAAATTAACAAAATGGCAAGAAAACTAATCATCTAAATGAAATTCTGTATGTAGTATGAAGTAAGATTCAAAGTCCTGTTTGTGTTATTACATGTGTTGATACCTTTTTCCCAATTTTATATTACTACTATAAATAATATGGTCCACATCGTATTTTTTATATAGAGGTGTATATTGGTCCAGCAGTATTTAATGTAAACAAAAGGCACACATAAATGATTTCACATCTATTCAATGCCTGTCCATATTTAATCATTTCTGTTTACAGATGTATGTGAGAAATGTTGTTTAATGCTTTGTTTTTTAAGTAGGAAAAGTTGTTAATGACTCAGACTAAATCGACCATTAAAAAAAGCTTCATATTCAAATTAATGGGTCATTTCTAAAGTTATTTACTATACCATCACTTGCAGTTCTTTAATAAAGGATTAATGATACTCAGTATGAATAGTGCCATTTAATTTCTTTTTCATGAAGTTAGGTTTTCTTCTCTCCAGACCCTGCCAGCAGCCCTGAGAGCTCTAAAAGGAAAGGCAGCTCGGCACTGCCTGACGCAAGAGTTAGGCCTGCATGTCAAACAAAATCGAGCTATACTGGACCATCAGCAGTTTGACTACGTTGTGCGAATGATGAATTGTGCTTTGCAGGTACAGTATGTGAAAGTTTTGTTCTTTGGCCATCTTTGTCTGGTTACTATGATAAACAAAAAATTGGTTAGAGTGATGTGGAGGAGCAAAATAATTAGATGATGGTAGCATGTGCTACAGTGATGTCACAGATACTACCTGAGAGTGTATTTAAGGTATTTGTTGTTAAAAAGATAAAGAATGAAGTATTCAGGTCTATACAGATTTGCATAATTTGAAAAACAGAAATAAAACTGTTTCCATAGTTAATGATTTAGATATAATTTATTTTTTTGTAACTATTGAATGGGCGTTAGTTGTAATGAGTGGGCGTTAGCTTTTTCGTGTCTTTTTCAACTCTGAGCTCCTAAAATGTGTGTAACCCAGTGCTCAGAAAAACCTATTTGTCTTGTCATCACAAATGTGAATATACTTCAAGAAGAAAGCATGCTTTTCTGCTTCCATGGATCATGATGGTAGTTTGACTTTTTGCAGTTGTCATCTCAGTTTGTCAGAAACTCATGAAAGGTGTTACTGAATTGTAATTTAAATATTTTTGTACTGAATGAACATCAACATACTGTGGTAGCTGCCTATAAAGGTACAACATGTGGATAGCATCTTTTGACTTTCTTTTGAGTAATTGTTCTGTTTTAGCTTTACTGTCCACAGTTCATTGTCAGAAATATGTTATACGCATCAATATCTTCACTCATATCTGAGGATGTAGTGGTATATATTTGTAATCTGATTGTATTTAGTTATAATTTCCTTCTCATTCCTCCTAAGTTATTGTATCAAATTAAGGATTTGATTGAGACATTGGTATTTTAACCCTTGTAACTTGAAAGCCAAATTGAGCTCACGGAACTGATATGCCACTATAACAGGTTTTGTAATACACTGTTGCAATGTATAAGCAATAATACACTTGAACAACTGAAGAAGTGCACTAAATATTATATGTGTGTTAGTTTGTCGCCTCTGATTACCAACTTAAAGCACGCAACTTACTCGCTTACACCTCTAGCTGGAGGATCTTAATCTCAATTTATTTAAAGCAAGTTTAAGATAAAAGCATGATTTATAATTTGACTGTACACTATTTTTCAACTGTGTTATTTGGAACAAAGTGTAAATTGTGACATTGTAGAGCTTTCCTGCTTCAGTTCAAAAGAAAAATACATTATCAAGAACTTAGTGAAGTTCACCCTTGATTAAGTCAGCATTTTACTTTGGGGACTTGAATTCTGTTAGCTGTAGGTCATAAGACCAAGTAATTTAAATGGCTGTTATAAAGGTGCAAAAATCTAATTTAAGAAATGTGATCTTAACCTGGAGAGATCGCCAATCTTTGGGGAAATACCACGTTAATTACTATGGAGTTTCTGGGGGAGAGTTAGATTGCAGTATTGCTTTAGGACCTCACTGAACTATTGGAGTTGCAATCATACCACCAAAAGTCTTGTCACATTTTTCTGTTAATATTATTTCATATTTCAGTTGACTTCTATAAACTAAAATTGCTGTAGCCAGAAGGCATGTAGTAGCTGATAAAAAAGCTGTGAGAGGGAGGGAAGGCTGCAGGCAGGCATAGTTGATAGGTTGGGCAAAAGCCCTGGCTCTCTGCTGTACATGCTGGGTTGAGCTGGGATTGTTGCATTGCACGTGCCAGCCTGATGGCTTTCCCTGGAAAATACCAGTCCCAACTGGCTGATTTACTCATGGAGATAAGGAATCTGATACTCCCCAGCCACCAAACCTCTGCTACTGATAATGGGAATTGCTGCGAACCATGTGTGTTTCAAGAGATTTGTTGGCCATTTCTGGAAAGTGCCCTCTGAACAAGAAACTCTGTTACTGACATACACTGAACTCTTTGTCTAATGAGGAACAGTACCACACGTTACAAAACCAGGAAGGTTCCATCCTGCAAGTTTATTGCAGATCCTCCTGATACTATTCAAGGGACTCATGGATGTTGAGTATCAGGTTTGTCTTTGCGGTAGTTTGGGTGGGGGCCTCGATTCCCTTAAGAAAACTACAGAGACAAAGTCCCGTTCCAGGGGATGGACCTGGTAGTCCCAGGATATTGTAATATTGTTATTCTGTTCTGTTCTCTGGTATCATAGCTTATATGGCAGTGCCTGGCTGATGCCGCTCTCTTGCCCTCCCTGCCTTTCCTCCCCTCACTTCTTTTCTGTGGGCAGAGCACATCCCTACTTATCTCATGGTCTGTGTGGGGCCGACAGCTTCTGACTGGCAGGGAATTCTGAGCTGCATGCTCATGCAGCATGCTGAGGCCTGGTAGGCCTAAACTGGGGAGGGCAGTTTTGGGCTACCCTCAGGCCTGCTGAGGCAGTATCTTCATTCTTACTCTTCAGAAGGGCTAGGTGTCATTTCTGTCCTCCTGGGTAGCTTGTGGCCTGAACTGGGACAGTCTTTTAATAAAAGTGTGTCTTCTCTTGTTTTACTAGAGTCCATGAAAACAAAGGTCAGGTGTTTTTTCAGAGCTTGTCTAGATTAAGGGCAGAATGTTAACAAATGCTAGTAATAATCCCACCCCGTTGCTGGTGTGGTCATATCTGGTGTGAAATGTCTGCTACCACAGTGCTTCAGATTGCAGAGAATTTCCCAGTTTACCCCAGGTCTCTTGCTGCTCATGTGAAGAGGGATCAGAAATGCCAGAATAAAAATGTGATCATGCCCTCCTTTCTGTTAATATCATAGATATACTTGTTTTCTAGTTTGCAGGGCATGGGGGATATTGATACCTTTGTTACATTTCTGTGCATTTCTCAGAGGAGGATTCAGCCCTGTTTTAAAAGGGTCTCTGCCTAACGTGTTAGTACAAATATCGAAAGGGTAATCTGGTATTGCTTTTAATGCAAGAAGAAGCAGAAGCTGTGCCACGAGCTTCTCTGGCTGGTTGCAGCTTTGTGGCTCATGATAGGATTTCAGTCATGGCTGTGACTGGCTGGAACCAGCTGTGACCATCTGTAACCAGCTCAGCCTCCCTCATGCCCTAACAGGGTACTGCACAATGAAAATCCAGGCCCTTGCAGGAAAACAGCAACAAAAATGGGTATGTTAAGAGCTGTGATCTTGAAGAGTTTCTAGCCTTAACAGTGCAGTTAGTTTAGAAGAGAATATAGGATATAATGTCCAAACTGCAGCCAGCTGCTCTGTGTTGGGGTTACACTGATTTCAGTCAGTGAGGTCTGGCTTACAGATAGATAAATAAAAACGTGATAGCCTTTTGGACACAACTTATGCTTTAGGCACTGGATGGGGATGTCAGACCAGGCAGGCCCTGATGGGGATAAGGAATGGTCAAACTCACCCATTCCAGTTGGGTCTCTGGGACATAGGTCAACCAGAGCAGTCTTTACACTTAATGGATGTCTGCTGACATTGCCTGTGTTCAGTCCTTTTGCATGTACTGTTACTGCAGAGCGTGCTTATGGCTGTTCGCTCATGCATAGGTATCTTACTGAGACCATGCAGCTTCTTGGAGCATTGACGTGGTAGTCTCTGACTGCTCATAATTGTTCATTACTGCTAATTGTGGCCTTGTGGTTGCCAACTGTTCCTAATAACTCTGTGTTCTAAATATTTTTGGTCTTCTTGATGAAAAGCAGACATGTGCTTGTATGCTACTCACTGCTGTAAATAGAACAAGTCTGGTTTAGGAATTGTGTTATACTGCTGTGTATTTGCTCTCCTGCCTGCCTGTTAAAGTGCTGGACTGATGAAAGGTAGTTTAAAAAAAAAAAAAAAAAAAAAAAGAAAGAAAAGAAAGAAAAGAAAGTCTTTGATGTTGGAAATAATAGGCATTTTGCTAATAGAGTACATTATGTCAAACCAGTGACTTCTGGTTTTGCAAGTTCTGTATGTGATAGAAATATGGAAGAAGCACATGGAATTCTATTTTAAATTTTATGTATGTTATGATGTGAATTTCAGTAGAGGTACATAATTCTATGTACATTTGTTAGATATTTTTACATATTGATGTGCTATACCCATTCATTGAGAGCTTCTCTGCGGCCACCCATATGGACATGTGTATTTAGCTTTAGTGCAATGTTGTACTACTAGAATGAAGGGGAAGACCTTGCCTGTTTGCAGTAATTTCCCTATGGTCTTCCCATGCTGTGATTCGCCCTTCAAATAACTGTTAAACTGAGATGCAGAGCAGCTGAAATGGAATGCTGCTTTGCTCTGTGAGTGAGGTGTATGCTCCCTTCATCATTGGTGGTGCTTAACTTTACTGGAATAAACATTCCTTGTAGAATACTGGTTTATTGTTTCTACAAGGAATTTTGTGGAGTTGTGTGCTTAGAAATGTTTTGCGTTGCAGGAATTTGCATAATAGATGCCAATGGATGACTGTAAGATCATTGGTTTTATTTATTTTTCCCATATAGTAATTTCTAAAACAGAATATTGAAATAGATTCAAAGTCTTCTAATCATCTGGTTGCTATAATATTTGTATAACCTTTGGTTTAAACAACTGAAATCTTGGCAGCTTGTATTCAAAAACTGAAGTGTGATGTTGAGATAAATACCATAAAACACAGGCCAGTTCTGGATTTTTTTTTTCAGTACTTTCTGTAAACTTTTAACAAATGCAGTAATATGACAAAAAATAGTGAAGGTATGCAGCATTTTAGAGTAATTTTTAAGGAGAAGATGGCACAGAATATGATGCCAGCCACAACATGTTTCTTATTTTATCTGTGTGCCAGCAGAAACTGGAGTTCACAGCCTTAAATCAAGTCAAGTCTTTGCTGAATTATTTTGTTTTATTTTCGTATTAGAATAGAGACAGAATAAAATTGCTGGTTTCTCTTCATAAGAAGGGAAAAAAATGTTAATGGGAGCAATGTCACTGGACTAAAGTGGCCTCAATTTTCAGGCCAAATTCAAGATTCTAGACTGTAGATTTCATTGGAGTTTAGCCTGTTATGTTTATGAAGTTAAAAGGTATAATTGCTTTTGTGAAAAGAAGAAAAAAAAGGTGATGGGAAATACTTACTTTAATGGACTATTTTGGAGCCCTGCTTTTGTCATTTGGGAATAGCTGAAATACTAACCATATGTAGTGCTGTGTAAAAACCACAGGCCACAACTGCAGTTATGTTAACACAATTGATTTCTCAGACCCTGAATCACGTGTAAAAAAGTCATAGACGGTAATCCTGATTTGACTATGACACATGGCTGTTACCTTCCCTGTCCCCTCACTGTGTAACCTTACAGGGGTAGTTGCTATTTTTGGTGAACAAAACTTAACTGACAGTAGGCTTGGGGCTTTTTGGTAGACCAGCAGTATTTCATGGATCAAAACATGGAAACCGTGACTACAGAGAAAATCCAAACCAGTGTGCTTCCTTGATTACCCAGATTTCAGCTGGATTTAAAGAGACTTGGGAATACCACATGGATTTTACACACGCCCATCATAAAGAACTACTTCATGATAATTTGGTTTAAAAGTACCAAGATTTTAATGCTATCAGTCTTACCCAAAGTCTACTCAAGGTGCCATTGATGGTTTTCATTCCTGGCTTCAAATATGGGGGCATTTGGTGGTTACAAGTAAGAACAGGTGTGCTAAAATAGGTCAGCATTCTGATTATCTCTTTTATACAAATATTCACTGTCTTTGATAGCCTACTTGAAATTAATCTCATCTGAGATCACCTAGGAGTAATCAGACTTGTGCAGAAAACTGCAGATTCTTGGATATGTTTTTTCCAGAAGAGCACATTTAAGATTGTTTCTGCAGCCAGAAATTTTCTGCATATTCCACAAACATTTTTGAGGTTATATGTTGTCCATTTACATGTTTTAAGATTCTCCATAAATACTGGTTTTGGAGAAGGGAATTAGGATTTGTTAGAGGGTAAAATGACTTTTTTTTCAAAGTCAGCTTCAACTGAATAATTCTTAACCAATTTAAGTGGATATATTTTCATGGTGTTGATTGGTTCCATAACATTTTAATATTTTTAGTTGCAGTAACTGATAGTACACTCTCTTGAGAGCATGAGGAGAAACAAAGATGCTTGTTGAGAGAGAGAGAGTATTACAGGGAATGTCATATGTTCCCAGTTACCCCTTGGAAAATATGGGAGATTTTCCCTTTTCTATCTTAACAAAAGAAGAAAAATTCCTACATCTATTCCTATTTAATTTTTATGTATAATTATGTATTTTTTAAAAATTAAATGAACAAGTGTGTAGCTTGTTTTTTTAGTCAGTATACAGAAGCTGACCTTAGAGGCCCTTATGGGACTAGTATGCTAGTTGGCAGATAATGCTTTTCAGAATGCTCTATCTTTAAATGTGTTGGGCTTGTCAATTCTGTATGTGCCCAGGTGAAATGATTATACTGCTTTGGATGTATGAAAGCTTCAATTAGTGTGTTGATCTTGTTACGCTCATTACTGTCATGAGAGAGGATAATCCTTATTTGGTTGCCTATTGGCTGCAGCAGTGCCATTATTAATAAGTATTCTGTGCATGATATATCTTTGTACTTAATAATTTAGAATGAAGATAAAGGATTTGGTCCATTATTTAATGATAATATATTTCCTAGAGATTTTCATCCAAATCAGATGTCCAGCACCTCCATGTTACTGTTACAGCGATGGTGAATTTTGGCTGGGACTTCACTGTCCTTTCTAAGGTCAGAAAAAAAATTGTGTACTTCAAAGTCAATGGCGAATGGTGCCATTAAATTCACCAGTGCCACTCATACAATGCATTATTTGTGCCTAAGTGTGGAAAAGCCCTTGCTGCCTGAATTAAAGATTCATAACCTTGTAATAAGGAAAATTACCTCAAAACTCCCCCTTGTCATCTTTGAAATTCTGCAGCCATTGCAGGTCATCCCAGAAGTATCCTCTTCTAGCAGCTGACACTTGTTTCATGAATCCAGAAATGGAGCTGCACCAACAAAGTTGATCCAAGAAAACTTCTTCCGGAAGCAGCTGGTCGTTGTCGTTCTTGTCCTTCAGTGCAGCTGTACGCAGACTCACTGGTGCTTCTGCCAAAACTGTAGCAAGGCTGCTCTATCAAGGTTGGCGTAGAAAAACTGAAGCTGTCTGGCAGCAAGATGTCAAATACATATTGAAAAAGAGACTTCACTTCTGGTGGTTTGTGAAAAGAGTGTTTCCCAGAGGCAATGTTACATCCACAAAAAATATGTATGTACGTTCCCTGGGGCACCTGCCAGAACCCCGTGGATGCATTTGGTCTGTATAATATTCTTTTTAAAAAATAATTTAAAGTTGGCTTTACTTTTTGTCCATGCTAGTTGAACACAGTGGTTTCCTTTCATATATTTATATAGTTCTTCTGGGCTTCTTCTGCACACTCCTGACACTTTCCATCTCCTGGATAAGATCCTTAAACTCTCATTGTTTTGTTCTTTTGTCCCTGCTCTGAGTGTTAAATGCAGTTTTAGTATTATCTATTTTACCAGTTCTTTGAAGCTGTCTGTATTGTCCAGATTTTGCTGATATCTGCAAACAACAACCAAACAACATAATTAATATTGCACATTTTTCTGAATTTTTGGACATTGTCTTGGTTTGACATGCATAACACAGCATGTGCTTCCAGGTGCTGGTCATAAGCAGCTTATGTTTTTGCATGGAGTTACTCAGTCCTTTATGCAGGATTTTGCATTTATCTTTATTCAAGTTCAAGAGGTTCTTGTCAGTCTGTTTCTGACAGGCTGTGATGCTGGTTAGTAGCAGTCCTGCCCTCCACGTATTTACCACTCCCCAGGTTTGATGTCATCCAGAAATTTGTTGAAGGTGCGTTTTGTGCCATTTTCCAGGTTGTTAATGTTATTGGCTGGTGCTTGCCACAGTATCAGCACCTGAAAACATAACTCATAACCACCTGCTGTTAAACTTGGAACCATTGACCACGGTTTTGAGTCCGATGTGGCAATCAGCTTTCCACTCTTCCATCTAGACCATGTCTTCCTATCTTTGCTTAACAAGGATACCAAAGATGCCTGTGTCAGAAGCCCTGTTAAGGCCAAGGTGAATGAGGTGTACTCCTCATCTACAGATCTTAATCTATTGCAGAGGTTGATCCATTTTCCTTTGATCAGTCTGTGCTTTCTGTTCTCATTAACTTTTTTGTTCTTTGTGTATTTGGAAATTCCTTCTGTGAGGACTTTCTCTCTACAGTCTATCCTGTAGATCCCCTGAACCAATTCCATGCCTTTGAGGTGTTGCCGAAGGTTTTATTTCTGTTTCTCCAGAAAATAAGTTATAATTAACAAGGTACTTGTAAAAAGAGTAAGTCTCCCAAGGGGAAAACTAGAGTTTAGTAATTCTTTTTTCTAGGATGATGTCCTTCAGGATTTTTAGCATAAATAAAACCTTTCTTCTCTGTCATGTGCTACTAAATGGAAAATTTTCAGTGAGCCTTACTTCCAAGTTATATTTCATGAGCCATTGTTTGTTCAATTTCTTCATAGTGAACTAGACTCAGAGTCTTTTGGCAATGGATTTGATCTGAGTGTCCACTCTGTATTTCATAAGATAGATGTAAAATTCCACTTCTATCTAAACAATGTTGTTCTACAGTGAAAAACTTTTTTCAGTGAGTCACTTTACATACTCATAGAAATCTGATTTATTTTTTCAAAGGTGTTAATTCCTGTTAAGTTGTAAAAATTGTATAGAATATGCACTGATGATGTGATGCATTCTTATGAAAAGTTTATGAAATTAGAAAATCGCACGAAACTTAGAGAAGAAAATTTAAATTAAGCCAGCTGAAAGTTTTCTTGCACGTTTGAAAGTTAATGATTTTTTGCTTATAAATGAGAAGAGATGCTGCTGTGCACCAGATGAATGCTAGGATGCATAAGAATGTGTGCTGTGGACTTGTGAACTGATTAGCTAGTAGACAAGTGAACTACACTGGAATATTGCACGTATTTTAATATTCCTTCTAATATTTTAAGCATTTTCTGTTGTTTCTTACCTCAGTTAACAGACTGTCTGGAAAGTGGTTTACAAACTATCCTGCGTTTATGTTTTGCAGTCACTGCCTAAGTACTTTGATCTGCTAGGGCTTAAGGAATACACTGCAGTTTGTGGGTATATTATGTATTAATTGCTCCTATCCAACTGAGTAGTTAATGGTTATTGATCACTGTTCTGTCATTAATTGCAATGTATCATATAATTTGAATGTTGTTTGTCAAATACTTTTTTACAAATTACTGTGCAGGACCTTGTATCACAGCTGGTGTAGTTTAAGGTTTGGACAGAGTCACTGTGAATGAAGCCCTGCTGTGAAATAAAAGTCAAAAGGCATCTTGGCATCCCAACCATTTCCTTGGGAGAAGATTACAGCCTAAGTATGTTGAACTTTATTGCCATGGGCCTCATGACAGTATTCAGAAACATGCATGGCATTTCTGTTAAAGAAACTCAGATGTGCTTAGACGAAAGGGATGGCATTCTTACATTCATCAGTACCTCGCTAAAAAAGGTACATGTTTGGATACTTTTGGGGTACAGTAAAAATACAATGGAGAATGTGTAACTTAGGTAAAGTTGAGGTACCTGATTTCCTAAACATGATTCGTTATGAGGAGAAGGAAATGACTAATCTCAACTCTAGACAGAAATGTATTTATTGAGACAGAAGCTGGGTGGGGGCGGGGGAGGGGGGCAGAGCCGGAGGTGAATTCAATGCACACACAAGACTCAGCAGCTCTTCTTTGAGTAAGATGTTTCTTGTTTTGGCTGGTGGTGAGATCAGAAGTACAGAGGAGCTGCATAGAGAAAATGTGCTGCCTTTCTGAATGTTTGGTGTAAAGCACCTTCAGTAGCAGTTCAAGAGGAACGTTTACTTGAGGTAGCTTTTCTTAGTTGTTCATCGCTATGACCCGAATGTGGGGGCATCTCAACTTAATGAAGACATACAATACCTTGTTTTCCAAACAGAAGTTTAGATCAATATTCATTCTGAAGTCAAGGAGTCCCCTCTTGTCTCCAGTGCCAGAAGCCTAAGCCACCTACCAGATTACAAAAGCCATTGATGCCTCACCAGACACTAACAGTCCTATACGTCTATCCAGGTGGTCAAAATATGTCACTTCCTTCCTGTCAGTTCTGCCCTCTTAATGACAAGATCTACCCACCAGAGTTTTGCTACATATTTAAATTGAGGTGATCATAAATAACTTGTGAAATCACATGTGTTATCAGAATAAATAATGTAAGGAAAAACATTCTTATTTTATTATTCCCTTGTTAATTTAGTATAGCAAAACTATTTTTATATGTACATGGATTCCTGTAATACTTGAAATCTGCTAGAGGCTTCAGCAACTATCTGAATATGTGATTGGTATGGCCAATCTATAGGCATAGATTCAAAGCAGCATACTGCACATGGCATGGTGGAAGTTTGTGTTTCACTATTAAAACCCACTGTTTTTAGGAAATTAATTTTCTGAGAGTAATTTTTGTTCCCCACATGTTTCACCTTCATTTTGTGCAAATTAAGGGGAACAGCTTTAAATATTTTATGGTATTTGTTGTCTACATCTACAGTAGAAGTACAATACGTTTCTCACAATGGGTAAAGACATTATTACGTATAAGGCAGCTGGATTGCTTCATTCCAAGAGTCTAAATTAATTGCATAAGATTTTTACCTGTGACATTCCGTCTTGCAGCTAGAAAGCAGAGAAATGGTTAGTTAGTTTCACTGTTCTTAAACCAGCAGTATTATATTTTATTCCTGAGATAATTTTACATTTCTTGTCATAGGGTGGAGAAGAAAAAAATAGGTATGTAGATAATACTTCCATACTACAAGTCCAGGGGTTACTGCTGACAAAGAATATGTGGAGAATTTCATACTTGCAAGAAGGAATGGAAAAATAATCTACTGTGCTGTTTATGTGGTGGTGATATATATCTCTGAGACATATGTTAGTTCTTGGAATATTGAATGCTCTCTAGGTGAAGGTACATTGCTCAGGTTTTTATAAAGATATTTTTATGTATATTTTGGGCAGAAGCCAAAAATCTTACAGATAATTTGAGCTAAGGGATTAAATAGGTAATTTGAAACAATGAAGATGGATCATTTTACACCGGGGTAAAAGTAAGCACGTGCGGAAATAAGTATTTCTTTGAAAACCACAGAACATTCCTAGAAGTTGTAAAGTCTCATTTTAAATGGGAAGATTTCTGAATAAAAAAAGTAGTAACAATATTTATCATATCTTTATGTTAAACAACATATACATGTGCAAAATTCCAAATGGAGCTTAAGGACGTGGATAACAATAGGAAATAATTCAGAAAATGTAAATTATGTTGGTGAAATTCTGTCAGGCATGGCAGTGAGAAAACTGCTAATAAATTCCTGCAATGGGAAGAATCATAGCAATACCTGTCTAGCAGAAGTCCTGAGAAGATATGTATATGTACACACACTTAGAGTGTGCTTACATGATAGCAAGTGATGAAAAAATATTACTTTGTGTATAGGAAGGAAATCGGAAGGACTTCATATGGCAGAAGTGAAATTACAATGCATAACACTGAGAATTGTTTTGCTTATTGTCTTTGTTGTTTGGTTTTTTTCTTGAAGGACTGTTCATCTTCAGAAGAATACAGCATTGCTGCGGCGTTGCTTCCCCTGACGACTGCTTTTTATAGGGTAAGTTTTCATTGAAAATCACTCCTGTTTTATATTTTTTTTACATCACATACTTTGTTGAAATGAAGATGGTGATGACAGGAGATGCATTTCAGGTAGGAAGGTTTATTCTGAAATCAGTTGGTATCGGTGGAAGTCTTCTAATAGGCTGCTGTGAACGTTGCTCCAGAATTACTGCTGTTGGGTGATGATTATGATAGATTTATCCTGAACTAAATGCAGACTTTTATGATGGGTGAGAGAATTATTATTTAATTATAACTGTTCACTGAAATAAGTGAAAAGAGTAATTACTGATGTTATCTAAAAAATGTTTATTGCACTACTTTTTTTTTTTTTAATTTAGCGTGCTAAGATGTACTTTTAAGCCAGTGCTTTTCAGTCTGTGTAGTTAACAACTTCGGGGAACATTCTGAATGACTTAATTTAGCTGCATATTTGTTTCTTGTGATGAGTTGTTTTGGGGTTATTTGCATAGTGTTTGATAGTGATAAAATATAGGAAAATATGGGAAAATATAAATAACATGAATTCTGCAAGCAATTGCTTGTAGAGTATGGCTGTAGGTCTTTCAGTGGCCCGATACAGGAGCATTTTCACCAGTTTCTGCTTAGCTCAGGTGATACATTTTAGAGTCTTCCTCTATTTGAGGAGATAAGAGATTCAGAACATGAGCTTGCTTGCAATATTAAATAATCTTTGTTTAATATGAATATTGTTATGCATCCCAGTTTGGGAAGTAAGTGTTTAATCATTGTTAATTAGTACATCATGAGACTGCAAAGTAGTAGTAGTTAATGTGACAGTCTTGTTAGACTTTTAATAACATGGTAGAAATTAAGAATAAAATAACCTTCCATCCTTTAGATGGTGTATGAGGAATTATGAATAGCCATAAATAAAATGGAAAAAAAATTCCCTTTTTTAGCTGACTAGAAACTAAGATTTTTGCAGCTATAAGCTGAGAAAGTTACCAGTGCTTTTAAATGTAGGCTGTACATTCTAACTGAACTATTTCTGTAGTTTTTAAAATAAAAAATGTGGAACTTTACAAGTCACAGAACATAGAAACAACTAATGAAGACAGATGATTTTGATGAAAATCAAATTTGAAATCCGATTTTCAAATTTATTGAAATCTTGTATTTAAACCAGTATTTGTTATATACATAGAGCATAAAGTGTTAGATGTTTTCTATTGTAATTATTTGAACTGTGAAAAAGTTTTACTTAAAGTTACCTTTATTTTAGAGCTGTGCATAATACTACTAGATTGCTTTCTGGAAAGGCTCTGCAGAGAGTATTTCCATTCTCCTAGGTAAGCTAGCTTGATGAGAAATTACATTTTTCAATGCTAGCTAATAAACTTTCTCCTATCTTTAATTACAAATTCTTCTTTTCTTCTATTCCCTCCCTCTGAGTCCTTGAATAGCAGAACGTGAGTTGTCATTTCTTGCTGCCAATAGTACTTAATTTAGAGAAAGAGCTAATGAGCTATGGAGATTTTTCCATTTCCCCATTTTATTCTCACTACTGCATCAATCCTATACTCCGAAGAAAGATTTACTTCAGTTTTATTTCCTGATTTTTAGTTCCTGTAGTAAAAGTGGCCAAGGGAGTCCATGTATCTCTTTACCGTTACAGGTACAGAGAGTATTCTGGGAAGTTGTAGCAGTTTGATTAGATCCTCATTTGATAAAGTTTTGATGAAGTGGGGAGCAATGAGAAATGCACTTCTTTTGCTTGAGGTATAATGAGTAAAGTACATTTCAGTTTCACAATTGAGGAAAGCAAAAAGCTGGTTTGACTATAGAATATCTGTGAGTAATTTCTTCTATACTCCTTTTCCTATGAGTACCATGATCTCACATCATTTCTCTCACAGAGCTGTCTGAAAACTTTTGTGTAATAATGTAGTCTCATACTTACTCTTTAACTCTGAAGCTGTCTGCTCAGGAAGCTCTGAATCCCTGGATGTAAGAAGCAGGATGATTTTTAATTTATTTTTTTTTTTCAGTATTCCAGACCTGAATAGAAAAGTTAAAGTAACCTGACTGCTAACTTGAAAAAGCCAGCTGTTAATGCATAATAGAAAAAGAATTTTGTTTTTCCCAGATCTAATCCTCAGGTTCAGTGATGGCCCCCTTTGGTATGTCCCATTAGATACAATCCTTTGGCAAAAGCACTTATTTTGGTATAAAGCTATTCTTAGTAAACACAAACTGATGTGTTGTTGTGAACATAAGATCAGTAGACCAGCTTTGCAGCGATTAGTTAACAGTTTAATGGTCTGTTTGGAATTTGTGTCAAAATGAAACTTTCTGGAGAATTTTCCAGCTTCTCTACAGGTTTTCAAATCTTTATCCTAGACTAGGATGAGTATGTTCTACGTGGCATGAAGCTGTATAGGAGCAATGTTCTGTATCAGTGTTCTTAAGTAAAATGAGTGTCGTTTTGCCTCCCTCTATAACCCTTTGGAGGGATTCCTGCTTTGAAGTCACACTAAACTAATGTTGTTTTTTCCCAGTTTTGGGGAGAAACCATATCAAATCATTCTGCTTTACTTCTCTCCCTTGACCTTCCTGCTTTCTTATGTATTAACAGCTTGTCAGTTCTCTTTTCACTGGGTTTCCCTTTACCAAAATCTTAAGTAGAATGGTTAAAGTTTTGTTGCTTAACACAGCATATTGCTGTTCTGTCTCTGATAAATCCAGAGGAATGTATGAACTAAAATTAAGGTCATCAGGGGAATTATTTGTTTTTTATTAAAATACCTTCAGGAGAACTGGTATGTTTGCACTGTCAGACTATGTCATGGCCTTTTCTGCTGAGTTGCTTGTCAGTGTTATTTAATTACCATGGGCAGTGTAGTTTACACACGCACACACACTCATACATACTTCAAGCTAAGTTTTGTTTTTCTGTAGGCAGAGCACAGATATCCCAGTATGTTGCCTCAGTATGCAGAACTGGCTTACCTCTTCTGGAAGTGTGATTGTGTTTATGCTTTCCTGAAATGGTGAAGCAGTGCTTGGCATGGTATACTTGTTTTCATTGATGTTTCCATTACTGCGCTGCCATGCTTAATGTAAGCAGCATACTAAGTAAGGGTTATTTCTCCTAGCCTTGTTGAAACTGCATAGTGTTCTTCGTAGACAGGAATTGACAGGAGTTGTCAATCTAATGGTAACACAGATGTTGATTTGTGTGTATGCTGGTATTACTGCACAAATGATAATTTCAAATTTTTATCAGTGAGAAAGTCTGTAGTAAATGCTGCAGTTATATCAGTCAAATGCATATTGTACCATCTCTATGTGCTATAGCATATCGATGGGAAATTATGGTAGAATTCCATGTCACTAACTTTTTATTGTTTATGCAATTCCTGTTGGTTCAAGTGATACAGTAAAAAATTACCCTGCAGCACAGGTCCATTAGAAAAGGACTGCTGTGTATTTGAAATGTTTCATTTCTTTTACCTAACACAAAGCAGTGCATTAATGAAGCAATTACCTGGTCTTCCTGAATAGCTTTACAGTACATGTCCACACGGTGAAGATACCAAGTGTTTGAGGTATATAAATAATGAGAAAGATATGTTTTCATGTTGAGTCCAGTAGAAAAAGACTGAGTAGTAGGAGAAACATGCTTCTAGAAGTGATATTGTTAAGATTATGGAATGGTCTTCTCATGAAGTAGTAAATGCTCTACGCTTAAGATATTTTTAAATATTCTTGAGAAAACAGTAAATAAAAGTGTAGAAAGGAACAAGCATGCATGGTCTAAAAGCTCTGTCTTGTCCTAATGTCTTTCTTTACATAAAGATTAGTCTAGGGTATTTCTACATATATCTAATTAAAGTAAGAAGAAACACTACCCTGCATTACAGCGTGCTATCAGCTCTTGGGATGGCTGCTGAAGCGTCAGAATCCCGACTCCTGAAGTCTGGTGAGTGATGTCTTCTGAAACTTGATCAGGCAGGATTTGATCATGCTCTAACTCATCGCTGGTGGGATTAAATTCGTAGACAGAAAGTCAGTACTGGTTGCATATTTGTGGCCTGGAGAAATAATTGAATTTTCTTAGGGAAAAAAAATCACAATGCTTTTTAAAAATTTTAAATATTGGATGTGAGCTGTTAGCAAAATGTGACTCATCAGTGACAGTGGACTTTGGTGTATACTCTTAATGTCACAAAAACAAACACATCTTTTGCTTCTGGGTTAGAAAAAGGTTTTAGTTTACCACTAGTAATACTGTTGGAATTTTGTTTAAAATTGAAACAATATAAATAAAATGTATTTATACATGAAGATAAAGGAATTTTTCCATGTGTCTTTGGTTCGGATGACCCATGCTTATTTGGTATGCACTCGTCTTTTCTGTGTGTAAAATAGAAATGCAGTATTCCCTGGTGCTGTGGAAAAGTAGTATTTTTCTACATGTGGGAAGGTAGGGTAAAATGAAAAGGGCATATTTTAATCATGTATTTATTTTATTAACTTATCAAGGAATAGAGTTTGATCATAGAATCATATAATGTCAGGGGCTGGAAGGGACCTCAAAAGATCATCCAGTCCAACCCCGCTGCCAGAGCAGGATCACCTAGACCACATCACACAGGAACGTGTCCAGATGGGTTTTGAACATCTCCTGAGAGGGAGACTCCACAACTCCCCTGGGCATCCTGTTCCAGTGTTCTGTCACCCTCACAATAAAAACATTTCTCCTCATGTTTAAATGAAACTTCCTATGCCTCAGCTTCCACCCATTGCCCCTTGTTCTGCTATTGGGCATCACCGAGAAGAGCCTGGCTCCATCCTTCTGGCACTCACCCTTTACATACTTACAAACATTGATGAGGTCACCTCTCAGTCTCCTCCAAGCTAAAGAAACCCAACTCCCTCAGTCTCTCCTTGTAAGAGAGATGTTCTATTCTCTTAATCATCTTTGTGGCTCTGTGCTGGACTCTGTCAAGGAGTTCTATGTCCCTCTTGAGCTTGGGGCCCCAGAACTGGACACAGTACTCCAGATGTGGCCTCACCAGGGCAGAGTAGAGGGGCAAGAGAACCTCTCTCGACCTACTAGCCACACCCCTTCTAATACACCCCAGAATGGCATTGCCCCTCCTGGCCACTAGAGCACATTGCTGGCTCGTGGTCAACCTCCCATCAACTAGGACCCCCAAATCCTTTTCCCCTTTACTGCCTTCCAACAGATCAGTCCCCAACCTATACTGATACCTGGGGTTGTTCTTTCCCACGTGTAAGACTCTACACTTGCCCTTGTTGATTGTTCATTGGCATTGTCAATCTCACAGGCTGTCTCTATCAGGGTGGCAAGATGTCATGTAGACTAGACTGTACTTGAAGCTTTAGAATGCGGCAAGAGCAATGATCTAAGTGCAGGCACCATTTTCAGCCTATCCACTGGACAACATACAGAGGGCACAAAAGCTCTCCCATCCTCACTGCTATTCTAAGCCAAGCCACAGACAGTTCTTTTCTCTATCTTCCCTTTTCAACTCAGATGATTTTTAGCAGTCTAATCATATGAAACATTTTCTCTTGCATCCCTCAACCATTGCAGAAACTGAAGATGCAGATTCTAGTATAATTTTCTCACTTTCAGGGACACTCCTCTCCCCACCCTCCCAAAGAAAACTTTTGTACTTAAGCTGTGTATAATCACCTATGTTTCAGTATCTGCCTAAGGATATTCTTCCCCATTGCATAGGACATTGTACCACTATGTAATTGTTGTTATTTGGCATTCAGAAGTGACAGTTCTGATCAACCATGTTGGAATAAAGGAAATGACATGATAAAAATAGACTATTCCGAAAGTAACATTTGTTCTGTGTAGAGTTGATAAATTGACTTCTGTAATTTATGCATTTCTTTACATTGTAGTAACCAAAGCAGTATTATTTTTCAGAATCACAAGTATTTAGTTGACATTTCTGAGTCAGTTGTTGGTTTTAATGGCTTTATGTACACTTGCATAGTGCTGATCTACTTTCAGACCCCAAATGTAAATTGTCTCACAAACTGGATGTGTTACATTACGGAGCATAGCACAGTGAGGTGTACTGGAGACTGCTCTATTGTTTCTTTGTGACTAGATTATGTAATTTTGATAAACTTCAGGGTGAATACAAACTTGTGATATAAGAAAATATAAAATGTGAAACTCAAATAATGTCATTCACGCCCTGCATTTTATCCACTTGCTGCTTCTTTATACTTTGTAGTAATTCCTACAGTTGGAATTCTTGTAGGGAGCCTCTTCTTGTCATCTTCTGATTCATCATGGGCTTTCCGAAGTTGTGAATACCTTGTCAGCTCTTTGTCCTTCAAAACACTCCTGCTAATAGGCATTTGCTAGCAAATGAAACTCTTCTCTTCCTCAGACACTACTCTTGCCATATCTGGATATTACAACTCGGCAGAAGAGTTTCTTACATCCTGTTCTGTAAAGCACTTACATCAAGGACCTACACGTCATTGTCTTTGCTCGTTGGTCAGATTGGATTGTTGTTTAATCTCTCAAATGACTTACCTCAAAGTGCAATAAATTCAGATCTTTTGTCTTTACTTTCAGAATTCATCATAATATTGCTATTTCCATTTCTGCCCATACTCTCCGTCTGTTTTCGTGTTCTGGATCAGGTAGTATATATAATTTCTATTGCCAGATGAGATGTACTGCTCTTGCAACTCTATATTGCACCCTTACACCTTTTTGATTATTTTGCTTCTTGAGGACTATATTTTTAAACAGTTCTGTCAGATAAGGGAATGCTCTGTATTGAAAGAACTTCAAAGAGAGTTCTACCACTGAAGACAGAGGAGGTTGCCGTAGGGGAAGGAAATTAGTAATTAAAGAAACACTAGAATGATGTGACAGGAAAATTTAACAATTTCTTTATTACCATTTTTGGGATTACATAGATGCTCTGGGCTTTAGTTTCAATATCAGGTCATCAGTGATTCTAAGAACCACTATCTGGGTGAAGCTGATACCACCATTCCAGTGCAGTCACACAGGCACATGCATGCTGCTGAGTCACCTAATGCCAAAGGAATATGCTGAGATTTTGGAAGATTTTCTAAACAGCTGTGACACAATTTCAGAAACTCTTTAGATGGATTCAACACTGCAACTGAGAATGTGTGAAATCTGTAACTCAAGTAACGGGTTTAAACTTCAGCGAATAGAGTCATAGTAATCTCTCTAATGCAATTAGATTCTTGTTTTCTTTTAAAAAACCCACTTTAATGTACTGCAGACAGGGAAAAAATAATCACCATATTTTCTACCCGCTTCTGGGAGCTTCACCTGATTTAGAACTGTGAAGTTCTGTGTCATTTTGAGGATTCTGAACATTCTTTATTCTAGGTGATTTTTAGCTTCCTTAGTGTGTTCTGTGTGTAACAGATCTTTGTAAATCTCCATGTTACCTCTGGGAAAAGGCAAAGTATGTTACTGTGCATTATATAGTGTTATTTGAGTAATGGATAACAAATTATGTACGATACTCAGGAATCTGAGATTAAAGATCATGAGTAGTTAGATGTTTAAGTCACTTTTGCCAGAAAATGTATACGATAAGTAAATCTCCATCCAGAATTGCATCCCAGTTCTGCAAAATTCTAGAATTCTATTGCCCTCTGCTGGTTCAGTCTACCTGTCTGAGATTCGGTAGCACTTAATAACAAGTGAATTGGCCTTGCTTTTCTTTTTCATGGTGAAGCAATGAAAGATACCAGTGTAATGAACCACTTTGCTACTCACACTTTACTTTAGAAAATAAATGTGTCAGTCTTTAGTCCAGTCTTGTTTGGCTTTCGGAAGGTAAGAGAGGTGGCAAATTATTTTCTTCTTTATTGCTGAGGTTTTCAGATTGAAAAATCAACTTTATTTCACAGGATTTCTTTTAAAGTATTAAGAAATCTAAACAAAAATTAAGAGTAACAGAAGCTTCACAGTTCTTATGTTATGCTTTTATGACCTTTCCCCACATTTGTGTGTTACAGTAGATGTGAGTATAATTTTATATTTTAGACCAAATGGGAAAACCAATGATTGAATTTAATTTTTTGACTGATATGATTCATGCAATCAGTCAAAATTGAAAACAAATTCATATACACTTATTTCAGTATATACATCTGGTGATAAATATCAGTATGTATGCATGGTGTGATGCAGTGTTGTCTGCAAGCAATACGTAGGTAAGCCTCACACCTGCAGATCAGTCTATGTAGATTGGTCCTGCAGGACTTCTTTGAAGTCTTTTTGAACTTAAAAGCTATCCACACAGGTATACGCTAGATCTGAATGCAGGACTGACTCACAGTATGTCCATCTGCAGAACCTGGCTTATATCATTTTGAGGATGAGCAGACTGTTGCCTACAGTAAATGGATACCTATTCATGATACAGTAGGTGGTAATTGACTGAATGTCTACATAAACAGATTCTAGGTGGGGAGTGACCAGCTCTC
This sequence comes from Ramphastos sulfuratus, assembly GCA_013399055.1. Lineage (NCBI taxonomy): Eukaryota > Metazoa > Chordata > Aves > Piciformes > Ramphastidae > Ramphastos > Ramphastos sulfuratus. The sequence goes on from WBNM01041951.1 coordinate 362,753, forward strand.
TTCCTTCTTTCCAGCTCTCTTCCTTCTTTCCAGCTCTCTTCCTTCTTTCCAGCTCTCTTCCTTCTTTCCAGCTCTCTTCCTTCTTTCCAAGCTGAGAATCCTAAGTTATTTTGCCCGAAACAACTGGCAGAGCTGAGCCCGAAACAAGTTCTGACTTTGATTCTGTGCTTCAGCCGCTGTCAGGTCTTGTCATTTGTTTGCACAAATGCAGATAAGAAGAATAATGTTTATGATCACTTAGCTTTTGGATGTATTTTCTTTGATTCTTTTGTAAACAACTATTTTTACTTTGCCTAGAAGTTACAGTCAGTATTGATTTATGTCATTACATGTGGACGTAAATCTCAAAACCACAAAAAAACCTGTGTTTTGTTCATGGTTTTAAATTACGATCACAAGTAGAGCACCTCAGAGCCCCTCAACTTTCTTGTTGTGTTTGTTCCCATGAGAAAATTACTTGTTGAATATTTATTTCTGAAACATTATTGTTTATGGACCCAGATTTGTGAGTTTAAACTTTCTTAATTGGTGGTAAAGATCACCTCCTCTTTTGCTAGTTTATACAATTTGGACTGATTCAGACTGAGGCATCAAAGTCAGCTAGACAGGTCAAGTCACCCCTTTGTGTGGCACTCACTGCAGAAACTGGCTTAAGGTTTGGCTAGGTTTGAGCAGATACTTCTTCCCTTTTCTGATATACTGCCTTTTGGTATCTGTGATATGGCTGGGAATTACTGCCAGTGGAGGAGAAAAAAATAAATCTCATGATACAGCTTTAGCAGTAACTGTTGCTTTCAGGATGTGTTGTTCATATTTATATTCCATGATTTGCCTGCAAGTGTTGTGTGTCTGAGTTTTGAGATGGTGAATAATGGACCAGATCCATTTTTGGGCCCTGTGTTAATTACCATACCCAAACTAGTGAGGTCATTTTATGTGAGCTGTATACACACCTACCAATGGTGAAAGATGTGTACAGCTCTGAAAGAATAAAGACTACTGTAAAAGAGGGAGCTTTACAGGATACAGGTGTCTTCCTCTGTCTTTTTTGTTCTAATATTTCTCTGATTTTTAACAATTAAAAGACTCAAATACATATACAATTAGTTCTCCTGCAAATTAACAGGCTTGACATAGTCATAAATTAGCATATATTTTGTATACCTAATCTTTTTTCTCAGCAGTCAATACAAAGATCAGTGGGACACTTAATTGAGCTGTCCTGTTCTGTGATTTAACAGCTAGATCAAATATGGGAACCACTGCTGTGCGATCAGTTGTCATTTCCTGTGAACTACCATAAACTGCATCACAACTGAAACTTGGAAATCTGTTAAACAAACCAACTGAAACCTTCTGTTTCAGTTTGTATTGAAGAAATAGTCAAATTTAATGTCATTTCAATCTTCTGCACATTTAGATTTCATAACAGTGTAACAACAAATTTGATGATGTTCGGTGTGATTAAAACATTTCTCGTGTTTTGATAGTAATCACAAGATAACATTTCAGTTGGGTCAAGTATGTCACATGTCATTTCCTCAGACATCTCATTTCAAAGATGATAGAGCCTGAATACATGGCACATGATCAGGACACTTAGTTCCTGATGTACTTGGAAGAGCATAATGAGGAAAACACAGTTAAAAGAATTGCAAAACCTGAACTCTGAAAAGCAGACAAAAAAAATTTTGGTTGCAATTTCCTAGCCTTACACTTGAATGTCTGCATGCCTGCCTGCTGTGGAAGTAGGATATGTTTTGGCTGTTGTGTACAGTTGTGCAGTTATAAACACTGAATGCATAGTATTCATGCTCTGCAGGAAAGAGATTTAGAAAATAATAATTCAAATAAAGTCTTAATTCCTAGATATAGTGAGTATTTCAGATATGGTTAATACTCTGAATGAAAGCCACTAAATGTGGTGCCTAGTAGTATGCTTGATTTTTCACTCCTACTGCAGGAATCATCATTAATTAGATTGCCTGCTTGTTTGCTACATGTGATATATAAAACAAATTTTTGTGGTTCTGTTTTTTTAAGTAAGTAAGAATATATATGATGTGAAATTTCATTCTTCATGATTCAGGTAATGAAAGAAATTTCCTTTCATTGTACATGGTTATTGAGAATGTTAACCAACACTGGGAGATTAGTGCTACCTAAATAAATAAATCTACTTGGAAAAAAAATAGAGTATTGTCAATGAGTAATTCTGCAATAGTTCTGGTTTTGAGAATTTATAGGGATCCAGACCCTTGTGACTTCCAAGTACATACCCAATTTAATACTTTTTCAGGACATGGATTTGGGTGACATCATGCAGTACCTACCAATAAAGGAAACAATTTGTATAATCTTGTGCTATTGCAACAAATGCATTTTATTGGAATGGCTCAGTTACTGCCTAAAATTATTTTCAATTTCATTACTCTAGTTCAGACTTTTAAATAAAACAAGAAATAATTTTAATCTCTTTGAATACTGATTTCTGTGTTGTAGGACCTGGTCATTAAAATAGTTTTATTTTGTTGGCAAGGAAAATGCTTTCTATTAGAAATGTGATTTGTGCTGCCATCAGAGATTAATATCTGCTGTGAATTAAGAAAGCTGTGCCTTGCACTGCCATTAGACTTGTATACAGGCTTCTTCTATGTTAGTTTCTGTAATTGCAGTACAGAACATGGTATATATTGCATATTTCAGTCTGTATAGATATATAAAATAATAAGACTAATTGCCAGTTTTACATGTCTGTTGCTTTCAGAAACTAGCACCTGGAGTCAGTCAATTTGCTTACACCTGTGTACAGGACCATCCTATCTGGACCAACCAACAGTTTTGGGAAACAACTTTTTATAGCAATGTGCAGAATCAAGTTCGCTCCCTTTACCTGACAGCCAAAGATGACAGCCATGCAGCACAGTTGAGACAAAAGGTAGGACCATATCAAGGCAGTATTTTAATTCACATTTTAAGTGTCTCCTGAGTTATAGAGAGCTAAGTTATGGTTTCTCCAATTTCAGCTCTTTTTCTTACATCCTTCCCATATTAAACAGCATACAGTAACACAAAAAAATAACCAAATTAAGATTTCTCTGCAAAGCATTCTAATTTGATGTTGTTCTTACAGTTTTTGAAACAGCCACTTTTTCTATAATTTTCACACTTTAAATGTTTTTGCTGAGAGTACTAACTTACTCTGTAGCATGTTATAAATCAGCAACTGTTCTGTTCTCTGAACTTATGCTAGCAGCAGTTCTGGTGTTAGATTACTACCAAACCCTAAGGTGATTTCTGTTGAATAGTACTCAGCCTGTTTTATTAAAATTGGACAAATCTTCCAAAACACAATTGTCTGTCTCAGGAGGCAGAAAGTACATCTCTAATGGAAAAATGAAATTATAATAGGAAACTTCACAGGATGCTAAAATAAGAGTACTTTTTATTGTTGTTGCTGATTTTTTTTTTTTAAGAAGGAGCACATACATGTAGTAAAGTGTTGTTTGTAATCCTTCATTTTGTATGAAAATCTCTCATCAACTGTGTGACTGAAAAAATATGTACTAGCCAAAGTCATACAGCATTGTAGAGTGGGCAAGTGAAATAGACAGGGTAAGTCCCAGAAATGTGGTGAGAATGGAGAACTGGAAAGGCTTATCAGATGTAGTAAGGTTGGACTGCGTACAGGGAGCTCTTTCCAACCTGACACTATGTAAAGAACGTATGGATAAAACATTTAGAAGGTACCTAGTCCTTTAATAACTTAACATCAGGTATTAAGTCACTAATAATGGCTGCTAGATTCCTTTTTCTGATTTCCTCAGGCTATAAGATAATTTAAGTATATGCCATCTACTGAGTTTGCTTCAAGCAGATGCTAGAATTGGACTCTAACGTGTTCAAACATGAGTGTTTCAGCTGGTCTGGAAACTATTTATATAAAAGTTTGCCTTGTGATCATCCAGGAATTTGGAGACTTATCACCTGCATCAAGCAATGAGCTGCATATTATTTTTCAATCTGATTTATGCATTTTCTTACATGAGCTAAATGAAGAAGCTAAGGAGAGCACCCATATTAAAACCAGCAAACCACTATGAAGAGACATGGAAGATTGTATAACATTAAAAAAGATCTAGAAATGATACTTAGATCTATCAACATTGTGCTAGTTGCATATTTCAGTAAACTGTCTTCTCAGCTCAGTTACTATAATCATAACTCTCTTTAAACCCTACTGAGTGTAATTATTTTTTAGTTTTGTTTAATGAATAATTTAAATAACTAAATAAGTTTAATAAACAATTTAATAAATAAAATTTTGACTAAACATTGTTTTTTAAATTACAGCTTTATTATAGCTTCTATATTTTTATATTTCTTTCTGTATGTCTTCCAGGAGAAAAATTCTGTAGGTCCAGACCAAGACAAGACAGCAATGGACCTGGCTGCTGAGCAGCTGCGATTGTGGCCAACTCTTAATAAACAAACACAGCAGGAGCTAGTCCAGAATGAGGAAAGTACAGTTTTCAGTCAGGCAATTCATTTTGCTAACCTCATGGTTTACCTGCTGGTACCACTGGATACAAGTAAGAACAAATTATTAAGAACATCAGCTACTGGTGACTGGGAGAGTGGAAGCAACAGTATTGTCACAAATAGGTGAGTACACAAGTTCAGTGGTAACCAGGATGAGCCACACTTCTCAAAAGCTTCTTCGTTTTCAGGACTGACTCAAAATACTAGATTGTTTCAATGTCTTTTTTTGTTTTTTCCAGTTCATTAAGGAGAGCAAAAGTCTTAACAGGATTCCTCTTAAAATAACAGAACTTACTCAGAGAAGTTTACCACTGCTTAAAAGAACATAATTTTTCTTTTGTTACAGTAAGAATTTTTAATCTAGTAATGCAAATGTTGAAGACAATACAATGCAAAAGAAAACAACAGCCTAAAAAGTACTTAATTTGTTTGTATAGAACTTAAAAAAAAAAAACAATGTATGAACCTAAAGTCAAGAAACCATCCATAAAATCAAAATTCCTGTGCAACAGCTGCAAGGGAGAAAGGCGCTGAGGTCGCAGAAAACAAGAGGGTTAAATCACTGTGGCAAAGGTTAAGTTACTAAGGAGGCAGGAGGAGTGTAGCACCAGTTACATTCCCTAGCATTCAAATCCAGGACATTTCATAACAAACCTTCTTCCCTCTATTTATAGTCTTCGTTATCGCCTATGTCTGTCAGAATTCCCACCTGATAAAACTCTAGAACACTGCGTGAGAACACTGACATCCAGTAAAGGCAGGCTATCACTATCAAACTCCCCATGGCTACTCCTGCTGACTCAACACCTCTAAACTCAGGCATTAGGATATGCTCAGTACAGAGGTTGTGGCATATGTTGCAATGTATGAATCTGGATCTTAATGTTATTCTGGGAGGCATTTTTAGCTGTCAAAAGTACATCTCCCACTGACTTGCTTGCATATTCAGTCTGATGCACAAGTATTTTTTTCTTATGATCTTTTAAGCTTTTGAATGCTTTGCTCTGCAACCAGAAAATTCATTTCATGTATCTTTCCCTATGTAACTGGATATTTGTTTAACATGGGTTGCTAATAATGTGCTTGATTCTATGAGGAGAAGACATAGAAGCTTTTTTTTTTTTTCTTGTTCGCATGTCTGCACTAGACCTGTGGGGGGAAAGTTCTCCTGTGCCATCATCCTTGCAGTTCTGACAGTGTCAATAACAGTGAAAATAAAATGTAATTTCACAAGGTTTATGTATTGTAACTAGAAAAAACCCTACAGCTTGTCTGTGTTTAGCCCAGTATCATATGTGCAATGCTAGTTAAATTTGTCACGCTTGAAATGTCTTTTATTTATACCTATAGTATTGCAGGCAGCGTTGCAGAGAGTTATGACACAGAAAGTGGGTTTGAGGACTCTGAGAGCAATGATGTTGCAAATGCAGTTGTACGCTTCATCACCAGATTTATTGACAAGGTTTGCACAGAGAGCGGAGTGACGCAGGATCACATCAAGGGTCTTCATTGTATGATACCAGGTAAGAATCGTGACCAAAAAGTGGTTTTTGAAGTCTTTCATTTTTCTTTTTTTTCTCTAGACAGAGAAATATACTTCTTTAGTTTTAGTTATTTTCGGTGAAATTAGAAGGTTTGACTTCTTTCCTAGTCTATAATTGTCGTTGAATTTAAAATAATTATTCATTTGTTTAAATTTAGGAGTTTCAGACTATTAGAATTTTAATTAGATTACAACTTTCATATTATGTGAGGCTTCATTTATGGTATTACTGCTTTCCAGGCATCGTAGCAATGCACATAGAGACCCTAGAGGCTGTCCATCGTGAGAGCAGGCGGCTTCCACCAATACAGAAGGCAAGTATTATGAAACGTATTTGTATTCTTTACAAATATTACAATCATGCAATTCAGTCATCTTTTTTTCTGCCTCATAATGTTAGAAGGAAACATCAAAACACTGAAAGAAAATTTCCACTAGTGATAAATAAAGTGCTTGGCTTTCGTCTTGTGAAATATGAACTTAAGAGCTAAGAGAGCCAAACTTTTGAGCATAAACAAGCTGTTGCATGCCCACTGTTTTTTTGAGACCCATTTCTCTTACAAACTCCCATTTCCCTTTGTTGGACTCATGCTCATAACAATTTTGCTTTAAAGCTTTTAAGGCCAAATAGTATAACGACATTGAGGTATTGCATTGGTATCACCATTACATTAACATTTCATTTATTTACATCAGCCCAAAATTCTACGACCAACTTTACTGCCAGGAGAAGAATTTGTATGTGAAGGTCTCCGTGTGCTGCTGGATCCTGATGGCAGAGAGGAAGCTACAGGAGGACTACTTGGAGGTCCTCATATCCTTCCTGCTGAAGGAGCTTTGTTCCTTACCACTTACAGAATTATATTTAAGGGCACTCCTCATGACCAACTGGGTAAGAAAACTTAAACAATGGCAATTGTGGTACTACAGATAGGCAGGTCTTTTTGAGTTGGCTTATCCACCTATTCAAGCATGAACATCAAAATGTACATATCTCACAATGTACTTACATTTCTCAGATAAGAATAATCTCTTAATATAAGATTTTATCACTAGATATGCTGGTGGTCAGTTTCATTTTTCCATTTTACTTAACTACAATTTTTTTCTTTACTTGAGGCATTAGATGCTAAATGTTTGTTTCTCCATGGATGGTGGTAGCTGTTTAGAGTGCTGTGTTCAGTAACATATGTAATATAAAGCCATAATATGTATTTGTCTTAGAAGGAACTGTCGCATGGTATTTCAGGCTTTTATGGACTGCCCAAAGTTGAAGACAGAAAATAAGGACATTCCTGTCCATCCTTTCATCAATACCGTAGAATTCCAAATGGGCAAAATGATTAGGATCTTTGTATCTCAGTTCCATCTGTCAAGTTGATCTGATAATGCTGCTTTACATAGGAAAATTTGTAAGCTTCTTCTAGGGAGAGAGATAATATCCATGCTGTGTGAGAAATGCAGCTTCCACTCCCCCTAGTTTTCCATTAGCCATTTTGCATTAACCACTTCTTTCCAGCTACTGGAATCATTTCAATGACAAGTGATCACATGGTAGTATTCTTCTTAAAATGATTACTAATATATTCATCATTGTTTTTAAATAGTGGAAATGTCTAAATAGAGTGATGAATTTTCAGATTTTGACATCTGCTGTATTTAATCAGATTGTCATTCAGATATATAAATTTATTGTGGGAATTCCATGGTCATATGTAAAGATACGAGTCTATATCTTTTGTTTTCATATTGCAGTATGCTATTTATAATTTGAGTAAGCTTGGAAGTTTTTCTTCACCCCCTGCCAACCTAGATTTTGGGGGTGCATTTTCCTAATGTAGAAAGACTCAGAAGGAAGGAGAATAAAATTAATAAGAAATTAATCAAAAATTAAGAGTTCAAATAATACGTTAAGAATTCAGCAAATTTTTAAATATTTTGCCTGAAATTAATCCTGGACTGTTACTTTCATGTTAATTTGTACTTGTTCCTATCTCTTCAAAATAAAATGTGATTGAACCAGACTTGATTCTGTGATCTAACAAGTGTCTGTAAATACCATTTGATGGTCCTCAGTTGGAGAGCAGACAGTGATTCGGAGCTTTCCCATTGCCTCTGTGACAAAGGAGAAGAAAATCACGATACAGAACCAGTTACAGCAGAGTATGCAGGACGGACTGCAGATCACTTCAGCTACCTTTCAGGTAAAAGGAAGTTATGTAAAAATCTGTGACAACACATCTCAGAATACTAGATGAGTGGCACTTTGTTCTGATACTTGTGAAAAGTTCGTCTGCCTGCCCACTAAAGTCACTAGAGAGTGCATTCCTCTCATAGAAACCCTGGTATTTCTTGGCCCAGTTGATATTTAAAGAGGACTATCATTTTCGTATTTGATTTCTTTCTCTCCTTTCTTCACCTTTCAGTTTTGGATCCAGTAAAAGACTACTTTGGGTTCAAAATCTCTGAGAGTGAGTAGAGGTGCAAATGGACGCATGCTTTCTCTCTTCTCCAGCTACATGAAATTTGAATATTGAACAGCTGTAAATATTCCTGCTTTCTCAAGACTTGCCAGTTTACCAGCTTTCTTTAAAAATCCATGGTAGAAAGTCATGGCCTGTCTCACATGGAAGCTGCACTTCCAGGAATCCTTAGGATAGCCAGAACTCTGAGACTTGTGCAGATTCTAGTATTTCCCTCTCTGTAGAATTGCCCTCAGTGTGTTCAGCAGAGGCATATACACAGGGCAATCAACAGAGATGGACATGTGAAAATTCTCTGAAGTCTTCCCTAGATGTTTCTTCTTAGTGGTGGTGATCTTACCTGTGGTCGAACCCCAGGAGATGAGAAGTTGAAGGTAAAGAATTTTATGTCATGGACTGAACATACTTCTTAAGTATCACAGCCTATTTTGCTTTGTTGGCTAACTGCAGAAGTATATTTTCTTTGAGAACAATAATTCTGACATTTAGAAACATAATAATGTGGATCATCAGCATCTTACAATAATGGACATTATATAGTTAATCATTCTTCAATAGCCTATTCAAAAGCTTAACGTTAGAAATTCAAGTGAGTAAAACAACTGAAAAAGAGTTGTTCTTGTGGACTTTGGAGGGAACACATAATGACTTTTATTTTCCAAAAATCTTTTCACCAGAATTGTTAGCATGCTTCAGTGATGTGCTAAATACAGACACAGTGCAGTGTTTTTAGTTCTGGACTTTAGTCAAACATCATTTTTGCTTTTTGTTTAGCATAGTTTTGTGCTGGGTTATGAGAACAAAACCAATCAGCAAACAGTTTACTTTCTGTTCCTTCTGTAACAGCTAGAGTTCAATGGAGTATGAAATATTCCCTTCCCTTTGTTTATTAGTTATAACTTTCAGAAGGTTTTGGTAACAGCTAGGCTATTTAATGTCTTTAAAACTTTCTATCAGTATAACCCCTAAAGATTGAAGAGCTCTTCAAGGAGGTCCTAGAACAACAGAGTTATTAGTAATTGGGAAAGTATTTACAAAACAAGTGATATTTAAAAAAGCAAAGATGAAATCCACCTTCTGGTGGCAAACAAAAGACATTCAGGTGTGGAGGTATGCACTCAGAAATAAAACTCTAGGATACCTGTTTGCTCTTTTCCATGTTCTTAAACTTCTTTTGGGCCCTTTTAAGAATTCCTGCTTTTCTATCTCTATTTTTTTCCTTTGTTGTATTTTTTGTCGTTGGTGTTGTTTTTTTCCTTTGTTTGTTTGTTTCCCTGAAACACTGACTGTTGCTCTTTTGGCCAAGGATGATGGGATTTTTTAATTTATTTTTTTCTTAAAGCATTTTTAGAGGAATGGAAGAATCAATGTTGAACAAGTTAGTTCCTTTTTAAGGATCATTTTTGTTATTAGCAATTTTATATACTTTGCAACATGAGGCAAAAATTGGAATAACAAAGTAATGGAAGTGTAATCGTGACATATGAATGCTGAAATTATTGGTTTGATGAGAGTCTTTGAAGTGCCTTACCAGCCTTAGTTCCCAGAATGTGGGCAGAGCTGGCAGAATATTTCCAGGCTAAGCTGTCCCATGTGACTAATGTTTGAACTGTTGTAGAACTCTTAATGCCAGCACTACTGCTTGGATTTACCAAAATATTTTCTGCTTGATGAGAATTGCAGATGCTTCTTATTGAAAATACCTTATATTAAATTAAAAATTAATGAGAAATTCATGAGCTGATTAATATCACTTAAAAATAAAGAAGATACATAATATATATTTCTGGTTTTCAGTAGGTATAGTATTGCATAACTATGGGAATTTTGTTAATATATTTTAGGCTCTTTTAATTTCTTTAATTTTATAGTTAATTTAAAACTTCTAACATGTCATGCCTTTAATACGCAGTTAATTAAAGTAGCATTTGATGAAGAAGTGAGTCCCGAAGTGGTGGAAATATTTAAGAAACAGTTGATGAAGTTCCGTTATCCTCAGTCCATCTTCAGCACTTTTGCATTTGCAGCTGGGCAAACAGCACCACAGATAATTTTACCGAAACAAAAAGAAAAGAACACTTCATTCCGGTATAGTCATTCTTCTGTTCTTACTGATGTTCTCCTCTAGTGGTAGTGAGATGCATTGAACGATGTGAGTGCTTTGGGAAATGCATGCCAGTCGAGCAGTTCTCAGGAAAGTCAAATTAACTGATGGCCATTGCATCCTTTTTTTAATTTACTGAATAAAAGGTAGATTAGTATGGTGGATGCATAGTCCATTTGGTATGGGAATATATTATTTATTTGAATTTCTGGCTGCAGTAAATCTGAACAAGCATCTCATTACATTTTGAAATGCACACAATGTGAGTAGCATCTTCATATCTGCAAAATGTGCCAACATAACAAATTCCTTGTGTATTACTTTCTAGGTTAATAATCTCATGTGGGCTAGAATGAATTTTACTCTTGGTACAGTCTGTACAGTTCCCTAGTGTTTTTTAATCTAGTTTGAGCTTTGTGTCTTCTTTTGAAGTTTGTTATACATTAATTTTTATTAGACGAGATGGATTATTAGTCTGATCCAGAATGGTAGTTCCTATGATTCTCTGTTGATTATTGCCTGGTTGACACAAGAAAGTAGAACCCCAAACTAGTCACGGAACCTAAACTTTAATGTAATTACTATCTTTCCTGCCTTTATACTTTGTCAGCTTTGTAGATTTATCACATTGCTAGCAGAATACAAATACCTAAAGAAAGACGATGGATGCTTATTATCTGTTACCATTAGACATAATAGACACAAATTAATCTGAAACATGTAAAATTCTTGTTTAAAAGATAATAATGGGAGTATTTTTTCTGGTGGTTATAATACAATGACAAAAATTAAGTGGAAAATTATGAATATATTTTATTTGGATAAGTGAGTTCATCATAAATATGTGTACATGCTATCAGGGAGAATCACGTGCATCTTTCTAAATATTTTTATTGGTATGAATTCATAGAACCTTCTCAAAAAGCATTGTGAAAGGAGCAAAACGTGCTGGTAAGATGACAATTGGACGACAATATTTGTTAAAGAAGAAGACAAGCACGATAGTGGAAGAAAGAGGGAATCGCCCAGGCTGGAATGAGGATGATGATATCTCTGGTAAGAGTAAAACAATTTTTTTTTCATGTTGGTTGATGTGTCTCTTGCTTTGCTGGCATTCCAATGTACTGAGTAAGAAATATCTTCAAGAAGAAAGTGCAGTCTTTCTATACAGGGAAGAGGACAAGGCAAAAGAGGAAGCTGTCTTAATTCAGTGATAAAGCAAAATACTAGATTATTATCTTGTAATTATCAAATTACATGCATATAGTATGTTTTTAATAATTTTTTACATCCTAATAGTGTGGATGGAGCAGCACAGATGCATGCTATAACTTCTGTTTCTTTAGCCATCATGACATCTGCAAATAGTCTGCATAGAGAAGTCAGTAGTTGGTAAGATTCAAGGAATGAGTAACATGGGAGAGACTTGTGCAGATGTGGAAGAAAGAAGGGAAATCTGAAAGCAGCAGAAGTCATTACTACTGAAGATACTATATTCCAAATTTTAATTGAAGATATAGAAGGTAGAAAGTGATTTGGGCACTTTGTATAGTTTGGTGGTGCGGAGTTTGGCTTTCTTTCAGACACTTTTCCTACCATGTGCTGCTGTCAATATATCCTTATCTGGACCAGTGCTAATTTATAGTAAACCACTAGAGGGAACCAGATTCTCCTCTACATAAACAGGTATTGTTTTGTCATACCATTCTTTCTTAAAAAAAAAAAATAGAGGCATTTCAGATAAAGAAATATTTATCAAACACCAGTCATTTCTTCAAACATCAAGCAAGCATTTTGGTTGTGTTTTTTTTACTATTTGTTCAGTGAGCAAGACAGTTTATGTGACTTAGGACATGTATACAAGTTGGACTTTTACGTTAGTGCAGTGTCTCTCTTGTCAATAAAATGGAAGACGACTGTTCCAAGAAAGCTAAAAAATTCTGACTGTCATCTTCTATTCCTTGTAAAAGTGGATTAAAAAGGCAAAAAAGAAAGGATTACAAAATACAGAATGCCTTTACAGTATGAGAAATAATGTTCTTAATTGAATTTCCAGGAACTTCAAGTGCTGAATTAGTACGCATTCTGATGTTGCAGATTCTTTAGGCCAGAAACAATTCTGCTGGCTGTACTTGGGCGATTTTGGAGTGATTTTGTGTCCTTCACCCAGAGACACCAAGTAGAATTATACTTGTGTATTCATACTTCTCTTGACAGTGAAGAGATTTTAAGAGTTTTTGCATCGTTGATGTACAAAAGAACTACATTCTTCCATGAACATAGGTGTTACTTAAGCAATAATATATCTTTCATTCTCTAACAAAAATATAAAGAATTATATTGTGAGACTTCCTACCTGATGCTTTTGAGATATTTTGATTTGTAACATGTATGGTGATCAAAGTCTTGACAGTTTGCTTTTCTGCTAGCACTGATAGTGTACCACCAGGTACAATCAACTGACAACACTTGTAACTTTTTGTTTTGCTGTAGAAATAACTGCAGGCAATTTGGTATTTAATCACTGCAGTATTGGCTGCTCTGAATGGCTTTTTGCTTGCAAGTCTCGAAAACTATATCAACAATGAAGCAAGGGGGAACTATCAGCAGCAGATGATGCAGCATCTTAAAAAAGAAATGTTAAAAGATGGGGTTGGAAGAGATTTCAGGAGATCATCTACTCCATCTCTCTGCCCCAAGGCAAAATCAACATACTTAATCTGTTCCATGTTGTTTACCTAACTTTTTCTTAGAAGCTTTCCAAGATGAAGGTTCCACAACTCTAGGCAGTTAGTACTAATGCTTTAACCATCCTTAATGCTGGAGAAAACAGACTACTTTCTGGTATTCTAAATATCAGTCTAAATATTTTCTTGCCACGATTTAAAGCCATCACCTCTTCTTCTGCCACATGTAGAAAAGAAGATTCCCTAAATTATAATCACAATGTTTAATGTATTTATGGACAACTGTAGTATTTCACTTCTCTGTTCTTTTCTGGATATTAAACATCTGAAGTTCCTTCAGTCATAATATATTTCTACTTATCTTCATTGCGGTTTTCTCAAGTCTCTTTTAGTTGGTATACATATAACTCAAAATGTGATTTCCAAAACTGGCCACAGTACTGTAGTTGGACACAGTACTCTGGTTGTGGCTAATGAACATCTAATTTCCCTCCAATTGCCACCCATCGTTTTATTTCAGAATTTAGAATCTTATGACTACTAAATTCTTTTTCTTTTAGGTGATCATACTGGCGTGCTCCATAAAACAGGAGATTGTAAACCCCACTTGTACGTACAGTCATATCTCAGAAACAGTGAAATAGGAGGAGTAATCATCTTCTTTTCAACATCAAATTTTAAAAAGTATATTCTAAACTTGAAGCAGCAAAACATTTTCATCTTTCTCTTAAGCCATTCTATGATGACATTTATATAAGCTTTTATAATGTTATCTTTTTATGCACAGGAAGATGTATTTCAAATTCTAATCACCAATGTACAATCACTCAATATAATGGGAGAAAAAAGCTTTAGAAAAAATATTTTTAAAAATTCAGCCTCGTCTTACCTGAGTCAGTTGCAGCTCTCCATTCAAAGTTTGTCAATATAAAATTATTTTAAATCTCATTTGTTCTAATTTGTTTCCCGTTAGGGAACTCCTTGTTGTAAATGTTTTCTAGCTTCTTTCTTACAATGATAAATATGAAAACATAAAGGAACACAAGGAGCTATCCAGAGTGTCAAATTCTATTATTTAAGTCAAATAAACTACTGTTGGTTACATTTGACCTGCAAGTGTAATAAAATTATTCGTAAGGTGCACAAATGAAAATGTGTATGGATTCTACTCCTGTAAATTCTGAGTGTTGTCTTCTGCCAGTAAAATTGTAATAGTATCTTTAAGATAAAAAGAGTTCTAATTTCCAGTTTGATTAACTCTTGTTTTACATTTAAATCCTTACATACTTTTCAGTGTCTCATACATGAAAAAGTACTTCCCTCGAGCACATATTTCAATGCTTGAGGTGTTAACAAGTAAGTGATACATGCTGCAAACAGTAAATCTGCTTTCAGAAGTATTTGGCAATAGTTGGAAGTGTCAATAACAGGCAGGTGGCAGGTTTTGTACAGACCTTGCTTGACTTAATTTCATTGTAGTTTGAGCTTGTGATATGTTTCTATCTCTCATGGTTAAGAGATTTTTTTGCTTTGTAAAGTGCAGCTGACGTGCACAGCTGAAGAAAGCTGTTGTTTGACGTTGAAACTGAGCCATTAAGAAACTAACATTTATCTATTGTGAAATTATGACACGTTTTTAAATTTGAAACAAGCCTTAAAAAGACTGTTGCCTCTTTTGACTTTCAAAAGAATTGCAAGGTCTCCTTTACCTTGGATGTCTAATGAAATTATATGTGATTTTTTTTCAGTTTTGTGCCTTACATACAGCTTTGTGTAGCAGTTTTGAGTTTAATAGGTGCTAATCAATTGTTGAAATAAAGATGAACTGCCTTTGGCTCAGTTAAATTGAGTACTTGAGATCATTTTTCTCCAGTGTTTTGGTGAGTGAGTTGTCAGCCATGCCAGCTACAAGTGCAGTAGGTAACTGTGCAATATGTTCAAGTTTCCTGACTAAAATACTATTGCTTATAATTTCAGTAAGCCATTGTTAGTATGTATTAGTTCTTGTCATTCGTCACTGACAGACAAGCTAGTATTTTGTTCAGAAGAAAATGGCATCGTTTTCTTTGTAGCTGCTGGCCTCCCCAGTAGCACTTAAAGATTTTTACCTTCAGTTTCAGATGACAGCGAGCTGCACACAAGTGGTACCCTAAAAGCATCGGAAAAATCAACAATGGAGCAATTGGTAGAAAGAGCCTGTTTCAGAGACTATCAACGTTTGGGACTAGGGACCATCAGCAGTAACTCTTCTCGCTCAAAAACAGAATACTTAAGAATAACTGCACTGAACAGGATGTATTCACTTTGCAGGAGGTGAGGTTACCAATTCAGTCTAGTAGTTGAAAATAAAGATGACATAAAACACACACACCATGGGATGCATCTGTTTAAGCAACTTATTCTGAGAAAATTTTCGTCTACAGTAGAGGTATTCAACCAGGGCCCTTGAATCTATTTGTATTCCACTCAGATTTGTCAAAAGATGTGGACAGGCTGGAGAGAACTCCAAGAAGGTCCACAAAGACAATTCTGACTTATCTGGAGTATTTTGTTCAGTCACCCTTGAGTACAATGCAGATGAAGGCCTTAAATCTGTACATTTTCATTCTGCTTTGAACATTATGCAGACAATTCTTTTTTTTTTTCCTTTCTGCAGGATTTTTAGAAAAGATCATTAAAGATTGAGTGCATTACAAATCTCAGTATGTAAATTCTTATCTAGTGCCATATTAGTTTGCTTACTGTTGTTTAGCAAGTATAGTTTTGCCCTGCTTCTTGTCTTAATTTCTTCTTAATATGAAATTGTCACTTAAATAGAATATTTTTTCAGAATGGATAGAAAATAATTACTTGAATCCTTCTTTCACTAACATAAACACCATCTTGATGGGTTTTATATTTTTAAAATATATTTATTTATTATTGAAAGTGTTTCATTTAAAGGTATCAGTGAATTTCCTAATCTCTCAATGCAGGGTTTTTTTAAGTACAGAAAAGTACAGTTTCAAACACACTATTCCAAGTAATCTGATTAAAATTAAAGTTTATTTTGACATACACAAAAAAGTATTGTTTTAGTTGTGTAACTTGAGGCAATCGAACATTCTTTCAATTCTTGTATTTCATATACAAGTGTCAAAACTACTGCATCATTTTCATGCCTCAAAATTCTCTTTCCTGTCATGTTCAAGTTGGGTTTAAATTGCAGTTTTCTGTCCAAATGAATGTATTTGCTAGGATTGACCAAAAATGAGAATTAATAAATAAAAACAGTTGAGGTGTATTTTCATTAAGATGTATATTCAGCTCTTAATTTTAGGCCTTTTTTTTTATCATTGTCTAAAATTTTGAAAGCAATATTAGTTGTTTTTCAGTTCTTTTACCTTTATGTCAATGCAGTTACCCTGGACTTTTGGTTGTGCCTCAGTCTGTTCAAGACAGCAGTCTGCAGAGAGTCGCTCGCTGTTACCGTCACAATCGCCTGCCAGTTGTCTGCTGGAAGAATACTAAAAACGGTACTCTCCTGCTTAGATCTGGAGGCTTTCATGGAAAGGGTGTTGTTGGCCTCTTCAAATCCCAAAACACACATACTACAGGTGAGTTGATGCAGCTTGGATATCTGTCTAAGTAATTTTATGATAGACTTATGCCACTGCTGCCTTTTACAAAATGATTGAATTGGAAGCTTCAGGATATGAATGTTTATATAGTCTTCTACATTGCCCTTGTCATACTTTCAGCAGTATATTAGGCAGTAGATAATGTTTGCCAGTAGCTGTCAGACGTTAGTTTCCAGAGTTACTGTTTCTTTAAACTGAAGAAAATGGAGACTTCCTCAGGAAGTTACTACCCTCCATCTTTAAATCAAATATCTGCTCAGTCCAACAGACTTTCATGTAAGTCAAACTGTTCATGTCCCGAGTCTCCTTCCTAAAACACAGTACGCTTCACAAAATAAAACTGTGCAAGTGGTAAGGACATTATCTTTCCATTTAGACATTTTGTTTCCTTTTATTAACTAGATCATTTAGACATAAACTGACTTTTTCCAGCATTGCTTCAAGGACTTAGACACCCAGAGATTGTTCAGGTGGATTTCAGGATGCGTGAATCTTTCTTCAGAGTCGAAGAGAGAAAGTTTTCTTCAGGCTTTGTCGGAGGAAACAGCATGTTCCCACATGTACATTTTCTAATCACCTCCTAGTTGTGCTTCCAATTCAAGACAGTAATTTTATCAGGGCTTTTTAGATACTGATTTTAACAGGACTACCCTGAAGTTTCTTTTCCCATCTCCAATTAATTAGGTTATTAGTCTCCAGCATAAAATGTGATTGGATCATCACTGAGGAAAATTACTTAAAGGTTACCACTGTGGTTTGTCAAAATGTGCTTAATTAGTTCTTTAATTCTCCTTTCCAAATTTTTACTTTTATGGTAAAGGTACCAAACTCTGTTTAAGCAGCTATTGCATAAAGGTCCTATAGCAAGTTTGGAGATGGCTGCAAGGAACTAGAATTCAAGAAATTTTCTTTGCCACTTGGGAAAAAAAAAAAAAATCTGACTCATCAAGACTTGCCTTTTTTTTTGTCATGGTATGGCCCAGAACCAGACATTTATCCCCTTCTCTTTAAGTCCTTGCACATGGGTACAAATAGGTGGAGTTTTTCTGATTAAGATTAGGGAGGTTTTTTGGTGGTTGGGTTTTTTAGTTTGGTTTGGTTTCTGTTCTTGGTGGTTTGGTTTTTTGGGTTTTTTTTTTGGAGGGTCATTTTCCTTGTTTCTCTGTGTTCTTTGTTTCTTCTTTAAGACTTAAGATTGTCTTAAGTGGGCTGTTTAACTTCAGTAGTTTCTTAGAGCATCATACCTTCTCATCTTGCTTTTTTTGTTTGCTGCTCTCTAATACTTTTTTTTCTTTCTGGCTTTTCTTTCATCCAATTTTTTTCAGCAATTTTCTCTGAAATGGTCCTTCCCCATGTCTTTGAAAACATCAGTAAAAATGGAAAAATCATTCTGTTCCTCACATCTGTAGAGTAGTCATCTGAAACTGCATGCATGTAAAGAATTATTTAGAGATTTTCAGAGATGGAATTGTGGTTCTTACAACAGTGCATCCCTCCTTTCTAAAAGTTACCTAAGCATGTCAACACTTTCTGATGTCAAGGGACAGGTGGACTGTCACTAGGAAACAGAAACATTTTTATAGTTGAAGTGTTAACGCAGTGTCCATCCTCTTTCATCTTTTTTTTCCATTTTATTAAAAATGGTTACATTCTAGGTGTAGGGTACCTGAAGTACATGCAGATTGTGTCCATTAATGTCTTTAAATGCAACAGAGCACCTGAACACTGGTGTCTCTTGATGTATGTATACCAGTGTTGTGAATTATGCAAAATTAATAGTCAATATTAATTTTTATATCCAGGCAATGATTGTTAATAACTATGAAAATTGTTTATTAACGTTAAATCTTGCCAGAAAACTTATTTACAAGGTTTGAAACGGTTCGGAAAGTTATACACACAGGGAACAGGCAAAACTGAAACACTTTAAGAGGTAACTAGCAAATGCAAACATTATACTGGAAGAGAAGGTTCTTGCGGTCAGTATACCACTTGTGGTTAATTATCCTGCTTAGCCACTAGATGGACACAAGAAGCTCCTTTCTGCTTATGGCAGAAGGCAATTAGTGAATTACAAGAGGCTTTAAGTATTTACTCACAAAATATCTCCATACTCACGGGGCTAGCTACAGCTTCAGACAGCACCCAAACGCTTTCAGGGAATTCTGTTACTGTCTTGTCATCTGCTGAGACTTCTGATTCTTCCCAGGCTTCAGGGTGCCAGAGAAAGGAGGCAGACAGTCTCTGACCTGGTCCTGATATCCCTGGATGATCTGTGTATCTCCAGGATGTCCTGTCTTGGCAGGAGGCTTTCAGGTGTAGGCAGGATGTCTTGCAAGGTGCAGT
This sequence comes from Ramphastos sulfuratus, assembly GCA_013399055.1. Classification (NCBI taxonomy): domain Eukaryota; kingdom Metazoa; phylum Chordata; class Aves; order Piciformes; family Ramphastidae; genus Ramphastos; species Ramphastos sulfuratus. The sequence goes on from WBNM01041951.1 coordinate 382,078, forward strand.
CTTGGCACAATGTCACACTGGCTATGCAGGCCGATCCCGTGCAGGCATTTAGAGCCTGTTCCTGGTAAACTTGAAGCAGTGGAGTTTCCAGACAGTTCAGAATGCAATGAGGCAGCAGCACCACACCGTGCTACCTGCTCATCCCTTTTTATCAATGCAGCCCAAGACTAATAGACCTTTGGACACAGAATAGCCAATCAGAATGGCAGTTAGCCAAGCGTGACCATATTAGGTGAAGCCATAGGCTTGCTTTACTCTTTTTAGGGCAGAACACAGGCCTTGCACAAGGCATACACAAACTGAGTGTGTGTATCTTGTTTACCGTAGGATGCAAAACAAGTCTGGGCAAGCCAGGACATGTATAAGCCTATTTTGGCCTACTTAGGCCTAGCACAACAACCAGTTAACAAGCCATGTATCTCAAGGAACCTCCAGTTATAGCGAAGTAACCGTCCTTCACTGGAATGAGGAGCTGGTTGAGCATTGTTTTAAGTGTTGAAGAAAAGTTCTGTTTTTTTTAAAAAGGCTGACATTAGCTGACAAGTAGCACAAACTTAGAGATGTTACTTTTTGTTCTGAAGTGAAGGGGAAACTGCATCATCGCCATTCTGTTGATATTGTTCACTGGCTAATGATGAATGCTTTAAATAATGACCACGAGGTAACATACTCTTCCAGAAGTTTATCTTTGTGGAGTGGAATGCAAGAAAACCTTGCTGGGTGCTGCTCTGCAGCCACGTAATGAACATCTAAGCATTATTTATCATTGAAGGAATGGATTTGTGAACCTTGAATAAACAAACTGTAGCATTTTCAGTGCTTTACATGAGCTTTTCATTTCATTATTATATGTATTTAAAACTGTACTGACATTTTAATGTACTCCGTTCTTATGTGTCTAGCTCCTGCTTCTTTAGAATCTTCAAGCAGTATAGAACAGGAGAAATACCTACAAGCCTTACTGAATGTGATATCCGTCCACTGCAAAATGAATGGCAGTAATACTCTCACTGTTAGACCAACAATTGCTCTGTCTCCAGGTAAAATTTCGAGTGCTTTTCCCAATGTCTTAGAGAAGTACGTGACTTGAGATTGTGTCTGTCTTGTCTTACTCAGTTGGTAGTAACTGGTCTAAAATAGCCAAACAGTGGCTTTTCTTGTAAAATAACCCCATTCCCAAAGTGGGCATGCTTTGCTTCATGCGTTGTGAAACACTGCTTAGCTTTACCTAACGTCTCCATACTGTTGCCAATATATGCATCTGTCTTAAAAAATAATTCTGAAGTACAGAATGGGGAAGAATTATCTGTATTGTGTGAAAAAGGGGATTTTACCAATTATATTAAATGCTAGTTTGAGTAAGAATGTAGTTTTTTTTAATCTTCTATTCTTCCTTCTGGCTGACTTTAGGCACTGAAAGAAGGGCTTCAAGAATGTCTACTGTGTTTAAGCAGGTAGTGCCAGGACATTTGGATGTAAATCTGTCCAATAGCTTTGCTCGAGGAGGTTAGTAAGACTAGCTCGAAATCTGTTATTTGAAATAATAAATGATAACGAAATGTTAGTTAAATAAAAATAATTATGCTGCTTGCTGATTCATTACTCTGTCAAACAACAAATGAGAAATTACAGGTTAGCCAGTCTATAACATTTCTGTTTAAGTCCTTTACTTACCATTGAGATAAAGCTTGTTTCATGTTGGAAATTAGTGGAAGATTAAGCACTCAGTTAGGAATTATATTTCTAAATACTTTGTGATTCATACATATTTTTAATTTATCAAAAATATATGGCCTGAAAATTTGTATTAGGATTGAATGCACTTCAGAATTTCCGGTTACAGATCATTCCGGCATTTCACTGAAGATTAGCTCATGCTTCATAAAATTGCATGTAATAGACCTGAATAATTTTACTTCAGGTAAAAGAGGGAGTTATGTGGCCAGGGATAATAAGTAAGGAGATAGAGTGCGTTCTTTGGAGTCAGTTACAAGAGTTCATCAATGTCATTTCCACCAAAAGCTTTCATTCTGTGAAGTGGGTTCCAATTATGTTTATTCTTTTAGGCTGAGGAAAGTATTATGATTTTTTTAATATATACAATACATGCATCAAATTCCTTAAATACATACTCATTAGAATAGGCATGAATCTCTTTCTAAAAAGGAACGCTTTATCTATTGTTTATTACCTTTCAGTCCTAAAGGATTCTTTCCCAGCATCTAAAACTTCCTTTACTTTCCTTTTTATACCTTAGCTAAAATTAATTACACCGACTTTGACCTGCTGAGGTCCATTCCAACTTACTTTATTGTGTAATAAAGTAGTAACTTTATTCCACAAAAACAGTAAAACCAGTCACTTCATGTGGGGGAGAATGTTGATAGAAATTTCCAAAAGAGATGGACAGGATTAGAGCAATGAAAGAAGGAAGAAGGCAGGAGGGGAGAGAAGAAGGAAAGAAGAAAGGAAAATATTCAGAGCTATATGGAGAAGTTAGATGACAATCAGAGCAATATAGGGGAAGAGAGAACAGGCAGCTAAATAGTGATCACCAAAACCCAGAAAATTCTGTGCAATTTCATTAGTCATTCTATATGCATATTTCGTATCTAAAAGTTCTATTTATGTTTTCTACTCACCGTCATGTTATTGTAGTAGACAGATGAAAAAAAAATAGCAATTTTAATGTATAGGGACCTAAGACAACAGGACTTAATAGTGTCTGGAATTGTAGATCAATTGGTGGCTGTGCCTAGTCTGACTTTATACCAAAATAGTGAAAATCCTGGGTACCTGACAGAAGACATTCAGTTGACTGCATTCCCTCATGCTGGAACAGAAGTGCCAACAGCAAAGTGGTGCTGAGGAGCAGTGAAGGTGCTCCAGATAAGTGAGGAAAATCTTGCTGATTGACTATATGGAAGCTGTCTTTTTGAAGATAAAAGGATTACTGAAATAACTGCTGCTGGTTTTGGAGATTAGAGTTTGTGGAAGGTGTGATAGGATGAGTTTGTTGTTACTTAGTAAAGAGGAAAAGGAGTCTCAAGGCAGTATTAGATCACAGATGTGTTGTTTTGGACATGGAGATTTCTTGGCTAAATTTCAGCAGTAATCAGGAAGAGGGCAGTGAAGTTATCTTGTGTCTTATGCCACACCTGCTCTACATATCTGAAAGATGTAATTACAGCCCAGTATCTGCAGTCTGTTCACAGTTCAGTGGGATACATGAGGGCTCTGCTGAAACATAAAAATGTTTGACAAGTACAGTGGGAGCCCCAGTGAAGGTGAGAAGTTGACAGGGTAAGAGAATAGAGAAAGGGAGTATCTTCCCATAGAGAAGTAAATGCTATGATTTTTAGATCAGCTAACACAATTCTTTTAGAAGAAATTCTGAAACACACAAACTGTATGGAATCTGTAAAACTCTTCTCAAGTTGATTCATGTGATTTGTTTCTGCAAAATTTGTTGCTACTTATTCACAGCTACCTCCAGTTCATCTGTGAAACAGTGTTTAAAAAAAAAAAAAAAGAGTGGAATTAGCTAGTTACTTTGTGAAAGGAAGCAGCTATGCATTATGCACTAAACTGAACCAAATACAATAGCAGTATTTTTGTGGTTTTGATTCTGGAACCTTCTTCTATCTTGTTTTCATTCTCACACATACCAGAGCTCAGAAGTCAGGTTCAGTTATGATGCACCAATTGAAAATGACATTTTGTGCCAGACATAGTATTTTTAATACACATCCTTAAAAAATTAAGTTGAAAGAGATGTGCCAGTACTTGAGTAGTATTTATCATTTTATAAAATTATGATTGTTCTGAATACTCATCAGTTGTCCTGAATATTTGTGTCTGTGTTAGGTATGGTTTATTACTTCATCTGGAACACTGTAACAAAGTATTTGCCTAAAGCCCAGTTAAGTTGTTTCTGATTCTGAAATATTTGGCCAAATACTTCTGTTTCATTTCATTCCTGGACCTTTTTTTTTTGGCAATACCTTGGTTGAAAACTTTCATAAGGATCCTAAGGTCACTCAAAAGACAAACCTTTTCTTTATGTATTACTTTGTAAGTCTAGTGTGGTGCTACAGAACAGCTCTTACTTGGCATTGCTATGTCATTTAGTAGAATAAAATTTTTCATAGTATGCTTTTCTGCTGTTGAAAAAATACTGGGATATTTATAATTAATACAAACTCAAACATTTATTTTAAAAGCAGGAGACATTAACATTTTGAGTTTGTTTTAACAGAGTATTTGTATTAAAAGAAGCTGCTCGTGCTGATGTGGTTTTTAAGCCAAAAATATACCCTCTGATAAGCATATAAGGCTCTCCTAATGAAAAAGAGATTTTTTTTTTTTCTTTGAGGAGGAAAGAACCCTCTCTGTGACAGATATGACATCCATCCTAAATTGGACACTTCTACTCAGTCCTTTAAAAATGTTTGTATATGTATAAAACTAAATTCTTCCCTAGTGATTTTGAGGTCTGTATCAAATTACATATGTAAAATAGGCTAAAACAGGGGGTTTTTATCTACACTTTTAATTAAGCTACCTTTGATCTGCATATATGCTTTCAGTAAAGTACTCAGCAGAATGACTTAATTGTTACTTTTTTGGTAGTGTAACTGATGATTGTTCTACTTGTTTGAAACTACCGCAGTGACAAAATTATTCCTTTTTGATAAATGGATACTTCCTTCCCATTTTATATTGATTTTCTGGCTTGATCAATGTTTTGTCTTGTGATGGCTAAGATTTGTACTGTCTAATAAATCATGTATTATAAAGAAATTCAATATATACTAGATATTTGGAAACTAATAAGTAACCCTTCTCTTTTCTCCTGCAATGTGTCTCGCTGCAATGTGCATTCCATTCCTCCTCCTTCTGTCTTAACTGTTATCTACCAGTGCTTGGGTACAGAGATAAATGTTTCACTCATTCAAATTCCAAATCAGCAACTAAGGGAAGAGTCCATCAAGGTACTGTATTCTGTGTCCTGAAAGCACGTTCTTTTCTACCATCTCCATAGCTGCTACAATGTCTTAATCTGTGCTAAAGTGATCTTGAAAAAGTCTTGGTTCAACATTAACAACATTTTGGGGTTCAGTGTTGTGATTTGGTTTGGAGTTCTTTGGTCACTAAATGTATGATGCAGTGACACTGATTAGTTATGCATTTCATTATGTTATTCTTTAATGATATGCTCTAATGTAGAGTGATATTAGAAACTTTCCTCTGAAAATTTTAAACAGGCAAACTTAGGATAGAAATATAATGATGTCTTTTAATCACTGCTAGCCATTACTGACAGACATGTTCATCCATATATATTTGTAACCTGGTTTATTCCTATTGATGTACTACAGGCATTAGTGATTGCCTGTATTTGTAAAACGTTAGAAAGTGATGCTGTGTATTTTTGTCTGTGTCATCTTTGGGGAGAGTGGAACTAGCATTGCTTTCGTTCCAAATGACCAAGAGTTATTTCTCTTACTACATGTTTGTTAAAGTCTTCATTGTTTCGTCTGCAGTAGTAGAGATGTGGAGCAAAAGCTTGTATTGAACATACTACTTAACTATGTAAGGTATTTTAGAAAATTGGCTCTCTTTGAAGTTCTAATTGTTTAGAACTGTTACCAATTCATAAGTTCATAGCCAACCATTCTGCATTACTCTTTATTTGCTGACATCTAAGACTAACAGCCAGACAGACAAGCTAAACTGTACAGGCAAGTCCCTGTTGAGGGTTACTGTACAGATTTATTCTTTAAATAATCTTATTTATTCTTTAATAGAAACATAGTCCTGCTTCCAAAAAAATGGAATAAAATTATTTTGATGGTTGAGCTGTATCAGTGGAACTTTACAGTTATCTGCAGCTTTTTTTCTTCTATGCAAGTAATGTTAACTATGCATTTTACTGGATTTTCCTGAAGGGGTTGGAAGGGGGGGGTTGGTACTGTAGTATCTATATTTCTTCTATTATGAGATATTTCTGGTGCCTCATGTGGATGTCTTGCTTCACGGATTTATGGACAAGAGTCTCTTTTGATAATGTGATTTACTGTGTACTGGGTTAGACAATTTCACACTGCCATTTGAATGCCAAATTTAGTATACTTTAAGGGATTTGATTTTCAGGTAGTGCTATTTATCTTCTAAAAATCAAGTACCTTTCACATATCTCACATTGGACACACAAAAACAGTCTCAAAAGAAACAGAAATATTTACTACTTGCCCCTTTTTTCCTGCTAGTGCTAATCAGGCCCTGGCAATCTGGTTTATCACTACTTTATCTTATGTTCAAATCACAAAACTTAAGTGTGATCAGATCAGAGCACATCTGTGTGCTGTAGGAATTTCCTCCTCTGGAAATCTGCATCAGAAAGGCACAACAGGCAATCCAAAAATGCTCTTGAGAGGCAGAGGTTGTTGGGCTGGTACAATGCCATTCTAACAGGTTGCTGTGCTGCCTTTCAGATGCAAGTCTGTGGTTCCACATCACACTGCACTGTGTCAGGCTCATGCTGTTCCTAGCTTAGGGATTTCTGTACCATGCCCTGCTGCCAGAGTAATGTCCATCTTACTGCCAGGTTAAAACTGTTAGACTCTGATCTCCTAGGCATCCTTCTCTCTGCTGACACATGTGACTGTACCATAGTCACATCTGCTAGAATATAGTCATGAAACCGCATTTAAAAAAAAAAAAATCCTTAAATACATTTTAATTTCTAATTGTGTTTTAGATATGGACAATTAAAAAGTAAAAATCATGATATTCTGCATTTTAATTATGGCACTTCAAGAATAAATGCGAAAGTATTTATCTTGAAGTGTAATATTTGACTGGATTAGCCCTATATACGTTTTCATTATACTACTATATAGTTTATACTCTTACATTTTTGTAGGGCTAAATTGTAGGGCTGGAAGACAAAACTTCCAGGTAACAGCGAATTTTAAGTTACCCTGTTTCTGATTTTGAAATAATGAGTTATATTATATTCTTGCTAGTTAGACTTACAAAATAATATGTCTTTAGCAAGGAAATATGTCAGATTTTTATCCCTGCTTCTGAAAAGAACAAATACTAGCAGTTTCATTTCCATACACTTCAATGATCTTAATTACTTGGAAGTTGTGATTAATTTTATCATTGTATTACTGATATCTTAGCAGACATTTTCTCTACAGTAGAAAGTGCTGTGGAGAGTTTAATTAGTATCTTAAGTCAAATGACAGTGCAGTAGGATGCTTTTGACAATTTTTGTTAATGAAAACGTATCTTTCCAGTATGTGCTGTTCATTGTGTCCTAAGGGATGCAAATGACATGCTTAAGCATGCTACTTTCCAAATCATCTTGTAGTATGTGACTTGATAGTTATGATCTCCAGCTCCCCACACAAAAGAGATTTTTAAGTATTTTTCTTCTTTATAAGGCGTGTGGGCGAGTCTTCGTTCAAGCAACCGATTCATCAACACTCAGACTCCATTCATTGATGTTGGTGCAAGACTTGCAGGGAAAGACAACACCACTTCCTACAGCAGCAGCTCTTTTCTGCAAAGTCAGCTGTTGAGGCGGCAAGCAGCCCTCTATATATTTGGAGAAAAATCTCAGTTACGGGTAAGGGCAAAGTTTTTAATGTTCACATAGTTTCTGTTTGCCTTGAGTTTAATAACAGTGTTTTTACAGAGCAGTAAATAATATTCTGGATAAGGCAAATTGATAATTATGCAGAAGGGATTAACTCTTAGGAGAGTTGTTCCTATAAGCAAAACAATTAATGTTGTATTACTCAATATTAGATTTGGGAGTTACTTTTTTTTCCTGCTTTATTGAGCTGCTTTATAGACTCTGTCCTGCACTACTGGTACGTCACCACAGAATCACAGAATGCTAGGGGCTGGAAGGGACCTCACAATACTGTCTAGTCCCCCATATAGGTATTTAAACTTTAATTTAGTAAGTTGCTTTAAAGATCCTGAAGCACAGTATGTTATGTATAAAAAAACTACAGATTCATCACTCAAATTTGGAGTTTTTAACACTAAGATTGTTATTGCTGTTTCTATTACCAAAATTATGACTGCTGTGCAGCACATTCTGCTGTTACAAGTAGTAGGCAAATACTTCATTATGGTACATTTTGCAAGTGTTGTAAGGATTTTTATTATCCTGGGCAGGTGTTCAACTAAACAGATTTTTAATAAGGAGCTGAAATATTTAGTGATAAAGCAAACAAGACTTTGAGATTTAATGAGACTGTCGGTGAAAAATATGGTCCCTTTTAAATTACATCTGCTGCCATCCTTTTCCTACAGGGATTCAAACTTGACTTTGCTCTGAATTGTGAATTTGTTCCTGTTGAGTTCAGTGACATCCGACAGACAAAGACAAGCTTTAAAAAGCTGATGAGAGCTTGTGTTCCCAGCACTATTCCTACAGATTCTGAGGCAACATTCCTTAAAGCACTTGGGGAGTCAGAGTGGTTCCCACAGGTAATTTATATGACAGGTACTTCTAATAATCTATATGCAGTACTGTTCACACAAAATAAATTTCATGCTCTTCCAATAGAGAACTATTGTTTTCTAACCACCTGTTCTTCTCTCTTGATTGTAATCGTTCTGCATGCTCTCAGTTCTCCCATTACGTAAGCATTATTATTTGAATACTACCATAACATTTACACATCTGGGAGGCACTTCTTATAACACAATTTATAGTTTATAAGATGGAACATGTACACAAGTAGAGCTGACCTTTTTCTCTGCCTATATAAATTTATGGGGTTTATTATTTTACATATCTTTAAAACGAGGAAAAAAAAGAGTAGAGACTAACAAATGAACCTTATGATTTTAAAATGGATATTCTACTTTTTTATGTGTTCCCACCCTGAATTTCCATGTGCACAAATACTTAACAAACAACCTAGCATCTGTTATCTATTGTGGAATGCAGGGAAGTGTTTGCGAGGGAGAGAGGACTCTGTGTGTGTTCATCTGTTCTCTCTGAACTTGTCCCTTCACTTCTCTATCCCATATTCCCTTACATAAAGACTAACCAACAAAGGCAAGACTGGAAGTCACTTTGCAAGGTTGAAAATAATAACGATGTAGGAAAGTCAGTTCTTTGTAAACCTAAACCCGTTTTAACTAGAGTGAATGTTTTCTTAGCAATTGCATGTTATGTTTGGAACCCTCTGTTGAATATTTTTTTTTTTTTCTATGATTATGGTTGCACTGTCAGGCTGCTTTCTTAAAGAGGAAATAGTTGTCAGTAACACAATCATTTTGGTAATTACACATCAGAAAATGTACTCCTTGTTGAAAAACTACAAGGAGTGGCTTCACTTCTTCCCTTAGAGACTATAGGAGCTGGTCATTCCTGTGATGGTCTTCATGCTCTTCAGGAAGGGGAGAAGTGGGAAGAGCATGAAGACTGAGTCCTTTACCACAGGAAGATTGTTTCAAACACAGAGTATCTGGCAAGTTGATAAGTGAAGATAAATTAATTGCATGTCACTTTAGTGAAATAAACATGTCCATATAGCAGAACACAGATAAAGAGGAGATTGTAGCACAAGAGTTATTACTCTCTTTTAGCATATCTGAGAGGAAAAGTCATAGTATATCACTCCTCTATCAGAACTAGATCATAATGTCACACACTAGCTATGTGACATTTAAACCATATTTCTGTGCTTTAAATCATTCTGTATGTGACTTACGTGATAAAGGTAATTTATGACTGATTTGACACATTTTCTTCTTCTCCTGTGAAAGAACATAGATCTGTCATCTTGGAAGTGTGTTTTTATTGTATTAAGTTTTTCTCTCCTGGGCAATGGAAGTTACACAGTGTTGTTTTTAACACTACAAAGGCTGAACATTTCTTTATAAGAATGTGAATACATAAAAAGAATTCTGGAGTGCTGTACTGTTGTAATGGAGGAGTAATTAATGTGAGATCATATTTTTTTCAAAATTAATATTGTTTATTAATCTTGGTATTCAGAACTCTCACCACCCCAACCACTAATTTTAATAATAATTGGTTCTTTGCATGGTCATGGAAATGTTACACAAAGGATAAACTAGATCTAGAACAAATAACTAGCAATAGTACAACATTTAACCATTAGAACTAGAAGAGAAGTTCTTGTGGTCAATTATACTGCTTGTCAACTAGATGGACTCAGAAGCTCCTTTCTGCTTTAAGGCAGAAAGCATTTGCAATTAGAGGATTTTACAGAGTTTTGCTACAGATTTGCTTTAGGGCTTTTGAGTATTTACTCACAAATATTAGCTCCTGATTCCACAGAACTAAACACAGCTTCAGTCAGTACCCAAAACACTTGCAGGGAGTTCTGTCGATGTCTTGTCAGTCACCGAGGCTTGTAATTCTTCCCAGGCTTTACAGGCTGCTGGTGAAAGAGGCAGATGATCTCTGTCCTGGTCCTGATTCCTCTGGACAATCTGTGTCCCTCCAGGACTTCCCGTCGTGGCAGGAGACTTTCAGCTGTAGGCAGGATGTCTTGGCACAGGCGTCATGCTGGCTAAGCAGGCCTATTGCGTGAAGGTGTTTATGCCTATTCCTGGTAAACTCGAAACAGGCAGTTTCTAGGCAGACAAGCCAAAAGTATTAGGGCCTGTTATTATGTGGCAGGGCTAGCTTACAGCTTAGCAAAGCAGAATGCTGTAGAGCATGGCAGAATGCAATGAGGCAGTAACACTGCCAGAAGCAGAGAGCACAATAAGGTAGAAACAATGGCGGAAGCAGCATGTTGTCTTTACCCGCTCATCTCTTTTATTAATGTAGCCCAAGAACTAATGGACCTTTGGACACAATAGCCAGTTGGAATGGCAGTTAGCCAAGCTTGAACATACTAGGTGAAGCCATAGGCTTGCTTTACCCAAATTTGGGAAAACATAGGCCTTGCACAAGCCAAGTGTGTGTATCTTGTTTATCACAAGATGTAAACAGGAGTAAAACAAGCCTGGGCAAGCCAGGGTCCTTAGACTCAGTGGCTCCAGGTTCTTTGTCCTCTTTCCCACGATTGCTTCTCCCCACAACAGAAGGAGGGAGAGCAGAAGAACATGTCTGGGCAAGCCGGGACATGTTCAGGTCTAGTCTGGCCTATTTAGGCCTTCCACGACAACTGTCTTCTGAATACAAATGATAAAAATACTGTTTTGTGGGGGTTTTTTTGTTGCATCTGTATAACCAGACAGCATCTCAGTTGCTTCATTAAGGATGGCAAAACCCAGCCCTTCTTATGTTCTACTGCCTAAGAAAACAAACTGTTTGGTCTTAAATCCTGGTTTTTTCAATCTTCCCCTATTTAAAGTTGCAGGAAAATTAGTTTCTTTTATTTTCTAAGTAATGGCTATAGGAATGTTCAGAGGAGTTAAGTGTTTCCCATCACATTTTCCATGGTAATATTTATAGGCAGTGGGGAGGGGTGAGAGGAAAAAAATCAGACTGCCCTGGACATGAATGATGATGAGTTTCCTAGGACTTAACTGTTGTTTGGTTGATTTTTTAAAATTTTTTTTCCCCCACCTCTTATTTTCTCTGGCTAAATTTTGTTCTCCCAAAGTCACTTTCCTGTACTTTGTGACCTTGCTTTTCTTTGCATAAATGATCTTGGATATTCTTGCCATCTCTTTTTTTTTTTTTTTTTTTTAATTTGTTTTCCCATACTGCTTTCTTCCTTCTTAGACTTTCTCATTTCTGCTGGTGCTATTGGTTGGATTCTATGCAGTGCTCTGCAAAGTGCAGTTTCATTCTACTGTAAAAAATGGAATTGCTTACAGATTGTGTTGTTTACCAGGCATGCTATCATAGTATGACTCAAATAGTAGAAATACCATATAGATTTTCCTTTTAGTAATAGTAGTGTGAAGTCTCACAGCAAGGTAACATTGTTCAAAATCACTTTTAACCTACTTACACCTATCATGTTTGAATCAATCTCATTTGACAACCTTCCCACATGCTCAAGGAATTTTAGTATTAGAAATACTATCATGTAAATATCTTATATGGGTTGTCTCATCAAAGTACTTAGTGACTTAATGAAACCTTAACATTTCACAGGAATTTATTTTGCTGTTAAGCCCAGGATGGAATTTCTCTACAGTAAATCTGTCAACTGTGTTGTTCCCATTTTCCTTTTTATGACAGCTATTTTATTGCAGTAATCACTGGCTTTAATAGTTTACGTTCCTATCTTCAAATCTTTACTTAGTTTTATTGTAGTTCAGATTAAAATCTTGACTGTTACATGTTAGAGCTTTGGAATCTTTTGCATCAGTGCATTTCTCTGTGCTACATGTTTATTTCTGACTACATTTTAGTACTGAAATGTTCTATTTATTAATATCTTTAAAAAATTATGCTTGAGTATGTTATTTACTTGTAATGCTTTATAGCTTCACAGGATAATGCAGTTAGGTGTGATCATCTCTGAGCTCCTGGAAAATGGTTCTTCCGTTATGGTTTGTTTGGAAGATGGCTGGGATATTACTGCACAAGTAAGTTGCTAGTAAACCCATGAAATAACTACACAGTTCTTTTTTAAAAATTAGGCAGAAATTTTTTCCACAAGCTACTGATAATTTGGTAAAACGTTAATAAATTTACCTTGTGGCAGCAAAGAAACAAGAACACATTCACACTGTGAAAGAGTTTCTGAGAGTGAACTTGTTCCAAAGGTCCTAGTGGGCTTACAGTTCTAATGTATATGAAATCTGCATTAGAATCATAGAATTATAGGGTGGAAGGGGTTGGAAGGGACCTCTGGAGATTATCTAGACCCAGCCCCTCTGCTAAGGCAAGTAAATCTAGATCAGATTGCACAGGGACATGTCCAGATAGGTTTTGAAAGCCTGCAGAGAGGAAAACTCCATCACCTCTTTGGGCAGCTTGTTCCAGTGCTCCATATACACTCAAAGTAAAGAAATGTCTCCTTAAGTTCAAGTGAAACCTCCACCTTCAGATCTCCAACCAGACCTTCTTTGTTCGTTAGCACAAGGTCAAGCATTGCACTTCTCCTCATAGAGTCCTGTAGCACGTGACCATACTAAAGAGTAAAAGCTAAATGCTGCCATAATTGTTCATTTATCTTTGTAGGTGTAGTAGACTTTCAATACAGAAGGAAAGGGGAGGAATTATTTCTCTTGACATTGACTTTCCAAATTTGAAGTTAGGAGACCACACACAGGGAGAAAACTAAATTTGTGCCAAAGTGACTGTAACACCTGCTGCAAGGACAGACCACCACAACAGATAACTATCTGAAACAAACTATAAATTAGTGAGTGAAGATTTGCTGCCTCATTTAATGGATGTGTTGTGGCCATGTAGTTGCTTCATCATTTAGAAGATAAACACAGGTATCTCTAATTCTAGTAAATAAAAATTTCATGTGCAGCCAGCATCCTAAGACCAGGTAAACAAACCCACAAAAGAATGTTAAAATATTGGAATCATTGTCAAACAACACAGAATAGAGAAGGGGACATACATAGCTGGCAGTAAAAGAAGTCTCTGCTGCTTTTTAAAATCTTCTGAAATGCTGTCCATAAAAACAAGCTGAATTTGGCATGACAACACTGCAGAAATTCCAAAGTCACCCTCAGGACCAATTCTTTAACACTTTCTTTGCTGAGCTTGCTGATACTACTCCATAAATATTTATTATCCTTACTTTACTAAGAAAAGAGTTTTATTTCAACTGTTACTTAAATATGGTGAGCCTTATGATTTCCAGAGTCTTTAAGTTGCTCATGTTGGAGTTTTTACAGATATTTTAAAGTCTCCTTTAATTGAAGCTTTGTCCTGTGATATACTACTGGATGTATCAAATGATAAATATTACTAATGTATGTGATAAAATACTTGCAATTGAGTTTATGTGAAGACTTTTGTTTCCTTGAGCTATAAACAGATCGTGGAATATCTGTATTCATTAGCTGAAGTGTTCTCCTAACTTCTGTTACTTTTAACACAATACATCTTGTCTTGTGATCTAGGTAGTATCTCTGGTGCAGTTACTCAGTGATCCCTTCTATAGGACACTTGAAGGCTTCCGAATGCTGGTAGAAAAAGAATGGCTCTCTTTTGGTCATAAATTCAGTCAACGTAGTAATCTGACTCTTAATTGTCAGGGTAGTGGATTTGCTCCTGTTTTCTTGCAGTTCTTAGACTGTGTCCATCAGGTAAGTCAATCTCCATCTCATTTCCATTTGCAAGATGAATTCATGAGTAAGTGGGTAGATGCCACTATTTCAGGTGTTAAAGGTGTAAATACTTTGAGAAAAAACTGTAACCTCCTTGTTAGGTTTTATTGAAGTGAATGGATTTCACCTCAAGAAAACTTTGAATTGTTGCCTAGAGGAGACTGTTCCACCTACACAAAACAGACTAGGAAGACTGTTTGGCAGTTATGATTTTTAAGGTCATTTATGCAGAGATTTCAAATAGAAGTTTTTTAAGCTGGTTTCAGTGTGTCTACTTTTGCTCTGAATTACTTGGTAGCATAGACATAGCCTACATCCTGTTTCTGACCCTGGAAACACTTAGCTCCAGTTTTACTGTAATAAATCTTAGAAAGTTAGCATAAAGAAAAGCAAGGAAATTATCCACGCATACCTCTTGAGTCCAGAGGTGATACTAACTTTGGAAACAAAATGGGTTATTTAGAACAAAGGTAAAACTTAAATTCAAGGATTTAGGTTTAAAATGTGCCATGCTTACTTCATGGCAAAATCATTTATTTTTTTTCTTTAGGTTATGTTTAATACAATCTGCAGTTCTAAGAAAGTAGACTCTAATCCTCCTTGCTTTAAAAGTTAGAATGAAATGTAAGATGAGATAAATAACTGTTGCTAAAAACTGCCAGGTGTGATTTTTTTGCCTCAAGCTGCAAGACACCTCAAATGTTGCTACCACACATGACTACATCAAGGGAATATGGAAATACTGACTTTAAGTCATCTGAGGTAGCAGCTTTGATGCATGTCACTAGGTATCTGACTCTTCTTTGTCTTCAAGAGGCAATCTAAAGCATGCAAGTTACTAACAGATACGTTTTACAGAAGACGTGCATTTTCTGGGTTTTGGTCTTAAGCTATGTCCACGTGCCCTGGCATGTATCAGCAGAAAGATTATCTCCTTCAGAGTATCTGGAGCTGTTCATCATTTCTCCTCTGATGGAGATACTACCCTTCCAGGCTGTTAGCTAACAGGTTCATGTGAACTTGTCTGCCTTTTCCAATTAAAATGATGGAAAAAAGTTTGGTAGAAAAGACCATGTTATTTTGATGAGTGTGGATTAAGAAGCAGTTCAGTGGGTCAATCTGAAGGAGGCAGTAACTTATCATGAGGAAAGATATGGCTGTCTAGAGGTTCTCTTTTCTGCCATTGTTATCTTCAGCTGAGAAGGGGCATGGGGACACAGCTTTACTGCATAATCAGTGTAATACACCTAGTATAGACTTGTCCATTAGTAGAAAAAAGATCTTTAAGCTAAGTGATTTACAGTCCTAATTAGAATGCAACTGTGATTAAGTTTCCTAGAAACGGACTTAAGATTAGTTTTTTAAGTCATGATAGCATAGTATTGACCTATCAAACTCTTTAACAGTTTGTATGGTTGTAAACTCTAGGGAAATGATTTTTTAAGTCAGATTAACCTAAAGGAAATCTTCAAGTGCAATTGTGAAGTTTTGTTGGTTTCTATCCGTCTCGGTAGACAACTACAGAATCCAATTCGATTGCAACTTGACCCTGAAGTGTACTTTATTATGATCAGGTTTTGAAATTTGTTCATTCACTGGAAATAAACATTTGACCTCTTCAAAATACTTTTAACCATTATAGTCTCAACATACCAGGTGCAATAAGAAGGTCACCTTAGAGCCAGTATGTGCATTAAGTGGTGTGGGTTAAACTAAAGATACAGAGAAAACAAATGAAGCAGTGATTCCTAAATTAGAACTGCATCATCTTCTAAAAAGTCATTGTTTATGCCAATATCTCCAGGTGTCAGCTGAATTATTAATGCAAAATCATTCTTTCACAATAGCAGCATCTGGCAGATACTCTTCATAAACTCATTCTTCTTAGAAGCAGAAAAATTATGTCAGTGCAGGAAGTTTATCTTATTTTTCTTCTGTATCTGTTTGGTAATTTATTAAATATAGTTAAACCGGAATTATTTTCTAGAACTGACTTCTTTTAAGCTCAGTAAAGGAGCTCTGTTACAGCACCCTGTGTGAGAGGAGGTGAGTGTGGTACTCCCATGGTAGATGTATTCATTTATTCCAGTGTTTGCAAAAGCAGCCTCTTGGTGGCTGCTGGCACAGGACATTTTGGAGTACTGTATTTCTTATTGAAACTAAGTAAATATTGATATATAATGGAATTACAAAACTACAATGTATTGGAAAACTAAGGAAGGCTGATAGAAGTGTAGGATCATTAAATACATTTAGGAGATAAATCAACAATTCTAAAATACTGAGTTTCTCTAACAATATTAGATTTGCTCTGGTTTCAAATACTCATATATTATGGAGGTTAAGCATGTGAAAAGATAATGCAATTCTGATTTTCAAAGTTTATCATAGAATGGTAGGGCTGGAAGGGACCTCCAAGGATCATCTAGTTCCAACCCCTTGCCATAGGCAGAGACACCTCCCACTAGTACAGGTTACTCAAGGCCCTATAGACTTCTCTTTCTAGGTGGCATGTATTGAAATTGTAAAAGTATAAAATATTGCTTCTGAGTTACATGTGAATTTTCAGTGTATCCCTTGAAATCAATGAATTAACTGAAATGGCACCAAAAAGTTATCAGGGAGAAACCATCTGTATCTACCCTCAGCCTAAGTGCTTATGTTGCATCTAGTAATAAAAATCTCTCTTTAATTGTTCGAATTTGGCAGTTATTTTCTCCTATGTTAAATTTGGAATTTATCACTTCTGATGTTGGAGTTCTATTTTATCAGGAGCATTTTTCCCTGATGGCTGAGCTGTATTTTAAATTTTGCAGACTGCACTGCAGCTGAATAAATCATGAGTAACAGTAGTCACTTCTAGCTGTGGCATCTTTTCCATTTCTGCAGCATAAACAGTACATTAATTAGCTTTAAAATATTTGTAGACAAAATGTGGAAGGATCTGTGTGTACAGACAAGACAGTTGCCTATGGATGTATTTGTTGTCAACATTCACAGGTGAATTATTTTATTGTCATCATTTCATATTGTTGTTTCTTACATATCCATTTGTGTTATACTTTAATATCCTCTCTTTTTTTGCTCCCTTCTTTGTAGATTCATAACCAGTACCCAACAGAGTTTGAGTTCAATCAGTATTATCTGAAGTTTCTGGCTTTTCATCACATATCAAATAGATTTAAAACATTTCTTCTGGATTCAGACTATGAAAGACTTGAACATGGTACGTG
Source organism: Ramphastos sulfuratus (assembly GCA_013399055.1). Lineage (NCBI taxonomy): Eukaryota > Metazoa > Chordata > Aves > Piciformes > Ramphastidae > Ramphastos > Ramphastos sulfuratus. Next base: position 399,579 of record WBNM01041951.1, read on the forward strand.
TGATGTTGGTTTCTTGCATGTTGGTTTTGCAGTTGTCAGGATTTTTCTCATCAATAGTCAGCCTACAAACGTTTGCCTAGTTTGAGATGTTCCAGTAATTACATAGATGATGCAATGAATTCCATCTCAGGAATATTAAGCAAAGTGATGAACGTGCAGAATTCTCTGAACAAGGATTGCTGAGCCATGCCATTGATGGGACTAAGAGAAAGTAGAAGAAACTAGTGCCATGCCTCAGGGAGATTATTCACATGGTTTGGTTTCCCCTACTAAATACCTTATTTTAACAGAAACAAAGTCCTTGGGAACCTTTTAGGGAGTGCACGATCTTTCAGGGAAAGAAAGCCTTTCCATCTCTTATCCCTCACTTCTCTCTTGCATTCTCTTCAGTATTTCTTTTCTTTTGTATTTCCATTTTACTCTGTTGTGTGTGACTTTACTGGCCTTAACTATCCTCAGGACTTATTTTAGTCTTCTCAGCCACAGTTGAGGTATTTGTTGGAACTTGTTCATTCAGCAAAGCACGTGCTCCGAGTTTCACTGCTTTGTGGGGTGTTTCTCATGGCATAGGGTCAGTTTGAATGCTTTTCTTAAAAGCTGTAGTTACTGTGGAACAGACTAAACTTGAGCAACTGTCTTCAGGGCCACAAAGATGATTGGTGGCTGGAGCACCTCCCTTGTGAGGACAAGCTGAGAGAGTTGGAGTTGTTGAGCATGGAAAAGAAAAGGCTCTGGGGAGACCTTACAGTGGCCTTTTCATTACTTAAAGGGGGGCCTGCAGGAAACATGGGGAGGGACTCCAGCAAAGACTGTAGAAATAGAATGAGAGTTAACAGTTTCAGTGTGGTTTTACAATTTGACAGGGCACTGTTGTTTATTTAGGTGGCTTCCTTTCAGATACCATTCAATAACAATATAAAATCCTGTTTCCAGTAGTCTTTGAATAATAGGTACTGCAGAAGTAATTTCAGATAGCACAAATCCATGGCTAATTATTCACAGTAGCCTGCTTTGTTTTCCCTGAAATGAGTTAGTAAGTAATTTCAGGTGAAGCTGGTCCAGCAGATTGGAAGGGCTGATAACCTGGGGTAGTGGGTGCAGAATCAGTAAACAAGGCTTGGCAGTCTGCTGAGTCAGCACAGCTGCAGGGAGAAGGGGACATTCACTAATACACTCAGGTGTTTCAGTAAACTGCGGAACAGGTTTATAAATATGCAATGGAATAATTGCAGTTGCAAAGCACAGCAGCTGTTTCATCAAATACAAGCTCTAGTTGCAGTGACATTTGATAGTAGATCTTACTGTAAATTTAGTCTGTGCAATTTCTTTTGACTATGCTTTAGTGCTTGTTATGTATTATCAAAAAGCTATCTTTTTGCTGTTATTGTTTTCCCTAGGGACATTGTTTGAAGATAAAGGAGATAAACATGCCAAGAAAGGAATTTGTATTTGGGAATGTATTGAAAAGATGCACAAAAGGAGCCCCATTTTCTTCAATTACCTCTATGCCCCTGCTGAAATAGAGGTATGTTTATTTAAAACAAACACACATAACAAAACAACAAATAGGTGGTTTGCCATTCTGAGTGATTCCTTGAAACATTTGCATTTCTTAATTGTTTTTGGCCGAATGAAGAATTTAGCAGATAAAGTTGACCCACATTGGTTGATTTGAGGAGTGTCTCACAGGCTTACATTGTCAGTCATCTTAGTTACAGGCCAGGTTCTGGAGCCTCTACTTATACATCCTACCAAGGTAAATTAGGATCTTTGGTTGATGCAATTATAGGAATGATTATAAAAATTACCTTTGTTTGCACAGATTTTTAAAAACATAACATTGCATACTGCAAGCCACAGTTATGGGGAAATGAGTTTAGAGTCATAATGGGACACATTTCCTAATGATCTGACTCACATTATCTGTCTCACTGTCTCATATGGTAATGCATGACCACTAGATTGGACTGTCCTTTGAATAATTATATAAAATTCACAACACACTCACCAGTATAGAATTCTGCAATAGCTGGGGAAGAAGCAGTCAAAATATTCTTACTGTAGTTCTGGATACAAAGCTGGTTTAAGATATTCCTGCCATCCACTCCCCCCACAGCTGTTCATTCCTGTGCTGCTCTCTCCTGCTTTGACAGTGGGCTTCATCCTAATTTGCTTGTCATGTTGCTGGTGATCAGAAAACATGATGGGGCAGTCTCCACTGTTTCAACATAACACTGATGTTTATCATTGATGTTTCTTGGCTTTCTTTCTTTCTCAAGTTGTTTAACTCCATTTTATCTTAGCATACATAGCACCTTGTCCTCAAATTTGCTGTATGAACTGACCTCATTAAAAAGTAAGAGAGAGAGATTGTAGAAAAAAAGCCTAACCATTTTCTTTAAGGTGTTTTGAGTCCGTATCACACACATGTACGACACACACACTTGCCTAATAAAGTGGTGATGCAAAAGGGAGAGGAAAGAAAACAAGAGGGTGTTCAGTGGATAAAAACAGCTCCTGCTGTCTCTGTTTTAGAGAAAGGTGTTTTCTTTGTGGGACCATCACTGTGATCAATTTGGAGCTTGACAGGCTGCTTGTTCGCCTTGTGCCCTATCCATTTTGCTGTAAGCAATAGCCTGATAAGTAAGCAACCAGGAGTAGCTTTTGGATTTTGATTTCATTTTTTTTTAAAAGAAAGCATTTTTCCTCATATGAAATGGTGTCATAGTAGCAGGATTAGTCATTACAATTGAGTATCTTCAGACTTTAAAATTGCCCATTCACCTGGGGCAATAATTCTCTTTGAGTAAGATGCAAACAAATATTAAAGTCTTAAACCTTATTTTGTAAAATAATAAAAAAACAAAACAAAACAAAAAAAACAACCCACCAAAGTAATCTGGTTTAAACTACTCTGATAGATCTTGCAGTCTCTGACTCTGTACTACATTTATATTGCTGTGGTTTTTCTCCAAGTGGTTTGTCCACCTATGTTATATAGCCTCTCTCCTTTTTTCCCATGATAAAGAATCTTGGAATTTATGCTGAGCAAAACTGAAGGGTGATTGTTTTCAAGTGCCTTTTGTGTCTTTACCAGGAGGTACAAAGACTGTGAGGACATCAACTATGTATGCTGAATTAGAGTTCTCAGTAGACACCTGATTTAGTAGATAGGATAAAAGTGAGCAGTACATTCTCAAAGCTAGCATTAGCTTTAGGTTTTGATCTGACTGAGCCAGGATCCTGCTATGGAAATGATCGATCAGCAGCACTGTTCACCCAGGCCAATGTACTGTTCACTTTGGTGTAATGTCAAAAATACAGATACCCTGTTATAAGTCTGAAACTCAAAGAATTCCTTTCTGTCATTATAATAAAACTTTGTTTCGAACAGGCATTGAAACCAAATGTAAATATGTCCAGCCTCAGAAAGTGGGATTATTATGTGGAAGAGATATTGGCTACAGGTCCTTCCTATGACTGGACCATGGTAACTGCAAAATGCAGTGTCTCAGAGGAAGCTGACCAAACAGATGGTTCAGTGTCTCAGACAAAGAGGAAAATAGTATGGCCATGTTATGATGATGTTAAAAAAATACAACCTGACGCCATCAGCAGCCTTTTAAATGTAAGTACACATGCTACACAGAACAGTAAGTTCTCATATGTTCATGACATTCATGTTTACTTTTTAAGTTATTGCCACGTAGATGCACTGTTAGGAAAACTAACATGCTAGGTGTTAAACCAATTCTTAGTAGAAATGACAAAAGACCCGGATTTACAGACAGGTCAAAAACCAGAGTCTGACACTTGCTGATTTTAACAAGTGGGAGGCAAATACACAAATACAAACTGAACGTCTTGGCCAAAATTTCTCTAGAAAGCTTTCCGTGATTGCTCTTAGTCGGTATCTGTATTTACTGGGAGTGAAATGGTAAATTTAGATCCTTTAGAATATTTGGGGATGCTCGATTGTGGATTGTTCTTGTCTGGCCTCATGCAGGCTGCTTAGATTTTGTTCTTTCTTCATTAAAAGATGATCCCCTTATCATGATAATTGGTGTAGTTAGTTAGTGCCATTTAACATCTGTATTTTATTAAATGTGTGTTGGTTGATTATAGATAATTTACCATCCTAATTTGAACTATTGTTTAAAGCCACATATTTAGATATGTATCAGTATATACACTTCTTATATTTTGAAAACTAATTGTAGACTATAATTAGATCTGGAATTTGTGGAGCCTGATATTGTAGTGCTTGGGAAATTGCGATGTGCTCTGTGTCCCCAAACTCCTGTGAATGATGATTTTTAGCAAAGTCTCAAGCCAGGATATTTCTGAATGGATTAGTGTCCTTGAGGATTGACTTGCTTCTGGTATATTCCCCCACATATTTTTTTGGTACATTGAATTGTAACTGATGAAACACAGAAATGATAGCTTATTAAAAAAATAAAATCTACTTGTAAAACTCCCCTTGACTCAAAATAAGGTAGCTAGAACTCCTCAGAGCTTACAACTTCACAAATGCAAAGAAATAGAAGTTTCTCAGCAGGGGTAATACCAAAGATTCTTTAGCCAAAACCCAGAGTTTTCCTATCAGGTAACTAGAGGCCAGAAATACATCAGGAATCAAGCAATAATAGTCTTCCTGAGGTAGGTGGTAAACTGTCCACATCCACAACTGTGAGAAACCGCTATACAACAAGCCACAATAAAATTAGCCACGTTATACTCTAAAGATATGTGGCTCAAGTTTTATAAAGTTTAAATATTTTTTGTGAATCATAGTAATAAAAGATAGCAATGGAGAAGGACATGTGGAAAACTTTGAAGAGGTTATACAAAGGTTACAAAAATATTCTAAGTTTTAAAAGCAAAGTGAACTTTCTTTTAAAACAAGTTGTTAATTTAGGACTATTGCTGATGTAGGAGAAAGACCTCTCTCTAATCATAAATCCATTGAGAACATGTTGGTATCCAAAAAATATTTGAACTGAGACCATATTTAGCAATGCTAAATTACTGGGGAAGATTGATTCTCCCTTAGTTTATAATGATAAGCCTGAATCTGTTTGTTCTAAAGATATTGTTCAGTTTAAAACTCTTCAGGATGTAAAGGTGAAACAAAAGTTATTGAGTGTCCCAAATCAGAGTTTTCCTTACTAGGATGTGGTGCTCTTCTGTTTAGAGCAAAACACGTAATTTATTAGTAACAAATGGCCTAATGTGGGTTGGGTTCATAACAACCCACCTCTAATCAGATGTGTGTGATGGCTCAATGGTTTCCATAAATCTTTATGGTTATGAGTTTTAGGAAGTTAACCAATCTGCAGATTTCATTTATTTAGTCCTAAATCAAGCCCTTTTAAAAAGTGCAGATGATAAACCCATTTCAAAATGCAGATTTCTTTATAAAGCTTAATTAACTTCTACCACATCAGAGGGAGCCAACAAGTATGAGCTAGGTTGTTCAAATTTTGAATGTTTCTCATCTGGACTTGCTCTTCAAATAATCCTTTGACATGAGCACACTGCAATACATTATAAAGGAGCTAACTTGTGTGAGTGGTCCAAGGGAAGTGCAGAGGCTTGAGTCTGGGAAAGAACAGTGCCATATACCAGTCTATGCTGGGCATGTCTAGCTGGTAGACAGCTTTGCATTAAAAAAGGTCCTTGGGCTCCTAGGAAGCAGAAAGATGACCATGAGCCAACAACTGCCCTTGCAACAACAACAGCTAGTGGTATCCAGAGTTGGATTAGGAATGTTGCCTGCAGGTTGAAGGAGATTCTTTCTCTCTGTTCAGCCCTGCCAAGGCCAAACCTGAAGTACCATGCTCAGTTCTGGGCTACCCTGCATGAGTTAACTTCTGTCTGTGCCATTCAGATATTATAAAGCAGATTACTTTGCAGATACATCTTCTGAGAGGCACAATAAAGCTAATTGCTTCTAATTACTATTTCAGGAAATGGATATTCCTGTAATTGTTACAACCTTTGTTTGGCTTTGGTTTTAATACATACTGACTTCTGCACCCATATGTCTCAACAACAGGAGATGAAGCAAAAAGATACAGATGTAAAGACTTTTTTCTTTTGAGGAAATGCAGCTATTCATAGTCCATTCCACACATGGAAAGAAAAAAATCTTATTCTTTCAGTAAAATTTAAAACTGAAGGGGCAAGAGTAAATCTTAGTGATTGATCACCATGTAAGTTTTTTACATGGAGTTTATTAAATGAGAATTTATTCCTAACTTTTCAAGTTATATATAGGAAATTGTTGAGAGCTTTTCATTTCAAGTTCTGGAACCACTCCTCATCGTGGAGCCAAAAACAAAGGAATGTGACCCAGTTGCTAAGTAACAAGTTTCAGTTACTTCCAGATTCTGCAGAGAAGGATTCAGAAGTCAAGATTAGGGCAGAAAGACAAAGATCAGATTAAAACCTGGCTAACTTTTAGCACTGAAGAGCTTTTAACCTTTTGCAGCAATTTAGAAAGCCTTTTGCATACTGATTCAGTTGTGTGTATCCCATCAGGAAGTGTTGGACACTCAGCACTTCAAAAGAGGAAAAAGTAATCTAGAGAAGCCTTCAGTGTGGCTTGTGTTCATCATGCCTTATTTTTGTGTCCACCTGTGAAGATACTCCAGACAAAACCATTCTGGTTTTATTTCTTGGCAGAAAGTGTCCCCCATAGTAACTAATGTATATGCAGCTTTCAGCTGTCTTCAGCATTTAAAACTTCTGCTGTTAAGCAAGATTTCTTAAATCTACCTTCAGCAGAGAAGAGTTGTAGAATTATTTTGTGGCTGTTACGCTGTCAAATGTTGGCTTTTTTTTTTCCACTCTAGAGTTCAAAATTTAGCACAGGAGCTAATTTTCAGGTAAAAATGTTTTCTTCCCTAAAAAATGTCAGCATTTTCTGTAAGTCTTTGAATCAATAGTAATTTCCTGAAGCAACTGTCATTCTAGAAGACCAGTAGGAGTTGGGAGAATACTACAAAATTAGTTTTAATCATTTGGTATGGTAGAAGTAAATAAAGTCAGAGACTTACTGTCCCTGCTTCTAAGATAAATGTTTACTTGACTTTTATATAGCATGGTAATTCTGTCTTTGGCCATTTTTGTTCCATCTTAACTGGATTTGCAAAAGTGAGTTTTTCGTTGATTTCATTAAGCATCAAATTTTCATAATATAGTTGCTGAAAGTAAAGCTACGGAAAGGAAGCACGGCAAGAAGTATAGACAACAGATCAAAGTAATGAGAAATGTGTCAATGAGTGTTCACAAGTAAACAAACTAATGAAATTGCCTTTTTTTTTTTAACTGAACTTTGCATGCACTGTCATATTAACAGGAAATAACCCTAACTGGGGGTTATCAGCATAGGTCATATGCTCAAGTTCCACCAGAAGAACATGCTGTTACAGTTTGGCATGCAGATTAAATAAATCTTTCTGTTTCATTTCCTTCTTTTATTACAGCTTTTTATCACATTTTATAAACCAGGGTAGATGTTAATATTGGCAATGTACAGTGTTGGTATCACAGCACAGAATTTGTTCTTTGTAAATGTTTGTATAAAATACAGCCCGTCCTTATCATTGTCATGTTTCTATTCTAGCAATTGGTGTTGAATTTTTTGTGTTCAGAACTGGCAAAGAATTGAAAGCATAATGGCTCCTCCAACCTCTCAGAGAAGAATAATGTGGCTGATGCTGTACTTGGGTTGCCTTTGGCTCCTAAGTGTAGTTGATTTTGGTTTGTAGCTAGTTTGACAGAGGTTTTTTGTAATTTACTGGGTAACATGGCCTAAAGGTTCCCTGTGTAGAAACATTGACTAGAAAATGGTTGTATAAAAGTGATTGCCAGAAAGTGATCAGTTAGAAATGTTTACTCTTATGAAAAGCTTGTTATTTGTTTCAGGAAATCGAAAGGTTGGAAAGTAAATTAAATCAGAGCCCAGAAAGGTGGCAGCTTTTGTGGGAAAGAGTCAAAACAAATTTAAAGGATGACAGCAGACAAGACAATGTAAGTAGTAAAAGAGTTCATTCATCCAATAGACTAATTCAGTTCCTGCTGTATAGGCTAGCCTGGGGCACTGACAAAATGACTGTAATTCTTGGAGTAAAACACTGCTTTTGAAAAACTGAATGTGTTGTTCTAACCCATGATACTGGCTCTGTATTTCTGCATGTAGGAAAACATATTTATACTTGTGCTATTGAATTGCTTTTCCAGAGTAGATTAAGGCATACAGACAAAACGAGCATGGGCATTTTACTAACACACAAATAGATGCCTTCGTTTATTGAAAAAAAAACACCTCAGGTCTTGAAAGCAGCCAAAAGGACATCACAGGGTTTCAAAGATAAGTAAAGATATTTCCCTGTCTAAATGGAATTTCTGAATTGTAGATTCTAAAGGTAGGAGGTGTTCACGCTTGTATTTTCAATTCTTGACTGGCAATATAGATATGTTTCTAAATCAAAAGCTGCCTCTTTGCTGTGAGCTTTCCCTATAGACTTAGCACTGTGAGTTACCAGCTCAAGACTGTGCTTCTCAAATCTGCCAGCTTCCATGTAATGGTTGGTCAGCAGCAGTACTTTGTTATTTGTCCTTTCTGTCAGGAAAGCAATACGCTTTATGTCTGTCAGTCATTCATGTGCATTTCATAAGCTAGATGAATTCAAGATGAACAAAGGTTTATCCTAGCAAAGCAGAGGATTTTTAAATTGAATTGGAAGTAGAAAAGAAAATGCAAGTATAAATATGCCTCCTGATATAAATCTCCTGTCTTAGCTGTTATTTAAGGATTCTCAAATGAATGCAATAGCTAAGGGTCAGCCACAAAAACCTCTCATCTCTAGGATGCTGTCATTTAGAGTAAGACCAAATTCAGGATCCCTCTTCTTCCACGTTATTGAGATTCTCCTAAAATCACTTGGATCTACAAAGTAGCTCTTGAAAATCACATTATTTTTTCTTTCCTCCCTTGCCTCTCTTACTTTCTTGGAGAAATTAGGGAAATTTATGGTATCCAAATGTCTTGCCTAGTTCTAGTTGCTTCTGAGAAAGCAAGGGAGACATTGTTCAAGATTTTGCCACTGGAGGATACAGGGCTTCTCTGCAATACTAATTTCTCACACCATGTGAACCCTTCTGCACAAGAAATGCACTGAATCGCCATCCTGACTTCTTTTCTGAAACTCCACTGTATTTCAAAGATTTCTTTGATTTTACAACGTTTCACTACTTGCATATCATAGCACTTATTATCAATGTAATGTTCACAATGCATGACACATTGTGTTCCTTCTTTTATTTTTGTCATTTTTAGCTCCAGAGACATCCTTCTGGCTCCTCAGGGATGATGTCAGCTAATCTACATTCCTATCAAAAGAGGTCCTTGTTGGAAATACCTGACAGTGGGCAGGGTGAGGAACAGAGTACAAACATCTCTCCCTCTAATGGAGTGGATAGAAGAACAACTACGCTATACAATCATTTCACATCAAAGAATGATGAAAATAGGTAAACTGAATAATCTCAAAATATTATGAACCTTGTATTAAGTTGGTAAAAGCCTGCCTTAGGGGAGGAAAAAAATTGTGTGCACAAAATGCTTTGTGACTACTTCATTCCTTCTTTGTGGTTTTGATTGTATTTAATTGTCCTGATGGATGGGCCCTGTACCTTCTAGCAGTATCTTTGCCCCTTTATGTGCACAAACATATTTTAGCTGCACATCTAATGCATCCAAAGTACTGAAACAGTGTTTATTTGTGTATCACAGTTGCCAATAACTAAACTATTGGTTTAAACTCATTTTGTTTTACTCTTGTAAAAGTGTTGGTGGTCGTTTAGGGCTTTTATTTATGGCTATTATTCATATTATGGAGTAGCCTGCCATTTGTATTTTCTGTATCCTTCAGATCATTTGAAGGTACGCTATACAAAAGAGGAGCCTTGCTGAAAGGTTGGAAACCTCGCTGGTTTGTGCTGGATGTGACAAAACACCAGGTAAAACCTTTTGGGTAATGGATTTTTTATGACTACTTTGCTGCTATTCTATAGATTGATTTTAGAAATAATAGTAATAATGATTATTTTCAGATGTGATGTGTTACTTCATTAATGACCACTTATCTACATTTATCATGTGTATCTTGTGGCTGATACAGCATTCTGAATGGACAGAGGATTTTTAGTATTTTCTTGGTTTTTTGTTCTTTTTTTTAAACAATGATAGCTGTTGAACAAATTATTATGAAAGTCTTCTTTGGACTGAAAGTCAGGAATTATTCTTTGAGCCCAAGCAATTTTTTCCCTGCTTCATACCTCAGGATAAAAAAAGTCAGGGAGTGGTTGAAGGCATTTTCTGGTGGCTGTGGTACATGTGCAACACAAGCATTTTTTTTCAAAGCACTGATAACTCTAGAATGTCACTAAGCAATTAAGTGGTGAGCATATTTTGACCTCTAATATGACCTTTTCAGTTTTTGAAAGAACTAAAAACTTTCTGATCTAGAGAGTGAAAAATCTTAGGAGGCATTTCCTAGAGTGCAGTTAGGATGCTGAGAGCTAATACAGTAACTGATGGCAAGCTTAACTCAGGCATTCATGTTGAAAGTGTGGTGGCTATGCATATGCTCAGTGTGTCTTTTACAGTCTCTTTGCCATGAACATTTTTCTTTGTCAAGTAAAAGCACATTACATATTCTGGATAATCATAATCTGGATTGCTTCAGCAAAAAAACTCCATTTACTTCACTTGACTTTTTAATATTAATATTTGTCTGCAAAGGAAACGAAGTCCATCTAAATAGCAGATTTGAGGTTTTTTTGTCTCTTGTTGTCTAGCTGAGATACTATGATTCCGGTGAGGATACAAGCTGCAAGGGACACATAGACCTTGCAGAAGTAGAAACTGTGATTCCTGGTTCTCCAACAATTGGAGCTCCAAAACATGCAAGTGAAAAAGCATTTTTTGATGTAAGTATATTTAATCTTTACTTGATCTTTATGTGCAGCTTTCTTTATTGGTGTGTTTAGCCTACTACTTTCAGTCCTGCTTGAAGGTGTGAGCTAAGAAGGAGCTATCACGCCAACTCAAGACAAAAAGCTTTCACACAGCTAGCATCTGTCAACAGTAGAAGTTTAAAAAAAAAAAAAGTGTTGCATTCAGACCAAATTAGTACACTGAGTATTACACTTTGAAATTTGCAAGTTTCTTCTACTGTTTTGTGTTGATTTGCCTGTCCTCATGTTCTTATTTTTCCCTTACAGTTGAAGACAAATAAACGTGTGTATAATTTCTGTGCCCAAGATGCACAGAGTGCTCAACAGTGGATGGATAGGATCCAGAGTTGCATTTCAGATGCATAGAAAGGAAAAAGATTCCACAATAAAGACATGTTTAAAGCACCTCTTCCTGTGAGAAGCCAAGTTCTGAAACGTTACTGAGACAACCAGCCTTCCTTACATTTCAGCTGTAAAAGTTCATCTTATGCTAAATCTCCTTTTCTGTTTAATAATTATAACCACTGTAACTGCTAATTTTTTTTCTGCAGGGATGACTTTGAAAAATAATAATCCATTTATCATGGTTTTCCACTTTCTTCAGTACAATTCCTAGCTATAAAAGTGGTCTGTATTTGCACTATCATCTAATCCTGGTTTTCTCATTTCAGAGCTATTCCGTTAGGAAACCTGTTCAAGGGAAATTGTAGACATTTTCCCTCCAACAGGAAGTTGGAGTATTTATATTTTTAAGCAGAATGTTCTCATTTCCAGGTTAGTCGTGAATAAGAGGGAACATGTCTACAACTCCTAAAAACAAGTGAAGCTTGTGAGTCCAATGGCCTATTTTTCAAATTGCCAACATTTATAGACAGTTGATATTTTTAAAAATTAAAAAGTGAAATTGCCTGATACCAGACTTTTCAAGTGTCTTCTCAGTGTGCAGGTTATTCTCTAATCTTGTGCTCTGCCGAGTGCTTCTGCAATGTTGTAATGCCATTTCAAATTCTAGGGCCTACCTGAAGATCATAGCAGTTTTATTTTAGATTCTGTTTGCAGTCATGATGGGATAAATGAAAGGAAACTGGCCAACACTATCCACAAGAAACAAAACAACAAACTAGGAATTCAGTACAAGAAAGACCTACTATATGTGAGTTGTATATGTTAATTTATGTGCTGTTCGGCTCACTGTACAATAAAAAATAACAAACATGATAATGCACTAAACAATGAAGCAAGCACTTGCACTGAAATCTTGAAAATGCAGACATTTTGCAGGACAGAGGTAAGTTATTTATAGCAGAACAATGCTAGCTAGTTAACATTTACAGATATTAAATATGTACATAATCGGGTTTGATGTGTCGTGATTTGATACTTTTTAAACATTTTTTGCACATGAATTGGAAGACTGTTTATAGATTTTTACATTTGATAAAACTGTGTTTGTTCAGCTTAAAGTCCCAGTGAAACATTTTTAATAGCCCCAACTTAATAGAAATTTTACAGTCGACAAATAGTGGTCACATGGAGTAGGATACATAGGTAACTATGCCAGTGTTTTTTATTTTGACATGTTAATATGTTAAATAGCACACTAATATTGCAAAAGATTTGTATATAGGATTCACTATTTTCTCATTTTTCCAGACACTCTGCTTGTAATTTAATGTCGGCCTAACCAAACTGACTATACTCAAGATTTTTCAGTTATTAAATTGTTTGTGCTTTTTTTTATAACTAATGTATCTTGTCAGAAATGAACATAAATTTCTCACCACACGCAATAGAAAATGCAGCTGTTTTTCAAAACAAAAATATGAAGGATTTTTCTAGCATTTTTCAATTGACAAAATTCCACCTGTGACAATGGTGTTTGCACATTTGTATTTTCCTTTGTATATGAAGTACTTTTATATGTACTTTGTAAAATACTGATCCTGTTCTTAGGTTATATGAAAATATACATACCAGTGCTTATTTTGTAACTAGTTAATTTTAACTCTTGTATGTTATGTGATATATGTATGCTAACCATCTTGTAATAAATACACCTCTTAAGGAAGAGTAAAACCTTTCCTTTTACTGTAAAAGAGAAGAAAGCAAGACCCACACGTGAAATTATTTCCACAGGCACAAGACAAATCGTTATCTACTCTGTATTAAAAATAGTAGGTGTATTAAAAACTGTGGTCTTTTGTATACTTGTAAATATTCTTACCTAAAAGTTGCACTTGAGCATCCTTAACTCAAACACTTCTCAACAATAACACTAAAGACTAAAGAAATCAGAATTTGAAGCAAAATTATCATTCTAACAAGTCTCGGTGTACAGCCTTTACTAAAAGGCTAAATACGTACAATGTTCATACTAAGTCATCAAATAATGATGTTAAATAGGTGTTCGTTGGGTTTGTTTTGTTTTGGTTTTGGTTTTTTTAACAGTCCTGTATGATATCACAACTTAAATCAACTGCATAATTTCACCCTGAAATCTGACTCATTTTTATCACCTTATGCAAAAATTGCCTAGTTCATAAGAAATAAAATAGAAAAAAGATGACAAGGTCTTACTTGAGAATTTGCATCTGACTTGAATTACTGAGTGTAGTGTGGGATGGTGGGATTAGAACAGAAAGAGAATGTGTGATGGAGGTAGGGAACCTGTGACAATTCTTGGATGCTGTGGTGCTTAGACGATAAGGTTTGCATATTGAGCTTGCCATGGATGCTAATGTTGCCTTAAATGTTGATCTTAATTTTTAGTGTCTGTATTGATGGAAAATGGACATGAGCAACTTAACTTAAAAATACCCAAATAAAAGCTGAAATGAGATCTATGATATTTGTGGTGTTTGTATAAGGAATATATAAAGGAATGGTAGGCATAGTTTCTTGGTATGAAGGCACAAAAATTTGCAGTGTCCCTGAGGGTCTCTTCTATACAAACTGGAAATTCAGAGACTTAGAGAAAATGTGGAGAAGTTAGCATAACATAAGCCACAGGGTTTGACAGTGCGTTTGAGTTGTGGCAGAAATAGAGAATTGGGAACAGAAAATTTGCTTAGGAAAAAAATCTGTGTGAAAATGGATCCATCTTCTTTTTCTGGAAATTTTTTGTAGAGTAAGGAACTCCCATAGGAGTTTGGGACGAGGGAAATGTGTGCTCCCTCTGGTGTATTGTATTGTTATTCTCATACTGTGTATCCTAACAGCCCTACTTCAGGAAAGAGACTTGTCAGGGGCTTTACATAAGGGAAGAAGATTGGTTGTCCTTCTCTGCTCAGCAACAAAATGCTCTTAAAATAGTGATGGGATGAACTGAGCTTGTTATGATGAGTTGTTACAGGTATATTAGTAATTTCTCGTTCCTATCTGATATGCAAATACTGTCCATGAAAGTCCTTATTTTTGATGGAACTTTTGAGTTAGTGTACTAAATAATAAAATACTTAGCATGCCACATGCATGGGTCACTGGTTATGTAATAATACACAAAGACCTAACAGACCCAGGGACGAACGTTCACAATTTTTTATCACATCCCACAGACATTATTTGTGTCTGATATTTTCTGAATTGCAGACATAACAAAAATGTGGTGATCTTGTCCAAATATTGTCATTTTGCCTTTTTGTCCTGTAATATTCTTGGGAGTATGTCTAAATGGCTGTACCACATTTCTCATTTTTCATATTTATGATCATCCAAATATTTTGTCTGTTGGTGATTGTCTTGTGGTTGCTTTGGGGAGTCAGGAAACTGAAAGTAATCTGCCAGTTTCACTGTTAGGCAAAAGTTCATGCTGAATATCACTGTTGCACCTACTTTTTGGGATTTCATCTATATTCAGTCTGTTTCTTTGGGGAAATTTTGGGAAATTTTCATCTGTGAGATTTTTTCACATACAACTTTTTCTCAACTGACTGTTAAATAAGGATGCTGCAAGTTCGGTGTTTCCTCTCTTTACTTACTAGTTTGGCTAGGTTCTCAAAGGAATGAGTTACTAATACAAATACTGCTGATAAAAATAGGGTTTGGGGGTGGGGGTTGGCATCACAGAAAACATCCAAAGACCATTATTACTTTTAATTTGTTTTTCCTGCTATAGACCTTTCCGGTCTAAGCTGATTTGACCTTTTTACTCAAAAGGACTCATCAAGTTTCAATCTTTAACTGTATATTCTTTAGGATTGTGTAATCAATGGAATAGCAAATGAATTAAGTGTAATCAACTATGGCTACTATCTCTAGGCATAATCACACTCCAGTGACAGGTGTGGAAGTTTCTCTTATCACAAGACTGCCCATCAAGAACCGAAGGGAATGAATATTGATGTATTTCTGGTTTAACAAGCAAATATGAAATAAATACATCTTTTAATGTGTTGAGATTGGTAGAATGCTTACCTGAGACATTTCTGAGAAGACTGAGTCTTTCTTAAACTGAGGTATTTGATTTCCTATGTGGACTCCATAAGTTACTCCTATAAAGTTCTCAAAATCCAATTTTGGAAGAAAAGGTAAGAGGTTGTATTTTAAACAGATACTCTCCAACATTATTTACTTGTTCATACTTTGATCTCTATGCAGACTCTACAAACAGGGAAATGTGCTAGTGGCATCTGAATTGTAATTCCAGGCTGCTAGGCATAACTAGCTGAAATACTGCCTTGTATTTCACAGTAATGTAACCTGTTCCAATCTCATCTCAGTTTCTCTAAAGTACTGCTTGTTGTCAACTTCTAATGGGAAATTACATTTTGTCCAGTTTCATTTGTACTGTATATTTAAAGGATCTTTCTCTTCAGGTTTTGCTTTCATGTTAGAATTTGCACATTTATGAATAGGAAACATTGCTTGATTGTGGCAAGATTAACTGCTGCTGTTTTCTGTTGTCAACTCTTTGGTAAAGATGCTACAGAAATAGAAGTGAGCCAGAAGGTGCCTGCAGCTGTTGCTTACTACATTACTACTCACTTTGGTTCCATATGTGCCTCTGTTGGAACGAAATACTTCAGAATAACCACATAAAAATAACACCAATTTGAGAAAATCAGTACAGGTAACCTGCCTTTGGCATCTAATTTCTCCATTACAACAGAGCTCTTACCCCAAAGCATTTAGTGTAGATCAGAAATACCTCTGAGCCTAGTCATGTCAGTGGAGATCTTCCACAGAAACATGAAATACCAAATCTGAACAGATGCTGAATGTGTTGAAGCTGTGTAGAATAAAAGGAAGCTGGACATTGTGTTCATCCGGAGGAGAATATTCTGAAGCTCTAACTTGCTTTAAAAGCACGTGTAAGTAATTGCTGCATGAGGCACTGAAGTCAAATTGTGCACAGGTGCAAACTTTTGTCTCCCAACTAAGGATTCCCGACTGGTTTTGCATTACTGTGTGTTATAAAGCATTGATAGGTGCTCAGCTTTTTCCTGTCATTAACCATGTCTTGTGGTCTATCTGGAAAATGTCTGTGTTTTGTCATCTTAGAGAAGAGGCATCTTGGTTTTCTGTTACCATTATGAGTAACAAGAAATCTGCCTGCTCAGAAGAAGGGGTAAGATGTTCCTCTCTATTCCGGTCAAGGAAGTTGCATACTTGCCTGCTTTGCATTTTGGGCATTACATGTCATTGACATATGTATGATGGGCCAGTTGTGCCAGAATCCTTTTACATGGTGTTGCCTATCCAAACAGGCCATACTAGGAACCGTGATAGGACCTAGGAGCTCATTGAAGAAGCTCCCTATAATTGAAGGTGAAAGCTATAGATGAATTCCATATAGGTGACTGATTTGGGAGACACAGAGTAGGATGAAACCTCCAGTTAGTCCTCTTTCTCTGCAATAGATGAGTACATTTTCTTAAACCACTTCAGAGATCCCACAGCTACTGTACTGCTGTCATAGGTAGCAAAATCAGGAAAACGTGCAGCTAAACAGCTGTCGTATGTATGGGAGCAAGAAAGGAGCTGTTTTCAGTTTCTTAGTTTTTTCACTTTTGGTCCTGATTTCTTCTTTTGGGGGTGAAATTACAGCCTGCTTAATTCTTTGGCAAAGCTCACACTGAGTTCAGCAAAGCAGACATTTCTTTTCTCATAAAGGTTATCATATGTCTTAAACTGAGTTTAAGCTTTAGTCACATGGAAGCCAATACTTGCTGTTATTTTTAAAGTTGCTCTCCTTTTAGTATTGTAGTCTGGAATCGTGTTTCTGTCATCTCTGGGTTTACCATAATAATTTCCAAATTACTGCATTTTAGGAAAAGAACAAAAATAATACATGTTAATAACCAC
Organism: Ramphastos sulfuratus; assembly: GCA_013399055.1. Taxonomy (NCBI): domain Eukaryota; kingdom Metazoa; phylum Chordata; class Aves; order Piciformes; family Ramphastidae; genus Ramphastos; species Ramphastos sulfuratus. Next base: position 416,913 of record WBNM01041951.1, read on the forward strand.
AGAATGAAGGGAAACTTAATCTGGATACAAAAGTCACACTATAAATTGATTTTAATTCTGTGGATTTATGATTTCACGAAAGAAATTATGAGATAGTGTTTGTTACAAGTAGTAATCCAGATGAATATGTGATGCAGTAATTGTTTTCTTGCAGAGTCAGCGAGTTTGCTTGTAGTTCTTCACTAATGCAGCAAATACAGAAACTACTTTGCACTTTATATGCTGTGTGTTCTGGTTATCTGTAAAACACGTGCAAAGCTTTTATGTCAAAGCATTCAGCATTCTGAATCCACATCCAAAGGAGTGACTCCGAGATCTTACAGAATCATAGAATGGTTTGTGTTGGAAGGGACCTCCAAAGGTCCAACTTCTCTGCAGTGAGCAGGGATATCCTCCATTATATCAGGTTGGCCAGAGCCCTGTCAAGCCTGACTTTGAATATCTGCAAGAATGGGGCCTCAACTACCTCCCTAGACAACCTGTTCCAGTGTTATCAGGTGGGTTATGTTCACTGCATTAAATGAGACTTATCCTTCAACCTTTGCTGACAGAGACATAGCTCAAAATAAACTAGTGTCAAGTCATAATATAGAATAGAGGCTGCAGAATTTTTCCCAGTTATCTCTGGAACTATTTTTAAGTAAAGCATATATTCCTATATGTCAGGTTTGATGAAGGAGCAGCAGATAAAGGGGTGGTCAAAGTCTCCCATGAGTACTACAGCCTGTGAGTGTGAGGTTTCCTCGAATTGCCTGAAGAAGGCTTCATTTACTTGCACTTGATCATATGGTCTGTAGCAGACATCTCTCACAATAGTGCCCATGTTGGTCTCCTGTCTAATTCTGATCTATAGGGGGTCAGCTGGTTCATTGCAGGTCTCAAGGCAGAGCTCCATCCACTCCTGCTACTCTTACATAAAGAGCAACTCCTCCTCTTCATCTTCCTGGTGTGTCATCCCTAAGGAGCCTGTATCTGTCCATTACGACACTGCAGTTCTGTGAGCTCTCCCACCACATCTTCCTGATGCTGATGAGATTGTAGCCCTGCAACTGCTTGCAGACCTCTAACTTCCTTTTTTGTTTCTCAAGCTTTGAGAGTGCACAGACACTTCAAGGAGCGACCCAGGTAAGTTGACTTCCCATGAAAAATACCATAGTATATTAGTGTTGCTCTTGGTGTCATTGAATATTTTGCAATGGAGAGTTCTAGTATAAGAAAACTGAGTTCAGCCCAGCACATAAGATAGGACCCTATTCTTGAAATGATGTGCAGGGCACCTCTGGTTCTAGCACAGCCTCTCAGAGTGAGCATAATTATTCATAACTAAAGAGTAACTTGAGCAGAGCTGTGTTTGCTCTTCCTAAGTCCTGTGCTGTGAGACATCCACCTGGATAGGTAATGCAGGTCAGGAATACTCCCATGTGTTGCCCATTCAGTGCAGGACTGCTCTCGATGTATCCTTCCAGTCAAGTTACAGACTAGTGAAGTTGTTTGAATCCAAGGAATTTTTAAAGCAGAGAAAAATTCAGATCTGTTGTGGTTCAAGCTGAATTCTAGTGATGACATGTCACGTAACTTAGACTGGTTTATGACAAAAAAAAATTTACAAAACACAAAAAACAGCATTCCAACGATTTTATGAAGCTATTTAGTGTTTGTATAGGTTTGAGAGGCTCTGCAATGTGACATATGTCCTGTTCCAGCTTGGTTGCCAACGTGGTTTGCCAGTGATTTTACTGTGGGAATGAGACACACGATACTTTGAAACTCAGTTTTGCCAGTATTTACCTCAAACCCTTCAGATGGAGATAATTCATATGGCTTGTGCTGAAAAATTATGTGCATTGCATTTCATATGGTCTGCAGTGCATAGCTTGCATTGTTCTCTATTTGGGCATGGCTTTGTATTGGTCGGTCCTAAGGTCCTACATAAGTTTTCCAGTCTATTGACACAGATAAAATTGCTATAAGACTCCACAAGAATGCTTCTCTGTGTTCTGCATGCTGGAACCGTTTCTCTAATTTACATTTTTTTTCCTTTTTAATATCCATTATTTGGAATGGAGAAACAGTAGCACATCTTCCTTAATTTTAACTCTGGCTTTGACAAAAACATTGCTTCCAAAAAGTTTATTGGAAATAATTTTGCAATTTTTGTGCACAAAGCAGGGTTTTTTTAATACAGGAAAAAAAGCCTTGTGGGTTTTTTAAATACTGCATAAGCTGGAGTTATGTCAGCTGCTGGCATACCTGTGAAGAGTGATGCAGTAGCAAGGATCCACAAGGTATACAAATGAGTTGGGGAAGTGAGAGGGATGGCATTCTTTCTTGGTTTGATTTTTGTTCTGGGTCTGGGGCTTGGGTTTTTTTCCTACCCCAGCTTTGCCTCCTCTGCTGACATACAAAAAGGAAATTCCTACTGGCTATGACCCCTACTAGTTAACACCTGACCTTGGTAGTACAGTGTGTTAAAGCGCTGAGCGATGCCTCTTGGGTGCCAAATACTTTCAAAAAGATAAATTGGTGAGAGCTGTTACATTTACATTAGAAGAAATAGACCAGGTGGTTTTCATATTTCCTTCGTTTTCCCAAAGACACAAATTCAGAGGCATCATGAGGTCAGCTTCATGATTTCAAACAAACAGCAGCAACCACAAAGCCACCAAACAAAGCATCGACATATAGCAAAACAATAGTGTTAGATTTCTGTAAGGAATTTACTCAAGCCCACAGGGCCTCAAGCTGAATATGAAGTATTTATATATTTAACACATGAAAAATGCAACTAAATCTGGACATGCTAACTAAAAACACTGTTCTGTAGTGGAATGGGAAAAAAATAGCTAGAATCAAGAAGCAGAAGCACAGAGATTTGTACTTGAGTATCCTTTGCTTCTTACCTTAAGAGCTTCAGGAGAAACTGAAACTAACCACTTCTGTATCCCAACATCAGGTCTGAAGAAGCTGAACAGTGCAGTGGTTGCTTCAACATGAGAAACATTACATGAAGGCATGTAGTTGTTCACGAAGAGAACCTCAGCAGAAAGCATACTAAGCCTGCTGCTTGGCAATATGGGCATATGGAACTTTCTAGACTGCCTGTTCCATAGCAAAATCCCCAAGAGTATTTGCAATCTTTAATGTCCTATGAAGTATCCTGCTGCACAGGGTCAGGGTTTCAATCTCCCTATGTGATAGTTCACTCCTTTATTTTTTCCTTTGTTTTCCAAATGTTCTACATGTTAGCCAAATGACCTCCTAATTTACGATGGAGGTGACTTCTGCTTTGGGTTTGTCATAGTTTTTATTTCTTTTTGAGGCTTCTTTCCCTTCTTAATATGGAAGTTTTTAGACTGCAGAGATGACCTTGTGCATTGTAAGACTTGAGGTTTTGGGTGAGATTGGTTTGGGTGTCAGTTTTGCTTGTTTTTATTGCTGCCTTTTTTTTTTTCCCCTCTTTAGAAATCTTACATGAAAGGCACTCTTGGACTAAAATGTTGTTTAATAGTATCTCAGCTATAGAGCATTTATGAAAGTACTGCAGCATTTGGATTGCAACCAAACTGTTAATGTCTGGAAGGTGAACTGTTTCATTTAACCACTGGTGGAAGTTTTTGTTTCGTTACCCTGTCTTCAGTGTAACAAACACTATTTAGATAGAAAGTCAAAAATATTTGAGAGGCTATTTTTATGAATGTCTTCCTAAGCAAATCTAAATGCGATAACAGAAGCTTCTTAATGCTTTTGAGAGAGTATTCCTACATATGACTTCAGATTGTTAGACAATGTCCTTCAGAAGCTTTTGCAATATATTCCAACACAATATGCATTTCACACTAGTGAGTGAAATCCACTGAATGCTGTTAGATAAAAAGAACCAATCTTAGTTTCTAACAATAATTCTTAAATAAAATAGATTTTATGAGGACTCAACACGATTCCTATTTAACTTGATCAAGTTCCACAAATATCAGATTTGGGGCAAGGAGAGACAGCACAAGACTGCAGGAATTCGGTTTGTTTTCAAAGGACTTCACACACTTATATGGCATAGGACACACCTGAGGCCATATTACATTAGCCTTTGGTAATAAATTAAGATTAGCTTTCATTGGTACTGAATAATGCTGATCTAACCTTGGCTAGGCACATGGTCACTCCCCCACACCTCCCTCAGAAACTTACTTACTCCGTCCTCTGCTCCCACAGACTAAATGTATTGTTGTACTGGATATGGATATTTATGCTTCAGCAGTGCCTTGTGAAATCTTCCACAGTGTGGTTTAGTTGGGAGCAGACCATCTGAACATAATTCAGTTACTTGTTTTCAATTTGTTCAGGACCTATTATTATAAACTCTTCAATGTGAAACAATCATTGGCTTTTACAGTGCTCTAACCTTGTCCTCTGTTTGCCTCTTTTAGTAACCTCACATTAGCAGTCTTGCATGCTGTGATGTGTGATTAGCTGTAGCTTCCTCTGATTCTCTCAATGCTGGTGATGGAAACAGTCTTACTCCACAGCCTCCACTTGCAGCCCAGCTTCCTCTCAGTTCTATGGGCAGCTGACACTCTGCCCTAAACCAGAAAGTGCAGTAGTACAGCCATGCTTCACTCTCTCTGCTTTATTCCAGTCACTCTGTGTATGTGCCTAGTATTACTTAGCTCTGTATGGTTCTTTCCTATGGCAGTAGGGGAGAACAAGCAAAACCTTTAAGATGACTCATCTTTCTTGACATAAATATATACATATTCCAGATGAGATTTCCCAAGTGACCCAGGAAGTTAGGAAGCTGTTCCTTCACAGTACTCTGCTGCTTATTATTAAACTCAAGTCTGACATGCCTGCCTATGCCTACTCAAGTATTACTTTCTTTGAAGGCTACTAAGTGGAAAAAAAGATTGAGAAATTAATCACATTGATACAGTATTACCTAGGCTTCAGAAGGAGACCTGTGTGAAGTCTTCAGGTGTGCCATCTTGGTTGCTTTTGATCAGTGCTGATCTCCTGAGCCATTTGTGCTCGTCCTCAGCTGTGCCATTTGTTTGGGGCTGACCTGTATAGGGACCATTAAGTCTGAAAGATACCAGCTTTATACAGTGTTTATGACATCTTCTAAAAAATCTTACCTAATGTAGTATTCACAATGACAGTCTGAAGTGCAGCTGTAGTGCAAAGTTTTATTCAAGGGTAAACCTCAAATAGCATCCTGCATCTTGGGGGCATAAACACCTCAACCATATCAGTAGAGGGAAGTGCAAGTTCTGCTTCAGCTTATGCTTTGATAATTAATTTGAAATTGTTTTTAGCTTTCCACAGGGTCCTAATTGTTAAGAATAGATGGAAATGCAAATGTTCATATTCAAAACAGCAGTAAGTATCTCCTTGTTAACTGAAATAGAACTTTGTTATGGTAGACATGTATTTATTGCTGTCCTGGACTGAGGTCAGTAAGACCTGGCACTGTCAAGATTAGTTTGTTTGCCACAAAATTATTTATATAGGTGAACAGAAAACTTGTTTTGAGTCCTAGGTCTCTCAGCGTTTAATGGTTAGTATCTTGAGAGCATAGTATATTCTAAAGGATTAGTTATAAATCTCTGCCCTTGTACATTTCCTCAAGCTAGCCTGATAGGTAAAAACTTGCTTGTAAGTATTGTATCTGTTTGAAAGAGAGAGTACAACTGCATTTACTTTTGATTGCATTCAAACGAGTGTTAGAAATGTGCCTCAGCTGCATCCAAGCTTTTTTTGAAGTTCAGGAATACACTTCTGAACACATGTATGTCTTTGAGAAGACAGGACTGTGAAATTTTAATTCAGGCCCAGATGTTTGGAAAAAGCAGACACAAATTGTAAGCCCTATAATAAATACTGTGGAAGAGAGGTATCCACTTAGAGCCACTTGAAGTTCACTGTAGTTGTTCATCAGACTGTATTAAGATGTATGTATCATGCCTTGAATTCTGAGACCATTTGCTTTCAGCAAAGAAAGATGGGTTGGGGGAAGCAATCCTGATTTTCTATATATCCTTTAATACTTAAGGGCATTCTAGCACATGCCTTGCAGCCTTTCCACAGTAGTAACCCCAAGTCACAGTGAACAGAAAGTACAGCCTGACTGTGCCCTTGATGAGGGAGCTGATCTTGTTACACTGTGGTTTGTCTGGAGGATCTCAAGCCTTGTACTCTGAGGGTGGCATTTCTTACTTGTTTGTCCTCTGTTTAGCCCTGCATTTTTACATTCTGGCTGCAGGTCAGTCATTGCTCAGCCAGCAGCTATACTGGCCAATTCAGAGTCACTAAGCTGAACTAAAATGTTAGGTTGCTGTTCATCCCTATGCTTCCCAGGATTTTCAACAGTAAATCTGGAAAATACATCTAATCCCACTTGAAGTGTTCTCCAGCTTTTCTGACATTGAGGATTGTGTGGTGGTCATTGTGATTTGTGTGCAGTGATGGAGTCCCTGGGACACAAACCAGTGATTAGGAGCGGTGTGATTCAGGGGGAAAGAAGAGAGTTTGTTTGCTGTTTCTGGGCTAGGGAAGGGCAGGCAGATAAACTTTATATTAATGAACTGGCTAGTGGAAACAGACCCAAAATCCAAAAATCCTGCTAAATATTAACTTTTTGTTGATGGTAGAATTTGTTCAGTTTATACACCTGCTGTAGAAGTGTTTTTTATCGGAAGCTGGCTTGTTTCCAGAGATGAATATAAGCTTCTGGCCAATAATAGTATAACAGAGAAACACTAGCAATATCACAAGTGTCTGTCCATAATGACTTCTTCGTATTTCTATCCACACTGAAAGCAAATGTTTTGATTAATTTGCTGCATTTAATTCTCTTGTTTTCCTTAACATTTTTCTTGATTATTGAATTTGCAGCTTAATACAACTAGTCTGCTATATATTTAGATTTTGTTGCTTATAACAATGTAATTGGAAAGAAAGATGAAATTGAAAATATCTGCTGAGATACAATAAATTAAAGTTTATCAAATTTGTTTTCAGATTCCCACTCCTTCTAGCTATGAAAGGTAGAACATCAAAACTTCATGATAATTTTGTTTGCCTTATCATAGAGATGGTGGTGCTGACAGAAAGGTTGATGATGGCAGAGTAAACTTGAAAGTTAAAAAAAAAAGATAAATACTTGTGATTTCTTAAAACAGAATGAAAGATCTCTCCTACTGTTGTACTCTACCTCTGTCCACAGATATGGTACAGAATGGGAAGCGTTTGGCTCCAGAATGGTCTTCCCAAATGAACCAAAGGAGGATTTGAGAAGTTTGTTCTGGTGATGTGACTCCTTGTGAACTTGGATTCTCTTGCAGAGCCAGTGCAGGAAAACTGGGAATCCTCTGTGCAGAAGCAAACAGATAAATATTCCTTGCTACTCTTACACACCCCCCCCACTTATTTAAGTGTTCTGAACTGTTGGATTCAGCCTAGGGCAGAAACTGAGGAAAGTCTAAAGTGATATTACTTGAGATCTTATGAGTTACTTCCACAAAAGTTGTGCAGTTGCGTATTTCATATACTGGAATAAAGATGTTGACTGGTGGATGCTTTGGAAAAATGCCCAGTTCTTAACATCTTTTCTGATCTGCCATTGTTAGTGTTTTCACAGTTGATGAGGTGGAAATGAGCAGCATCGTTTTCCAAAGATCTGAAGTAAGCAGTGACTCTTCCCTTTCCTCTTCTCCCTTGCTGTGCTATGTGCTGGCTCTGGCTACGTTGCCTGCCCTGCCTGTTGACTTTCAGAGAGGCCAGCCTTCACTTGGACTTCTGATGCGTAGTTCCAGAACTGCAGAGGCAACTTGCACCCAGGCTTACCTTTGCTCTCCAGGACAAGCTAAGTTTTGATCTACTGGAAGTAGCCCTAATGTATTTAAATTAACAGCACATCTGACTCTCCTGTTTGCCATCTGAAAAGCTGGATCCTATTTTCCATGGCCTCACTCCTCCTTCCACCCCCACTCCTTCCCCCAGAGGAGGACAACGCTGCCATACAGCATAGCAATCCTCAGCGCTGGAAGTGGCCAGTTCAGGACAACTGGAAAGGAATTTGAGCCATTACTGGAATTCTAATCTCAGACTCTTCTAGAAAAGAGCTTAACAGCTTTTTACTTGTCCTCTTGGGTCTGATGTTTGACAGGAAATGAGTTTGAAGGGTTCAGGAGCAGGTCACAGAACTCTCCTTGCTGCCAGCTGCTCTGCCGACCTTAACAGTGTGTTTGCAGAAATCCGATACACTTGCTTATTATTAAAGCCTTTTCTCTGAGAAGAGTTACTTCTAAAGCCAGGTCCTACCAGACGTATTGCTAGCATATTGCATCCTCGCCTCTCTGAATTCTTCTCCACTGACACTTGTTATGACCTAAGACTCTAGCCATGTGAAAAATGCTGTTTTGTAATTCAAGGCAGAGTGAACAATCGTGTTTGCAGGCATGTTTATGTTTGTCTTTTGCAGCACTTATTTTGTTTGTCCTTTATATGCCCATCTGTGGGATCTCAAAGAAACCCAGATAGGTTCCTCATCTTGCATAATTAACATTAGACTTCATAAAATACCTCAAATCTGGTCTCAAGAAAGCAATTTTGCTGGATGGGTTGGCTGTTTCCTATGTAGTAGCTGAGAAGTATATTCCCAAGCAAATTTAAATATACAGCAGCTTCCATACTTTCTTGGAATCCTACTGGCAAGTCAGTGTTGTTCTGACTAGTACGAAGTTCAAATAGGCCATGGAGACTGATGGCATGTTCCTCTTTCTTCACCATGTTTCTGATTTAGAAATTGCTTTCCAAATAAAAATATCAGAGCAAGGCAGACCAGATCAGGATAGTGTGGAATCCCAGTAACAGAGCTACACCCTCGGGAATACTACAACTAAAAAGCTACACCCTATGTACCCTTGATCACCTGCTTTGAGAGTACTGCATCTTCTCCAGAAGACAAGTTTAGCAGCTTTGTATGTTACCTCATAGAGAGACATGCCTAGAGAATAATCCTAGCATAGAGCCTCTACTTCAAAAGCAGGAGGCTTACTTTTCCTCTCTTCTTCCTCCTGCTCTTTATTCAAGAATAAAGAGATCAAATTTAAACAACACAAAATATGTAAGACTGGCTATATCACTTACTTTTTTTTTGCATCTTTTTTCTTTTCACATATTTTGCTGTCAGAGTTTGGCTCATCTGCAGCTTCTGCTGGTCAATTTGTGCTTCGGTTCAGCCATCTCAAATTTCTGCTATCTCTCCAGAATCAGTGTGTCCTGGAAAAGAAATGCATGCAAATACACTGACAAAAACCAGACACACGGAATACATAATTGTACCCTTATTTTGGCTTCTTAATTTAACTGGTGAAAAGTCTTCCAGAAATCATGAACAACAACTGAAATGGGCTTGCAAACTCAAAAGATTCATGGATAACAACTATTTCAGCCATATTCATTTGTGGTTCCTCCCACAGTTTAAAAATTACTCTGCAGGCCAGTCTACTATAAATGCAGAACTGGATAGTAATCCCCTGATTACCAGACTTGATTAACAATGAACAAAACTAAGATTTACCTTTTGCTTCAGCGCTACCTATGTACACCACTCTGTAGAATGGAAAAGCCAGGAATTAATAACAAGTAGGACTCTTGAAATGTTTCTGATTTCTTTGTCTTCTTTAAGGGCTCTTAAAAGTTCTGATGCCTGTCCTCGTGGTACTATTTAAGAGAAGCTGCTTCCACCACAAGAGTTCACATTTAAATCAAAGAAGAATGGGAGTGTGGTAAAACTGGTTTATTACTTTTTAGTATAATGACTGTTATGAATATGTATAGGCGGAACAGGTCAGGAATAGCATGGGCAATGCCAAAGCCAGCTGAAGAAGCTGAAGCTTACCACTTGCTCAGAACTTCTTCCTTGTAAGATAGTCAAGGTAAGATGGTCAAGATGTAGGTGCTGGAAAGAGGAGATGGGAGGAAGCCACCACATGAAAGCAGGAATAAAGACTGTCAGTGCTCCAATAGCCTGGGCTTCTTGCAAGTCCATCCTTCCCCCAAAACAGAACCAATTCCCTTCCTGTGGATGGAAGAGCTATAACACACTGCATAGTTTCCCTTTAGAGTACTTGAGAACTTTACAACAGTGAAAAAGCTCCTTAGGAGGAATGTTCTGTGCACCTCCTTGCTACCAGATGAGGCACCAGTCCTGCGTGATCCCTCAGATAAACCCTCCTGACTTCCAGCAGTATGCAATGGCAGCTCAAATCCACATGGGATCCAAGCACTCGCTTTTATGCCACACCTGAATCTTCAGAGTAGAGGACATGTGGGCATTAAGAATCACTGGCCTTCAGATATTTATAGGCTTCTGTCCTCCTCTTCTTTACCATGGTGTAACAGCAGTGTGTCAGGAGCTGCATTTAGTGTGTGCAAGATGAGAAACTTTGGGACAGTGTGGCTGGGGATTAGGCACCTTGATAGTGAAGTAAGAATGTATATGACATGCCTCAAGAAACGAGCTGTTAGTTCTTTTTCTAAATGAGATAAAACATGAGAGCAACATTAGCAGCAGGAGCTTTAGAATTGGAAGGGTTCTTTTTAAATTGCTGAACCATGCCTTGCTGAGAAAGGCCTTATTAAAGGATCTCTTTCCAGAAACATCACTGTTTTTAAGACCTGTTTTGAGTAGGCACACAGGAGGTGTTTCATGTTCCATATTTGTTGTGAGCAGTTTAGGTTTTAAAGAAATTAAAGTGTCTCTTCATACAGCAATAATGGAGTTCTAACATACCTCTGTAGTAAGACTGGATGGATCTGGAAGAGCACCTGTTCCATCAAACCAATTGAAATAAATACTTATTCTCCAAAATAACAAGATCAGCAAAATTATCTAAATTAATAAAGTGCTTCTGCCTAACTCCTTGATAATGTTTATCATTAAGGAAACTGAGAAGTTTACTTGTACTCATCTGTAGGCAGACTCATGTGAAGTATGATGTTGATGATTTTGACAAGATTGAAGCCTGTCTCAAGCAGACTAAACTAAGACTGAAGCAACTGGAGGAAAACCAATGTAATGCTGGAGGAGGACATGGGAAGAGACATAAAACCTCATCTCACTAATTTGATTTACAGCAGGCATATAGTAGCAAAAGCAACAATAGCCTGGTTCTTGGTTAATGGTGACCTGCTGAGACAAGGAAGCAATACACTGTTCCTTTGGGCCCACTGTAAATTTGCCATGGCTTTACTGGGGCTTTTCATAAACTTGAGGTCAAGGTGTGAGAATCAAGAGACTCTTAAATCCTTAGCAAAGGGGTGGTCAGCCTTCCTTATCAAATGGAGATAGGGGTGGTGGAGTTGGTAGTGACTTAGGTGGTTTACCAAAACACCTGTATGGCAGGAACCACAGAACATTTTTCACTTCTACATCTGTATAGCCAAAACCATAAAATGGGTAACTTTCAAAAGTAGCTCCCAGAAAGTAGAGAGCATTAACTCTTCCAAGGCCTTATCTCCCCGTTGCAGAGGCTGCAGTTCTGTTTACGGCTTTTCCCTCTCTGCCTATGTGAAGATAATTAATTTTTTTTTTTCCTTTTCCTATTTATTTATTGTTCAGTTGCTCCTCTGCATTGTAAAGAACTGAGAGCCGCTTTTAACATCCTCTCAGCTGGATGACTTCTTTACATTTTTAGGCAGATTAACAAAGTACACTGATGGAACAAGTATCAAAAAGGAAGTTCAGCCTTGGAAAGGTTAAAGATAGGAATGTTTGTAGAGGATTTTCAGAGCACAGACAACTGCTGACCCAGTGAAGTCACCTGGATGGAGCCACTGGACACTGCTTCACTGCATATGGCATGGCTTTGGGGGATTCTTCTGCTTATATTTTCATGGGTTTGTTTTCTTAAAGAACATTTCATTTTAGTGCAATGGAAGCTGAGCAACCAGTACTGTTCTTGTCTGAGCCTTTGTCTCATAAAGTTCATATCAGGGAAAAAAAAAATATTTAAAAAGTGACCCAAAAGATAAGAATGATTCCTCAAATCATTAATTTTCCCCTTCTGGACATAGGCCTGAAGAAACTTGCTTGTAAAGGCAGAATTTCAGAGGAAACTCCAACTTAAAAGAGTCGTTCTTGACTTTGCAAGCCAAACAAATGTAAATGATGAATTAAGAGCAGTGCAAGTTGAATCTGCTTGTGGGTTCTCCCATTTTTGTAATATGCTATCAGATTTTCACATTTAAATGTCACTGTTGTAGAAGAGCTACACAAAACTCAGAGGAAGCAATGAGGTTGACTGTGCTCCAAGTGTTACCAAATGTACAAGTTCACTGGGATGCTAGAAGGAGCAGAACACCACTCTTTGTTATTATCACCTCTAGTCATCCTGGGAATGCTAACAACAAATGGGGGGGGGGGGAAGTTAAAAACAAATGTTGTTATTCTTAAATTGGTGCAATTCACAGCAAATCACCCTTGAGTGCTGAGTAGATGCATTGAGCTTTTGCTGCCTCCTGGGGTCGGTTGATTACCTTAAAGGCAAATGCTGATTAAATGTATTCTTCTGAAACAAACTTGATTCTTCTTGCACAGCCACTTTAGTAATCATCTCTTCTGGCCTGATCGAAAAAATCGAGTGGAGCTGCAGAGGGATTCATCTCATTAACTTCAATAAGCTCTGGATCAGACTCATGGGGAATGAAGAATGACTTTCCCCTAAGCTCTTAAATTCTTCTCTCCTTCCAACGTGATTACAAAATTGGTGAAATGGAAGGAATAGCTTCCTTTAGTCTCGTGTTCTTCATCAATCTTCAGATTTATTTTAGGCTATAAATTGCCCTAATCATGGATGCTTTCTTGTTTTTGTCTTAGAATGTTTAGATGCAGAAAGCCAAAATGCATGTTTACTGCCTTTCTGCAGCTGCTCTTGTACCGAGATTGTTTATCTGCATAGTGCCTGTCTGCTGTGGCTTCTTAGGTATTTCACAATCTGAGAAGCTCAAAACTCTTTAGTAGAGTTTTCAAATTGATAAGAGAACTGAACCATGATGTTCTGGGAAGGAATCTATGAGACTGAAGAGGCTAAGTTTTCTTTTCTTTTCTTTTTGTGAAAGCATTGCTAAGGGCCAGCACAAAAATAACTGTGCTGTCTTAGGGTGCTGTATGCCTCACTTCATTGCTGGCAGAGCACAAACATGTGAAGCAAACGGTTTGCTTAAGGGTTTGCATGAGGCTAGTTACAAGTTACATGCAGTGGTTTTATGCAGTTGGATTGTATATCCATAAACACTGTGCAGTGAATACTGTCATTCTACAGCCAAAGTTGTTTTAGCTATGTATCAACAACTGGCCAGGGTTGCGGTGTTTCCAAACAAGTGTTGGACTCTTTAGCCAGGCTCCCCAACGTGCATTGCCACTGCTGCGTAAGATTCTGGGACTTTACATATTGTGTGTTGTGGCATCCAGCTGCCAGATGATGGAATTTTGAGGTTTGGAGTGAAATTTCCATTCTCATGATTCTACTTATCTCACAGCTGTCTCGTTTTTTGCAACCCAGCCAGCACGTTCATGACGCAGAATCTAAAACCAGGCTGTTGCAAACATGTCAGAAGGCCTGCAGAGTTTTCAGGGCAATAAGGTCCCTCACAGACACTGCAGAGAGTAGACTAATTTGCCTCTTGTTTCCACATCAGGTGTGTCACTATCAAACTTCACAGTGACTGCATGAGCTGTAAAGAAAGGGCTGCAGCCTTATGAAATGGATGGGGATAGGAGGCTGGTAGACCTTAAAGGCAGATTTATCCTAGAGCAGTTCAAAACACTAAACAAATGCTGCCATGACTGGACTATAGCCACTCATCTCTCACCACTTATGGTCCTGGTTTGAGGATTAGGACTGCTCATGGAAAAATGCATGTCACGCTTTGTTTGGAACTCATCCCACATGTTAATGTTGTGATGTATAGCTTCTTTCCTCCCCTTAAGTGTGTGGCTGGAGTGAAGAACATGCAGAAATGTTTTATATAGAGGAGGGTTCACTCTTTGTACAGAAAGAGAAGATTTCTAATAATAAACACATTTTGTGTGGGCGTGTGGAGAGCTGTTTGTTTGCTTGGTTGTTTATGGCTTTTTCTGAAAACGTAATTTGTGAAAGATCCTAAGTATGTGTCCTCAGTGCACACTGGCCATTGAATGCTAGAGAGAAACTGTCCTACTGGTAAGAATCGGTGTTAAGGGTGCTCCCAGGGCTGAGAATTATTTTTGCTACCACTTCATGCAGAAATCTCTAACTGCAGGCCAGGTGGCAGCATGACCCCCACCCTGAAGATAACGATTGCAGAAGCAGAAGCTTTCAGAGGATGCCTTAGCTGCAGTCTGCAATCTGTGGTAGGCTTAAGCCCTGAGCCAGGTGAAGCAGGCTAATTCTTCAGCCTTTATAGCAGCTGCATCTGCATCCTCTGCAGCAGCTGCATTTGTGAGGCTGCTAAATTTGTCCCTTGTTTTCACTTCAGGAACCCTTTTCTTCACTGCTCTATCTCTTTATTCACCTCCTGGGATGGCCTTGTGAGCATTCTGAACATGTCGTCATCTTTGGAGCTCTTTTTCCTACGTAGATTGGACAAGAATTTGCTTAATGACAATAGCAGCCCTGTCCTTAGTTGCCATGAGTTGTCAGCTGTTGGGGGGAAGGAGAAAATGAGCTATTGTAAGAATGATGCTTTCATGCCAACTGGAACAAAGAGCTTGGGTTGCTCCCCCTTCCCCCTTTGTTTTAGCTTTCTGGTTCTTCCCAGTCTTGGAGACAGCAAGACATTTTCCAAATATTTGTTTCTGAAGAATGGAGGGCATCACTCTACCGTGAGTTTAGAAGAATTCAGTGCAAATGAGGCTAACATCTGTATCTGTTCTCACAGAGCATGTTGTGGCAAGGGGAAAACAATGATGCGTGCAGAGGCAAGGTGGTGTTTGCAGGTTGGTACTGGCTGTCCTTACTGAAGCAAGTATCCCTTTTCCAAACAGCATCAGACAAACAGTGCTGTCACACTGGAGTGGAAAGACACCACTGGCTGAATGGTGCCATCTGTTATGAGTCACTTTGAGAGAACTCCACTGCTGTGCAATGCTCTTCCATAAATTACATTTCCATAAGGTTGCTCTTATTTTTTGGTTCTCTTACCTCTCCCAACAACTGCAGTCAGCATGAATTACACAACAGTTAAGTGACCGAACAGTCCAGAAAGAAGTATGCAAAACCTTAGTCGTGCCTTGAATCATCTGTATTTTTGCAATCCCTGGCTGCTTTTTAAAATCCTCAGATGTTTCCTTGCCACTACAGTTAGAGCTTGTATTTCTGTTAATTAGTGCACTGCTACAGTCTTCGGTTACATGACCGTATAGGGTGGAAGGGAAGAGAGAGCATTAAAAGGAAAATAGTGTAAGCAACCAGATGGTTCCATGGCAAGGACTGAGCAGGTAAAGTCATTCTAACCTGTCTTTGAGGGCAATCCAAAGAACCTCTACTTCTTCCAGCATGGCCTCTGCTTGGAGTGAATGAGAGCTATACTGCCTTTTGTTTAAAAAGAAGGTGGGCATGGCATAGCAGTCCCTGAAGGCTATCTGGAACCAGACTGCCTTGATGATACAACTGTGGAAGGGCAAGGGGAGCTCTGACAGAGGAATGGAAATGGAAGTGGAAAGATTCCCACCTTCAACTCTGCATCTTGTTTCGCTGATCTTCAGACCATCCCTTCTCTGGCTGAACGTACCGTACTGAGGTTGAGGGTATCACTGACGTTGTTCCTATTTGGCGCTCTAATTGCCTGCAGCAGGGCCGGATTTCTTCTGCGACACCCACAAGTGCTGCGATGAGTGGTGTTGGAAGTGCATCCTAGTTCAGGAAGCAGTAAGATTTGGGTTTCTTTAAACACTTGGGTCACCTGGGGCTCTGTTCCATCCTGTTGGGACTGTCATCTGGGTAACTACTTTTGTGTGTTTGTTCCTCTCAGTGGCTGCAGCTCAGGTGTGTGCTGCTGCCCACCTCTCCCCAGAGAAGGGAAGCCAAAGGCCTAGGTGCTGCCCTGGGCAGAGGCACAAGCCACGAATGCTTGCCCTGGCCAACAGAACAGAGAATGCCACATAGCACTGGGGAGAGCCTCGTGCCTGAGTCTGCAGATGAAGGTCCCAGCTGCCCATCAGCACTGTCTGAGGTGAGTGCTGGCTGGAGTAGGCAGGACTGTGACATGCCTGGCAAAAATTGGAGAGGTTGCTGGGAAGACATGGGGATGTGGGGTGGGACCAGCCTTTGGCTTCACTGGAAGAGAACTGAACACTCATCCTCCACATACACAACTGCTAGAAAACTTGTAAGTGACAGCAACAAAATTTGAATTCACAAGCAGCTTTGGGGAGTCCAGGGTACTCATTATGTTTATTATGTTGGTTTTGTTTAAGAGGAATTTTTTTCTGATCAATGCATGGTAAATTACAGCTACAGATAAGTCCTAAAAGATGGTAGAGTGTAGATCATGCTGTCAGCTGATAGAATTTAGGTCTAGGGTTATACTGAGGATTTGTCACTGATTGATCGTAGTTCAGACTTCATCCACTGTAGGTTTAGGTCTGATTCCTAAAACTGTAATTCTTGCATGTGATTCTTTTCCCTCCCTGAAGCCTCATTAAATGTATATTTTAGTAAATTGCATTGTGTTTCTAAAACAGTTGACAGACCTCTAGTGCTTAAAGGAATTTCTTGTAACTGGAGTATTGGAGCTGCAGCAGGATGATGGATAGCACCAAACTGTAGGACAGCTTGTGAGATGCATCAAATGTGAAGTCAAAATGTGTGCACATAGGAGGGACAAATAGCCTCCAGCGATACAAATAGTTCCTTATTGCCATATGAGTTAGTATGTCACAAAAGCATTAATCAATAGGTTTATTCGAGGAATTATTCTAGCACTGAAGGGCAATCTGATCATCAGCAGAAAGATATTGGTGCTGCCAGAAACAAAGCTGCAAGCAGCACAGGAATTTTAAAAAATGCATGCAATGCTGTATTTGTAATGGATTTAAATATTTGTATAACTGCAGAATAAATTAATTATATTCCCACTGCTTACAATACAAGGAAATCTAAGGAGATAATATTTTCCACTGATGGTGATAATAAATGTGATCTGTATTAAGCAGTGAAATAATCTGAGCCAAAATTGCATAGAAATTGGCAAATCACTTATGGGCAATTTTTCCTGAAAACTGACAAGAAAGCAAACTCAAGGAGTGCTGATGGAAATCCCTCTGTTTAACTATACTTTTAAAGCTGTTGGAAAAAGCCAGGAGGTTTTATGGTGGCTTATGAAAAAACACATAAAGTGATGAAACGCTACAGGAAGCTGAAGTTATTTCCCCCACCACCTTCATGCTGCTCAATGCAGCTATGTGCCAGCCACCTCATCTTGGGGCCAGGAGGCACAGTCACTTTGTCAGTCTCTCTGGGTTCCCTCATGCCAAGGCTAGGCCTGGGGTGCTGCAGTTGGCAGGGCTGTGGTTGCCTCCAGCCTGCACCACCAGCACCTGGTGCCTGGGAATACCCTCTCCACAGCTCTGTCGGTGCTTTCAGGGTGGGAAGGCAGAGATGCTTCTTTCAGACTCCTGTGGGAGTTTTTAGTATTCCAGAACAAGGTGTTCCCTCACTGAGAGGGAAAGATTTCAAAATGAGCTTTCAAAACCTTGCGTGGTTTTCCATGGATATGTAAGTTACCTCTTTAAATATGTTTAGAGATATATGTATCTGTAAAATAAAGATACCTCTAAACATCCATATTCAGAGATGAAACTAAAGTCAAATCTGCTTTTTAAGTCCCAGATTGCGCTATCCCTTTTCAGCCAGCAGATATGCAGCAGGGCCAGCTGCAAAGATAAGAGACAGCCTCCCTGCCGCAAAGTGATTAAATACTCCCGCAGGCTCCTAGCACTTCTGATCCAGGTCTGAGCTTGGTGGCACAAACCTGTTTCTAGCACTAGTGCAGATAGCTGAACCACTACAGCAATCACAGCTGAGCACTAGAAAATGGAAGAAGTGAGTCACATGAAGGAGATGAAAGCCAGCGCTGAGTGTTGTGATTATTCTATCAAAATGACTGTTACCAGCATGTCTTTAAAAAAAAAAACAGAAAAAAAAAAAAAAAAAAAAAAAAAACTTAGCTAAACAATGCCATCAGGTGATATTAACTGGTGACACTTTCTAATCTGGGACTGTGAACTAGCTGGCTTTGTGTGTGCTTTGCATTGCAGCAAACTCTCAGGAATAAAGGGCTAGCTGCACTCACCAAGCTGGCAGTCCACTGAGTACAAACCAGCAGTACTGGAGAAAGGCTGGCTGCTCCCTGACCCATTGTCACAGGAAGTTATTTGTGCTGGTACCACCCTGGAAGTGGATTTGCCAGTGCCCTAGCTAAAGGCAGAGGAAATGTAGTGGGTTGAAGGTACAAAGAGATATGCTATTACTGCTCCTTAGGGCCCTGGGTCAGCCATGGAGCTATGGTAGGAGGACCAGGACCATAATATAGCTCACTTCTTCCATCGGTGGGTTTAGCAGAGGTGGATTCAGATGTGGTTATGTAATCTGACGAATTATTTGCTGACAGAGCAGGAGACCTAACCTGTAATCCCCATGGGGCTTTTGTAATGCTGCCTCCTGTACCTGTGCTGGCAGCCTGTAAAACGTGGCCAGAAATTGGAGTGTCATTGTTGAGGATGGTAGCTTGAAACTTTGTTGCCTGTCTCTACAGGCACTGCATTTACATTGTTTCAGCTGCACTGTCGGTGCTATGGTTGGGCAGATTCAGAAGTCTGCTGTGGTTTCCTTCAACATTTGTGGCTCACACAGTTAATGGCTGCCCCAAAGTCCAATTATTTTAGTGCTTTAATGAGTGGGTGAAGCCCTCTGTTTTGGCGCAATGGTTGCACTTGCCACTGCTCTGAGCAGCTCTCCTTGCACACTTTGCTGGCAGGCTATATTCTGGAGACCTCCTCAGCAGAAAAAGCCTCTCTGTAATCAGAGAGATGACTGTCCCTTCCAAAAAAAAATGAGGAGAGAAATGAGAGATTTTTCTCACACTTCTGACTCTCTTCATAAGACCAGGAGAGCACAACCCTAAAAAGTCCCTTTAAAATGTCAAGATGATGTAAGGTACCTGTGTCCCACCCTTCTTGGGTGTTCTTGGCTCCACTGTCTTTGACCTGAGTAATTTCAGTACTATTTGTTTTGAGTAATTTTGGGTTTGCTGCTGCATGTCCCCATGAATAAGAAACAATGTTTCTATTGGCAGCAGTTAGTTCTCCATCCACCCATGTCTCTTAGGTTTGATAAAAGCACAGAATGAACTCTCGGTCTCTGACCTTTCCAGCCCATGTGTGCATTTTGTCACCCAAGTGGACTGAGAGCAACATTTCATCCTTTAAATGTTCACACGTTCATGTTAATGGCAGAAGTCGTAAGATTTAGGTCTAGTTTTTGAGGATACCTCAGTATTTGGACTTGAAGGTTTGGTTTATGCCACTTCTAAATCCAGTTCCAACTTCTGTAACTCAAGAACTGGCTGGGATCTTTGCCATACCTATTTGGGTGTTACACTTTCATACTCATAATTTCCTGGGACTGAGAGTCAGAGTTTCTATCTGAACCAACTCCATGTAGGAAGAAGCAGGTTATTAATAAGGTTGGCTCTCCAGGGATTAGTTTTTTTTCTAATACACGTTCACATTTCTGGGAACTCCATGCTGCAAAACTTTGGACCAAAGGTCTTCTCAGGTTTAAAAAAGCAAGAAGGGCTCTTACAAGACTGTGGGAGGCATCTCTTTGGCATCCATATGCTCTTGGCTGCAATCTTCAAGCCTACTGGGAAATGAGTGAGAATCTAGTCTTACACAGTGTCAGAATGCTTTCTGGGTTTAAACATCTATTTTTTTAAATGGTTAAAATGTTTTTTTGCTTAAGAAGAATGAATCTCCCAAGAAGTATGTCTGCTACAAATGAGAGGACTGCAGTTCCCATAAGCTTGATGGAAGTTCCCTGCTAGATCTGTAAGCATACCTTGTCAAGTTCTGAGTTATGGAAAGTATCCCTGAGTTCAGATGTCATGACAGGTTATTACAGTTCCTTGCCGAGACTATAATTTGTTTACACTTCACTGAAATGTTGAATCACAAAATTAATAACATTTACTGATGGCAGTGGCAGCAAAAGGTAGAAGCTGTCACTTACTAGGAGTGTTAATAGACATGTTGGATGACTTTGTGGGATGCCTAGCTTATTTTTGTTCTGCACTGCTACACAGACATGGTTTTTATCTTGTTATATTCCTAGAATCAACAAGACCTGCTCATGCATGCCCCCCCCCCCCCCCCCNTGCTGCTGTTCTTGGGGTGCACAGCTTTGTGGTAACAGGGGTGCATGGTAATGGTGACTAAAGGTCTTTCTGTGACTGGATGTCTGCCCCACAGCATCTTCAACTCCAAGGTCCGCTTTCCTTTTCCTAGATGGGATACTCTCTGTGCTAGCTACTTTTCAATGCATTGCTGTAGCAAGATAATTATCTTCTAATAAGACAGACATTCCTGCTTGTGCTGTGCCCAGGGCATGGGTTATTACTGTTCCAGAAGAGAAAAGTATGTGTAACAGAAAATTACTGATATTGTTTGCAAGTGAAATGAAGTGAGGCAGGAGTGACAGTTTTGTTGTTGTATGCTCACCTGGATCTCTTTTTTCTTTCCTTCTCTTAAAAAAGGCACTAAAAGTCTATCCTGGAGAAAAGAAACCTCTGAACTTTTTGTCAGGGTCACATAGTGGTTACATGATAAAAGAGGAATGTACATCCTTGAGCAGACCATGACTTCATTCACCTGGTGAAATCTTGGGGCCTGTGATCCCATGAGAATTTGACAAATGTCAAGTAGAGTTTGGATTTTTTCCTATGCATTTGTGTTATTTTGGTTGGAGGCTCCCTACAGGACTCTGTTGCTTCTATGTGACCCTGCACAAATCCCTGTCTCAGTTCTTAAGTCTTCTGCTCAGTGAAATACATAAAATCCTGATTTATCCCTGCCTTATAGGGTTAACATGTGGCTTGTTTGCACTGTGTTCTGTGATCCTCTGATGAAAGCTAACATGTAAACTCTGATAATCCAGCATGCCCATACTGAAAAGCATGCAGTCTGCATAGTTAGACATGCTTTCTTCTCACTTTCAGAGAAGACAAGTCTTTCGGCATGTTTTGTTTTCAGATTTTGATCTTTAACCTTGATACTTATAATGGTCAGAAAAGAGAGAGGGTTGGCAAGTGTGTTTCTTGTAGAGATTAACCAGACCAAGACCAACTGAGCAGCTGGGGGGGATCCTAGCTTTTTCTTTTACAGCACACCTATCCTGAGAGTGAAGTCTGTGTCATGTCAACAAGGAGAGAACTGCCTCCACTTGGCAACAAGTCTGAAATACTAAACTTGCCTTCTTCTGCTCTTTCTCTTAGTATTGCTAGTATTTTCTTCACCTTCCTATGTCAGCTTCCTTCTTCAGGCACAGGGAGGGCTACCACTGTGTTCTCTTAGCAAACCTGAGATGAAGTCATGCTGAATGTTAGTCCTTTAACAGCACTTAGGAATCTTCCTTTCCCCTCTTGAGAGCACATGATGTGGGGAAACTTTAGGGTTTTGTACTGACTTTGATTTGCCAACATGTAGAAACTATATGAAGCAGCCTGGAGTTTTAGTTTCTTGTGTTCTGTCCTTTGGTTTCATCATTCTGGCAATGTGAACAATGCACAAAGTGTCTTGTTGCAACATCTTCCGATAAAACCAGTATAAAACTGGCTTGGCTATGTGACTGTTTTAAATTCCTGTTGCCCATACTATTCTTTTTCATTAGGTAATTCAAAGGTGTATGTCCAAATCAAGATATTCTCGATCTCTTTTGCTGTCATAGTGGCTTCTCTTGTTGAAAACATGGTAAGACTTGGCCCAATTTCTGCAATGATCAGTTTGCACTCCTGCAGCTTGAATGTTAGTACCTCTTTTGAATGCAGCTGTATGATACCTTTGCAGCACTGGCTGAGATGCTGCAGTGGTCCTCTGCTCCTTGACTTGCCCTATGATAGGGATAAGGTAGAATGGAAGAGTTCATACCTACTGGGCTAATTCCTGGATGTACCTCACTGAATTCCTGGAATCCTCACTGAATGATTCATATCCACATCTCCCCCCGCCAAAAAAAAAAAAAAGAGAAAAGTTCTTTCTTAGAGAGGTTTTGCACGTGTCTGAATGATCTCCTGAACAAAGCCCTTCATTTGTAAATTTGATATGTTTACCAGGAGTGCTATTGTCGTAAACAAATGCCACTTCTTATAATTAATGCCAGCACATGACTGGCTTCTTTCAGACTAAAATAAGTAATTCCACGGTCTTGTGAGTGTGACTATGAGGAAAGAGATTCCAAAATACTAAGTAGTTGAGCGGATTAGCAGAAAATGCAAACGCTTGTCTTTCAGGTTAATAGCCTGTGTGGATGCTGTCATTCTGCCCTCAGGACCCTGTGGGTTGGCATCAAGGCTGTCTCTGAGCATGTTGAGAGAAGTTAAAATATTATTAATATGGGCCACATTCCACTCGTGCAGCTTTGAGGTGCTGAGGACGCCCTTGTTAAAACCTTGGCAGATCATCACAAGCATCTTCCATGCTTTTGGCCTGAGGGAGGTGTTCCTTCAGGAGTTGCATTAGTCAGGAAAAAGGGGAAGGTTTCAAAACAAAGCCAAAGTTCAAACTCAGAAAAAAAAAAGTATTTTCTGCCTTTTTAAGCTTGTGTATGGTTCTGGGGCGTGTAGTTGCAGGCATCTACAAAGCCACAGGAGTTGTGAGGAAGGTCTAAGTCTTGCTGAGAAGGGAACTTTTGAGCTTTCTGCCTGGTCTGACAAGTACTGAGTCCTCTCTTAAAGACTTGCACTTAGCCAGGAAGTTTTCCAACTCAAGCAGACATGTTCTTAGGAATGAGAAAAAACAGCTTGCTGAACTTTGACAATCTTGCAGAAAATATCTGAATCTTTGCCGTAAAATCCTTCTCACCGTGCAAGTGAATGGAATGTGTAGGGCTTTATGACTAATGGTGAAAACTTTAGAGCAGATTGAGAATGTCATAAAGTCAAGGTTTGTTGCTTAGCACCTGGCCTGCCCAGAAGGCTGCTCAGGGGCATCCTCTTTGTCTGGCCTCTTATGATTGCATGGGGAACACGTCAGAAGTGATAATCAAACAGATACCAGTTCTGCTGGCTCTTTCATGAGGAATCTCAGTGACTGGGTGAACATTTCAGGAGCAGTGTCCTATGCAGCCTTACCCTACTGGTCCTGTCCTTTAAGCACAGCTTACATAGTTAATTCTCTGGAAAGGGAACAGACAGTATAGCAATTTTAAAAGCATTATAGAACAACAAAATAAATCCTATTACACTAAAACTTTTTATCTGTTGTGCATTTAATTTGAACAAGAATGCTGGAAGTTGGTTTTAAAAAGTGAGAGTGCTTTAAGTTTCTCTCTGCTTTGTACTGTTTTCAACCCCAACTCTCACATAGAGATAGGTAAGTCTGAAGAAGATATAGTCTATAGGTAGCTTTTCTCCCCACCTCAGAGCCTGGAATCCAGTCATTTTTGCAGTTGTAGAAAATCATCATGTTGTCAGTCTGGGTGAAGCAATACTAACTCCTGTGTAGCTGAGGACCTTCATTCTTCACTGTATTCTTCTCAAGAGGTAATCCCTGACCACCGTAAAGACTCGAGTGGTCCCTGGAGTGGTCACCAGTTCAGGTAGGGGTGCAGTTTGAATGCTAATATGGGTTTTATGCTGAACTTCCCTCTGAGTGGGACAGCAGCTGAACCTGTGAATCTGCTCTGGCATTAGTGATAGCCCTGCTTCATGCAGGAGGTTGGGCTGAGTAACATCCAGGGGGCCCTGCCAACCCACGTTTTGTGATGCTTTATAGTTGGTCATGGAGGTAGCACTGAGATACAGTAACAAGCAAAGCCCAGCAGTCAGGCAAGATGCAGAAACAGGATGAATCATTACGCCATGAAGGGGTGTGGAGGGATGGCAGTTGGGTTCACATGCCTGTACAGATGCTCTCCTATTGTATTAAGCTAGAAGTGAAAAGATGTCCATCTCAAGAGATACCTGAGCTGTTTGAAACATTTATAGCAGTTAAATTTTCTGTTTAGAATAAGGCTAAAAGAATTGGTGTGTTTTGGATAAATGTGCCTGCATCTTAAATTACCTTCTGCAGGCTGGTATGAAGAGTAAAACGTCAGAGAAGGGCCTTTATGTATTTGTATAATGATACATCACATTGATGGTACTTGTTGTCTGTTTTTTTTAAAAAAATAGCATGACTAGAGCAGGAAATGTTTCCTATTTTATATCTTGATTACTCTATCTGTGAGCAGTTTATGAATCCAGTTGGCCTGCTGTAAATCTGGGAGAGATATTTTGGACAAAACATCTAGTGTAGTTTGTAGCATTTTAGCTGAAAACAAGCAATCTTTTGAACTGTCCACTTGGAAAGGATGCACACTGGCTAAACTCAACATTTGAGAACATAAGTTGAGGGGTATAAAGAGAAGTCTGAAAACAACACAATTTGCTGTTTAGAGAAAACTTTCATCACGGTGAAGAGAAATTATTTGGGGTTGATATTGAACTGTTGCTTCTGGAGGGCAAATACACTGAGGAAAAATCAATTCTGCCTCATAAGTTATATTGGTAAGTAGGGGATGGTCATGCTTAGCACCTTGATGCACAGAGAAACTACAAAAGTTACTCAGGACTTTCTTGTCCTTTCTGATGCATTTGCAGGGGAGCTTGGTGGTTCAGCAAATGACATCTGAAAAGCTTGATCATCACCCCCATTTTGTTCTCTGAGGCCATCAGGTGAGTAAAATGCTTTGCTTCCAACCATCATCCTGCACTTCACTAACAGCCCAGGCAAGAGCTCCCATTTGAAGGAGCTTCTCATGCAAGAACTCTCTTGCATGAGAAGCAGCACCACAGTTTCAGTTTTCCAGGCTGCCAGAGCAAGCATGTTGGTGGCAGCAGCAAGTGTGTCCTCAGCAGCCGTGCTGGCTGCAACTCACCACTTTGGCAGAAGAGGAATCCACAGGCCAGCCAAGCCTGATGGAAGGGAATCATCCAGCCCACAGGGAGGGAGAGTGATGGCGTGCTGGGGTGGCAGGAAGTATCTGCAAGGAGTTGTCTGACCAAGACCATCTCCCACAAGAAATCTAGGGCATGTTTTAAAGTCGACTTGCTTCAGCATCTGCCAAAGGCAGATCTAGGAGCCTGGCTTTGTCCCCTGGAGTCTTGCTGAGACAGCCAAATGCATATTGAGGGGTATGCTGGAGCAGAGAGCTAAGCTCAACAGCTGTTTTACCATCACAGAAAGTCTCACTTATGAAGAAAAATTTTTTCCTTGTTGATTTGTATGATTTTCTTTGGAGAGCGATGGTCCTTTGGGCTCTCTGCTTTTTCACTCATCTGTTTAAAAACCCCATTTTGGGACATCCCAATTCTTCCAGCCAAGAAGAGCTTGGCCTCTGCTCCTGGCTTGCTCAGAAGCAGTTGCTCAAGAGCAAAATGAAGCATTCCTGTCACGAACTGGATGCATAACATCCACGCGCTCCTGGGGTCAGAGAAATAGGTCTTGGGCTGGAAGAGAGATCGTGCGCATGGCAGCACATTACGTCAGTGCAGAAATGGACCATCCAATTTTGCATTCCGTTATGAAGCACAGCAGCCAGGTGATATGTCCAGCAATATCCAAGTTTAATAAACTTCCTGTTTGACTTTCAGACAGAATAAATAGTTCCATGATGTCTGCTTAACAGAGCCAAATTGCGCACCTCTCTATATTGCAACTAGAACTGCTACAGTGAAGGGACTGTCAACATTTCCCATCTGGATGGATGATTTAGCTGCTTTACTTCACATCATGGCTAACTTGGCATTTGAATTACCCAGTGCTGCTACAAGATTCTGTTTTTACTGAATATAATTTGCATCACTTTGGGGCTTGAAAAAAAGGAGTTTTAAGCAATGTTACAGTGGAAGGAAAATGAATATTTAAACACATAACTTTGCAAATCCCTGGAGAATGAGAAGAAACTGAGAGGCAGACACACACAGAGGCTGGAGATGGCAAACATTCCCTTCTCCTTGCTTCTAGTTTTAAAAAAGTTCATGGGATTGAACTATTACTCATTAGTGTCTGCCCCCCAAGCTTTCTGTTCTGTATCAGACACGCAGTGTTTGCATAGAAAACAAACTTATTGCACTGTGTAATAAGATTTGAATGCAAACATTTAATTAACGTTATCGGTTCAGAAGCATTATTTAAACAAAAGTTAACCTTTCTGTGCCAAAGCTGAATAGAACTTCGAAAGGGAAGGTTAGGCTTTTTGTTGCTCTGACCAGTGCCATGGATTGATGTGCTGTTGATACAACCACTTTCTCAGATTTCACGTATGGAAGTCCACGATAGAGTAGTAACTTCATTAATTTGGCCCACACTGATTCAGTTGAATACTAATATTTTGACCTTATTCCCTAGGAAATATTCTTCCTGCTGCACAAACTTGGAAAGCATGGTCGTCCCTGTGGTGTGAGCCACGTTTATGGCAAGCTTTCAGAAAGATAGTATTTCACATGAAAATCCATGACTGTTGGTTCCTAACACTTTCCATATTATCAGAAAGAGGCATGAGTCCTTGTTGTCCTTTGGGTCTTAAAGTGTTTCTTTTCCACCTTTTTTTCAGTCCCTGACATTTATATTTCTGCCTGCTTTGTTACCCAGAAGGGACAAGGATACGAGACCTGCATAAAGCTGACATCACTTGGGCCGACACAGAGTTTTGAAGCTTCAGCCCCAGCACAGAGGATAAGGATGCATATCTACAAAGGTATTTAAGCAACCAATTCCTATAAATGCCTTCACGTGTCTACAGCCCTGTAATGGATCCACCAGCCTACATTAAGTAGGTATGTGGAGAAGCTGGACATAGGTTACACACCAACCAACCCCCAGGAGTCTAACTGTAATCACTGAGGTAGAATCTGCCTGGTTATCTCATGGAGAAGGAGGAAACAGGGCTAGGAATTATGTTTGGTGAAAATACAATTCAAATTCCTAACCCAGTTTTCAGTCAGGAGAGCATGTTATTGTTGAACAATTGATACCACTTCATGGAAGCTTATTTTCTGTGCCTTAAGGGAAATTCAATTAAGTGAACTTCTATTTTAAACCATTGCTCTTTCCTGTCCCTGATGAAGCAATAACAATTACAGAACATGGGATTTTCTGGGAGTGTTGGTTGTTTGTTCTCATTGACATTAATTTTGCTGCCTCTATTTGAATCTTATCTATAGTACTCCCTGAGGCAACCCAGTAGAGAACTAACTAATTTTACTGGTGACTCCAGACTGGTGTATACCTGCTGCCCGCTAAGTTAAGAAGAAAGGCGGCAGGAGTTAGAGCTAGAGATGCTATAGCCCTAATGAATAAGGCTATACATGACAGTAGCTGAGGTTTGTGGCGTACTCTACCCATGGGCAATCGCTGACATCCAGATAAGCTCCTTTCTGTGCATAGAGAAATCCTTCTGCAACTAATCAGCTCAGAAACCAAAATGTTCACAAGTGGCACAAGTTCAGTGCCTTTCCACATTCATTACAGCTCATCAAATGCAGAGATTTGAATGTAACATGACAAGAAGTGTCAGAATCAGGGATTAATTCCTCATGAAATAATTTCTATGATAGGGTGCTGCCAGGAAGCTTGACTCTGTAGTTCTTGGGTACCCCATATTCCCACAACCTGTGAGGAAGATTGTGTTGGCAAGGAATGTGGCATAAGCCTGTAATCTTTTCAGCTAGAGCTATCTGAGCACATAACTGGGATGCTCTCAAGAGCCTGTTGCACCAAAAAGGCGACCCTTCTAGGACTGGGACAATTTATAGAATGCTGATTTTAGTGCAGAGCACGTTTTTATTAACTGATTTCTATAAACATTAAATACCAGGGCAATTAAGCTTGACAGTGCTGACAGAGTCTTAATTAAATCAGTGTGAACAATATCAGTCTTGCATAACTCTGTTTCCATCAAAAGCATAAAAAATTATGGATTTTTTTTTTCTTTGTCCCTTGGAAGAAGTGAAGCTCTGACAGTTTGTTCCCGTTTCCAGTACTGCTGGTTCATTAATTTGTCCATAATTCTGAGCTTTCTACTCCACTCCCATCTCTCCTTGGTTCTCTGTTTTGCTTCCCCAGAATTGACATTTTTGCTCATTCCCTACAATACTGGGTACATTACATTCCCTATATGCTGGGTACAAAGAAGTTCAAATGCCTCTTTCCTGTAACCCTTCTGTCCCTTTATTTAATGGCAGAGGGTACAAACCTACAGTCCTTTGACAAGGATAGATTTTACAAAACACTGCATACCAATAGCTTGTATTTGGTGCTCAGCACTTCTTTTTCTCTTTTTTTTTTTTTTTTTTTTTTTTTTTTTTTTTTTTTTTCTTTTCCCTTTTGGGAGACCAAGTCCCTAGGCAAAACTGTAATTTAAGCACAGTGGAAATTCAGCATGCAAGTAGAATGCTGAGCCAGGCCCTCTTTGGGATGTTGGCAACCCACGTGACTTCTGTGAAATGGGTGCTGATTAATTACTGGGTACGTAAGAGTTAAAGCTAAGGTAATGTCTGTTCTTACTGTCAGAGTCTCCTACCTGTCTGCCATGCACAAAGGGACTGCTTGCATGCCAGCCTTTGAGTCATGCAGCAAAACAGGGGCAAACACACATGCGAAAGAGCACAAGCTAGGGCAAAGTCCTCTGTCTTCTACAGATGAGGGGCAAAAATCCTGGCAGGTCCCCTGGCAGTAGCCTACTTCTGTCTCTGGTTTCAACACCTGTAATTTGAGACCCACCAAAGCAGCTGGTACCTGAGATGAAAGCAGGAAATGCTCATGACTTCTGCAACTTCAGCCTGCTGAGCTCCTACCCAGGGGACTACAGCACTGAACTCTGGTTGTTCCCTAGTCTTCAGTTAGCTGGGGAGCACCTGCTTTCTCAGTAAGGAACAAACAGCAGAAATTTGGCTTAATCTGGCCTGATGCCACCCACGAGTCCACTCAGGAAAAGGAAATGCCCAGATGGTTCCAAAGACAGCTTGAAGTCCTTTTTCTTGAAATGGTGAACTTAACCTGAATGTGATAGCTGGGGTCTAGTCTGAAGCCTCCTCTTCAACTCAAGAAATGGATTGTCTGTTTCTGTCTAAACATTTTTGTCTGTCTGCTTAAAAGCTTTATATGAAATTTCACAAAACTATTCACCCACCCAGCACTGCAAAACAGATAACAGGGAGAGGAGCTGAGTGTGTATAACAAGCTGGAACACAACCAAAAATACTTAAATCCTGTGGTCAGCTTGGTAGCACACAGGGACCACTAGAGCAGTCACAAGGGTTGACTTGAGTTCTGCACTCTCTTCTGCTTTGTTATCCCACTTATATCCTTGATCTCTGAGTTAATCACGCTGCAATGACTTAGGCTTGATCAGACTTTGAGCTTTTGTGAGTAAATGTTAGCATCTTCAGGGCCCACTGGATCAAGTGGTCAGGGTCTCAAAAGTGCTGCCATTCCCTGAAATCCCATTTCTTAGATTGCAGTTAATCTTTTTGTCTGTTCTGCACTTAATGCCCTGTTGACGTGTGCTCAGAATCAGCCTGCATGATGTAGAATGCAAGCAAAGAGGTTTTGTGGAGGACTACTAGAAGATTGTAATCTTCTGGTCTTATCTCTCATTCTAGACATATCCTGAAATGACTCTTCTTCATTTCACAATGTAAGGATTTCACAGAGGAGGTGACATCTTTCAGTGCTTTAGCATTTCATCTCCCTATGTCTTCACATTTTTTTCCAGTTTCTCATCTGTATGTCACCAACTTAATTAAACTGCACAATGACTTTCAAAATACAAACTCTAACAGACACTGATGAAGATGTTTCTTGGCAGCCGGTCACTGCTTTGCCTTGGGCCCACAGCTTCGCTTGCCACTCTTCACTGGGCACCAGACCAATGCTTATGTTTAAAGATAACTGCTCTGAGCATGATTGTATCAGTTTCTGGGTATGCTTTTAGAGGGGTTTAATATGGATTATCTCTCCATTACAACCACATTTCCAGACAATAGCAGGCTTCAGAATGCAGTGTGATAAAACATGAGCAAATCTTGTTCATTCCCTGTCATTATATTAAGGTTGCAATGAGCTGGTTTAAGAACAAGGGAAAAAAAAAAGGGGGGGGGGGGGAAGGAGGGAGTCAAAGCAATGGCTGCAAATGTAACCAATTTTCTTAGTCCAGAAGCAATAATGACATTGCCTCTAGCCAAAATGGAGTATTTTCCCATCTGAATCTGTCTGCCAAAGCAGCATAAGCTTAAGCAAGACCTTTTTTATCTAATCATGCAGATAGACAAATCGTATTGATTTGGCTGGACCAGCTTTCAATAAAGGAGAATAAATGCAGCCACTATTATCTTTCTCTGTGGGATTTCAGGTAAATTCCTGCATCTCAGTGTGTCTGTCTGCAAGTATGAGCAAGCAGTCTGTTCACAGCAGAGGAAGCTTCCTATTCTTCTTATGACCTGTTTTCCACAAGCAATACCACAATGCTAATTATGTCAGTAGAAGAGAAATTTGTTGTGATTTACTTTTCTTCTATAAGCATAGTTAGTAGCTGAAGGGAATCCAGTTCCATTCAAGATGGTGTGTAAATGACTTTGCCTCATTTTCCTGTCTCACTGAAGATACAGTTGATGATGAGTTGGGAATTCATGTTCTTTGAAGGACCTGTTCATTTGAATTCCTGTAAATCAACATCTTTAATTTCCGAGTGCCATGCGTCACCAAATCCCTGAACCCATGCTGAAGCTGTGTTACTGCCACTGCACGGGTCAGAACCACCTTTTGCAAAACTAGAAAGGATCTGATCTTGTCTCAAATTGTACTCCTACTTCCGAGAAATGCTCTTGCTTAAAGATAAGCAAAATTATGTAATCATGGATGTCCACTGGGTATTCTGGACTGAATGAAATCCTCCTTGATTACCATGGGAATGGTCACAGAATAAAAATTCCAGATGGGCTAACTGTAACACAAACATTTACCAAGGTTTCAAGCTGAGACATCCAGGCAAACAACTATGGAACAAGATGCTAAAAAGCAAAGGTGTTCATCCTGCCTGGGGAAGGCTCTTACTTCAGGAGTAGCCAGGACCTCTTATTGAGGGGAAGTGCCCTCTTCATTTGGCCATATTAACTAATGACAAGATTTCCTAGCCAATCCACTCTTGGACTTAAAGGTGAGATATGAAGCTACCTACTGGGTGGCAGGAAGGGAGTTGCTGGGGAGGCAGGTCCCTGGGGAAGGGCATCTTGGAAATCCCTGGTGCCTGGGTGAGGCTTCAGAGCCATGGCCCCTGTTTGTCCTTATTGTTTAAATGTAGTCTGAAGTGCAGAGCCAACTTTGAGTTCTCTATATGCCACAGGTATTAGGGCGAGACTGCTCCTGCTGAAGCTTGTCTTTATGCTTTCATTTAATGTAAACAGTGTGTTTAGAAATGTATTGTCTGTGGCAGATCTGACATCACAACCAAATTCTTTAAAATAAAATGTTTAGGGGGAGTCATGTGTCAGCTGCCTACCTCTGAAATGTATGGAATGGAATTAAGCAAGCCTTTTCTTAATTAAAAAATGAAAATGGATTCTGAACTTTATCTAAGGGTCACTTTGGGATGATTTCTAGACAGAAAAAATCTTGGCTTTCTGGCAGGACAGCTGTGAGGGAGTGTTCTATTCATTAGAACACAATTTGTCCAAGAAAATATGTTCCAAGTCCTAATCAATTTAGATGAAAACTTGCTGGACAGGGTTCAAGCAGGCTAGTTATGGAGTCTTATAAAGCCAAACCCACATGTCTCAGTGGGCAAGAGGCAAGATAATCTTAGCTTACAGTGGAATGTTTAAATTTATACAGCTAAGACACTGACATAGGCACAAGGGTTGGTTCTTTTGTGTTTTTTTTAACCAGCAACATGTGAAGAATTAGAATTTTTCAAGAGAGGGAATGTCCCTTTAAGATATAATCACTCATGGTGAGTGGACTGTGGCCAGATTCATCCTTGCTTTAGCATCTATAAGAACAACTTCCAATGCACTAGAAATATAGATGTGCCTCCAAATGAAGGTCCTTGGCATCACAGGCTCTTGCAGAGTTTTATAATTCCCAGCTGTATAAGGATTTTTTTTTTTTTTTAATGAGCTGCTTCAGCAGTGGAAATTCAGCAGTTTGGAGAAGCTGCTGCACAGATAGCCCTTGGGAAGGTGACACCATGCAGGGCATTGTTCAGTTGTTAAATATTCTCTTTATGAGGACACATTGCTACCGAGCACAGAAAACCACAGGATAACACACCCCCAGCCTTCCAAGTGTTAATGGTAGCTATTTTAGAGTTTGCTTTTCTGTCATTCAGTTCTCCATTATTGCAGCTAGTGCTTCAGACTGCAAAAGGGTACTTAACTTTCAAACAATGCATTTGCAGATCAACACTAAAAATTAGCATGGGGTAAGACATAACCTGAACAATCATTAACCTGGGGAATATTTAATTTCTTAACTTGAAATGTTTTTCTAACTTGCAGAGTCTTAGCCAGAGTTAATCTCCACCACAAAGTAAAATCAAGTGTGTTTCACAGCAGCTGTTGATGCCTGAACAAAGCGATCTCTGAAGTGACAGCTTACATCTATGTCTTTGCCAGTGGATTCTCTGCTTTCCTGCATCCATCGCTGGTAAGAGACGAAGGCGTCATTTCTCCAATCTCATCATTCTCTTCTGGCACTTGAAGGGCAGACTTCGGGGGTGGGGGTAGAATAAAAAAAATCCTAGCTGCAGCTGATCCTGTCTACACCACGTGACAGTCCCTCAGTCCCTAACTGGTTACTCACCAGTCATCTCCCATCCAGGGACCGAGACCGGAGTCAGGAGTTGTCTTCTCACCATGACTCCTGTAATTTCAAGGGGCAGTGAAACACCCTCTCTGCCGGTCCTCCTCCTCTCTCAACCACCACCATCCACACCACTACCCATGTACCTGCGTCCAGCCTCTTGACTTAATGAGGGATTTACCCACATGACTGGGGCTGGATGTGAAAGAAAAGGAGCATACAGTATTGTTAAGCAACTTGTGGTTTAAGTCACAAACTCTGGAGACTCCTCGACTACTGTAAATGCCAGCAGTTCGCTGTCCCACAGCCTCTTCCTTCCTTCATGCCCTGATCCGCCAAGTTGGCCACCTGAGACTCTGCTCATTGCTGTTGTTTTCTCTGGCTCTTCTCACTTGTTTACTTAAAAATCTTTCCCTTCATTTGAATTTCTTGCAGGAGGGTCTTGTAAGGACACCTACTTTGGTCAGAATTTCCTGTGAGTTAATAGGCAGCTGCTTTATTGTTGTTGCATGTTTTGAAATAAAAATGTAGTAATTTCTTAATTTTTTTCCCCAAAACTCTGCTTTAAAACAAACCCTTTTCATACAGAAAGCAGTGATTTTAAAGCTCTACTTTAAAAGGCAGACTCTGTACTGAGAAGGGGTGCTCTGGATGCAGCAGGACAGCCTGTCACCCAAGGGAAAACAGCCGACACGCTGAAGCTGACTGCATATTTTGATTTTCAAAAAGCACTCAAGACTAAAACCACCTGTGAGTGAGTCTAGACTCTTGGGCTGATTTAGTAGGGCCTAGTGCAGGGTCTCCTGTCAAAAGGCACACTTATTTTCACAAGGCAAATGAATCAGTTTTTATGTGCCAGGGCTACAGTTCATTAAAATTAACAGTTAAAATTTTGTGAAACAAAATGCAAGTGAGAGGTGCAATATTTCATTATTCAAACTCAGAGAATAGACAGGCATCCTATGGAAAAGTGAGTCATATGCTCTGTAGTACATTCTGTTCATTCAGCTATAATAAACACGAGTGTTTGTTTGCTGAGCCCGTTAGCATCCAGCTACAAACTCAATTAGGAGGCCGAGTTCCTTGGCCCACTGCTGGGTTAGCGTGTGCACTGCCGTTTGGTCACTCTTGTATAACAGCACCAGTCATATCAGACTGCCATTCCAAAAGGAAATAACATCACTTTCCTCATTTCTTTCAAATCCATCCCAAATTTCTATTAAAAACATCAAAGCCATAAACCTAATACTTTCCATGTTTTCTGAATGACTCAGCTTCTAGAGAAACTGATGAGGAGTAAGTCACCACCAAAGTTCCTTAATTTCCTGGTT
Source organism: Ramphastos sulfuratus (assembly GCA_013399055.1). Lineage (NCBI taxonomy): Eukaryota > Metazoa > Chordata > Aves > Piciformes > Ramphastidae > Ramphastos > Ramphastos sulfuratus. The sequence goes on from WBNM01041951.1 coordinate 451,338, forward strand.
TGAGACTTTTAAGAATCTGATTGAAAAAAAGAATCAAGAAGCCACAAACCCAAATTCTCAAAAAACTCTTCTCTGTATTTTATATATCAGTGTTAATTTCTGTGCTACTAGTTTCAGTTGGTTTTACAAGCTACATGCCAGAAGACAGAATGGGTTGTTAATCTAGCTTTGTGATTGCAGAAGGTAAATTAGCAGATCCAATGTATTCGTTGCTACCATTGTCAGAAGATAATGGCCAAGGCAATGACATTAAATGGGATGATGGTTGGCTGCATATAAACTAGTAGTGAAATAAGAGATCTTCTAAACTAGTAGTGAAATAAGAGATTGTGTGCTGGAAACAAAGGGGTTTCTGGGAAGGAAGTTTCTCTGCAACATAAACAGCGTTTTGGAAACCTGACTCTTGCCCAGTTGTGAGAACGGGCAAGGTCTCCAAATTTTTTAATGCTTGTTGCATTTCTTGTGACTGTAGATGGGGTGGGAGGGATTGCCTCTGACTTCAGTGGGAAGAGTTGGAGATTAGCCATGGGTTAGAGACTTGTGGCGTTATAGCTTGAATTGTTTAATCTATTTCCATAGAATCACTTGTTTATTACAATGCTTTGTCTAGTGCTCCAGGAAGTGAGGTTACTATCCTGTGACATCTGAGACAAAGGACTGAGGACAGTAAGTCCTATCTGGCTCTGACAGGTAGGCATTCCCAACTTCTGGGATGCATTATGGTATCCTTAAGACTACTCATTTTGCTGAGTTTTTTCCTTCCATCTTCTATCCATGTCAAATGGGCACTGGGCATGCAGTTGCAGACTCTCTAGTGCAAGATGAAGCATGCCCTGGAAAGCTGTGGAGTAACAGCATGAGACTGAAGGTAAAATGGCTACTTCAATCATCAAACTAAACCTACCTTGGGGGCACTCAAGTAGGAAATAAGGAGTCTTCTGTCTTTTTACTATAGCAAATATCTAGTGATAGGTTTTGGGGTGCTTTCTGTTCCTGATAATCTTTTCTAAAAATAAATTTCTCTTCAGTGTATCCAGTTACTGAAGTCTATTCCTCCTCATAAGTCTCATATAGCAGGTATTTTTATCAGTCAAGGAAAACCTTTGGTTGTCTCTCCTGAGTGTCTCTTCATGCTGTTCTTTGCTGAAGTGGAGAAATACTTCAGAGCTATGTCAGATGCTTTTGGCATGCAGCCACGTGGACAAGCCAATCTCGGGCCAGTCCAGCTCCACATTCCCAGAAAGATGTCTCACTGGGAAGCAGCAGCTTCACAGCAGATGAAGGCTCTCCTCACCCACTGCAGCACCTTGGCTTACCTCTGTGAGTTACATGTCACAGAAAGGCATTTCTTAACTATAAATAGGAAGTTTAATGATCTCGAGGGGTTTTAATCTTTAGATGTTTACAGCTGTTCAGAAAAAATAAAATACACAGTCCAGCATGATCAGCAGCATGCTAGGAAAATAAATACATAGCATTGAAGTACTTGAGTGGGGCCAGGATCTCACTGTGGCAGGAATGAATGGTTGGCATTGCATTTTTCTAGGTAAATTGCAAGAAGTTTATCTAGTAATAGAGCCTGTTGAATCCAGATCAACCTGAAGTCTTGTAATGCTCCCTGCACACACCTGCCTGTGTTGTGAATGGAAACACCATGTGTAGGAAATGGAGAATGACTTGATTTCTGCTATTGAACCCTTACTTTTCTGTACCAGCAGCTGTACTCTTCCCTCTGTGAACATGTGATTGAAGTAATTTTTTTAAATTGTATTATATTTTTTAATTATCTCTGCCTGGAGAAAAGGATGGTGTATGTGTATGGGTGCCTAGATCAAAGTAAGGGAACTACAGGTCCCAGTCTTTGCTCTTGTTGGCTCTTGGTGCGGTATGGATGCTTAAAGCTGTTTGGTATGTGCTGCTGCAAGAAATACATGTGCCAGCATGACATGATATCTGTGGGTGCAGGAACATCTCTCTGGGAACTTTAATGCTAGGTTTAGTGATGATAGTGCTCCAGTGAAGAAGCTTTTAGTCATTTCCCACCTCAAGTTTGTTAATCTGCAAAATGGGAATAGGCAACTTCCTAGAGAATCCAGAGCTAAATTTTAAATTATTCATAGCTTTGGCATATCCTTGAGGATATAAGCTGTGTATCTCTGAAACTACAGGTAGTTTAAGCATTAGGTGAGCCCCTTTTCCAAAGACACTACAGTATTCTCCTGGCCATATGTTTTGTGGCAAGTGTGTGTTCAGCCTTTGGCATGCAGAATCTCAGCACCTAGACCCCATGATTCCTTTCTGTGTGCAGACCCAGGGTTTTTGATCTGTGGAGCCTGTCCTGACAGGGGCTAGGAAGGTGCCTATCCTGTGAGCTGTGCTTTTAAGGTGTAGAAAGCAGCATCTAAGCAGACCTGGGCTCTAGACCCTATCAGAGCACAGCCCTAATATGCAGGCAATGGCCTCCTCTCTGTATTAGCACTGTCCTTACCCAAGCCACATTCACACTCTGCACACAGGGCCATTCACCACTGGGGCTGCAGGCACACTCAGTGCTCCCAAACAGACTGAAGGAGTGGCCGGATCACCCCGTGCCTCTTGGTAACAGCCTCTGATGCTTTAGCATCGTCTCCAAGGAGGCCGTGTGACATTTGAGCTTATGCTGGCTGCCCCAGCGCAGAGAGGTCAAACAAATTGAATTGCTCTTCAAATTAGCTGGACACAGCTTTGATCGCTGTCCATTTGAGACATGTGTGTTTTAGCTGGAAAAATGCACGCCACATTCCAGCCACCCTCTCTGGCCAGGGCAGCAGTGATGCCACTGGCAATACACGTGCTCGCTGAGCACTGCTTAGCCAGAAAGTTAGCACTGAAGCATGTCATCTATCAAGAACGATCTCAGCTTCACCGGGCCTAACTCTTACAGATGTTAATTCCTTACTATTATCTTTACAAGTTCCAACAGAATAGTAAGCTGCAGTAAAGAGAGGGGATATGTTCAATTTAAGCAATGAGATTACTATGTTTTGAATAAAGCCAGTTTTATTAATAATTACCTCTCTGCCATGAGTTTAAATTCAAACAGCTGGCTGGCCTCTGCTCTTTATTAATTTCCTTGGATCCTTTGGCACCAAGCCCTCAATTCCTGTGATGTAATGGTATAAGAAGTTGGCTCCTGTCTGAGCTTCCACCCACAAGTTCTAAATTTGGAGCATGGCAAATTTCTGCCGATTCCAGAGAGAGGTTATGCTCAAGACGTGCTGATGCCTTCAGTCCCATCCTATTGCACCAAACAACAAGATTGTGTGCTTTTTATAACTAGGATCATAAATATGACTCAGATGCACATGTTGTCTATGTAAGCACTTGGGGTTGGCTATCACTTTATGGCACTGGGAAGAAGCCAAGCCAAATAAAAATTGTTTTGAGTAAATATTACATTTCTAGAGCATGAATAACTTTTCTCTGCAGCCAACGTGTCACTAATGGAAATAATGAAGAAGATGGAGTGGAGGGAAAGCAGTAACTAAATCATTCCCCTAAAGACAGTCTGCAGCAAGACCTGCTGTTTCGATGTGTCTAGGGTCTAATATCCCAGACAACTTGTAACACATCTCAGAAAGGCCACAACTGATGGAAATAAAAATAGCTACATAGTTCAGCACCATCCTGCTGCACAGCTCTCTCTTGGGTGGGAGCTCCTCCACTGGTATGTAAAACAGGCAACCAAAGAACTAACTGTCTTGTCTCCCCAGCTCCCAAATGTGCAAAGGCTCAAGCATGCGGATTGCTCCATGGAGATCAGTGTTGCTACTCACATGCTCAGTGCTAAGCATGTGCACATGTCTGCGTGGGACCCGGGCCAAAAGGAAGGATGAGTTTTTCATCCCGCGACTTTGGGACCCCAGGGGATGTCTGGATTGCAGAACAGGGGGAAATGGTAAACAAGCCCACATGCAGCTTTGCACTGCAGCACCAGAAGGCAAAGCAGCTTATCAGCAGCTCTCTAGGGCAGCAATGTGCTGTCCTGCCACCAGCACACCCCACTGCAGGGCTGGTTTGTCATGACTGCTGGTTTTGCTCCAGCTCTTTCAGCAAGTTGCTATGTCTCAACATCCTCCCATTCCCAAAAAACAATCAATTGCTTCTGCCCTTGAGCAGCACTTAGTGAGCATCCTAGGAAGTGCTTCATCTACCTGAAATGCAAAGGGATAAAAGCAATGCAGTTTTCTAAGAAGTTATCAGGAAACATTCCTTGGTAAAAGGAATCTTCAAGTCTCCTAAAAGTAGTAGCCAGATAGAAACAGCAAGTGAGAGTCTAGCTTTGAAAGTCAGTAGTGGCTTTCCTGTTTTCCTAACAGACAGGTAATCTTTAGCATTGTGCATTCCTGTGAACTTTTGGATATCGATAAGTGATTTCCTGAACTTTGCTGCCTTTTCCTTTTTTATAGGCTTCTCTGGTATAGCAGGAAGAAAACCTGGCTTTAAAAGAGGAGTTCAGACAGGAAGCAACAATGTTCCAGAAGGATTTCTGAGTCAAATGGGAGACCATCAGGCTTCTCAAAGAGCATATTTCTGAGATCCCTAAAGCATTTGGGTACGCAGTTGGAGCAGGTGAGTGGGAAGGCGTCAAGAGCACTTAACATTCTCATGTACCAGCTGTCCCTATCAGAAGCGTTTGAAGAGCCTTTCTGTGCAGTGGGCTGGATTAGAGCTTGCAGATAAAAGTTTTTAAGTGCTATGCACCCTGCAATAATGACAGCCAACGTCACATCAGCAGACCTGCACCTCCAGGGACTTGTGCTGAGAAATCAGTGCTGATTTGCTCAGCTAAGTCAGCTTTGTGTATCCAGGATCTGGGTGATAAGTCTTTTTTCCATGCCTTGCAATGCCAGTGGTCATTTTCTGCCAGGAGAATGGCCAAAGCAGTGTACAAGGGACTGACTCCTTCCCCTTTGTAATATATTTTACAGTTCAGAGAAACTTTTAACACAAGCGTTTTTTACAAATTAGAACTTCTAAACTGTTTAAACAGTTGAAAATCCTAATTGCCTTTTAGACAAGAAATGTACAGTGAAGAAAACATTTTGGATTGCAGAATTAAAACTGAGAGCTGAGGATTGGTTTCCAAGACAAAAAACTTGTACTTACAAGTTTAACACAAATACTAGTCAATGAGTGATTTGCACTCACCTGCAAAAGTTGTTGCTCTGAGTTGCAGATCTTAAGCTCTGAAAACTCCCCAGAGATGCAATGTCCAGGTCAGCCATGTTTAGCTTTTCCTCAGGATGTTTCTGGTCCTTCACATGCACCTGAGATTGATTCAGCACCCTGCAATACAGATGATGAAAAAAAGCTTGGCTGGAGTGTAGTGTGACTTTATGACTACCACCTTCATTTTCCTGATACTTTGGGAGCAGCTATGTGGTACTTTAGCTTCAGTTAATTAGACAGCTAATGGCTGCTTCTATTTGTGGATACCCAGGTTTTCAGACCACCAAGGATGGTGCGCAAAGGTGGAAGAGCTGGATGTGCCCCTGCAAGTGGCTAGCAGGAGATGGTGCCAGGGTCTCCAGGCATGCAGGGGTTGCTCTGGTATACATGGCCCTTTCCAAGTCCTCACGTAGCAATTGCTGGTTTACACCCCATGGATGTGTTTTCAGTTTGTCATGGTATCACTTAAAGACCTGTCTTTTCTGGGACAGATGGGTATTTTGCAGATGTTGATTAGTCTCTGTGTGGGTGTTGGGGTTTTTCTGTTGATTTTTTTTAATGAAGAAGTATCACTCATGTTTCATCAATGGGCAACTGAGGCACAAGGAGGTTAAGGGACCTGACGAAGGTGATAGCAAGTCAAATTATGTGGAATTTTGTAGCTCTGAAATATCATCTTTCTAAACCAGGAAACTCTCTCAGGAGTAGTAGGTTTTCATTAAAACAACAGTGCAAACCTGTCGATCTTGATCTATCAGGAAGAGAAGGAATTTAGAAAATGTGAGTTAGCTTAGTCTCTCTTAAACTAAACCACCAGGTTCATGTTCCTATGGAGAAACAAATACCCTGCAGGCATCCTGGTGTCTTTGATTTATTTTTGGAAGTTAAAAACTCCCCCTTTCAGTTTCTGAACTGAGGAAAAAAAGAAGTACCTTTTGTGGGCCAGCAAAAGGTTTCTGGAGGAAAAAAACTTTCAGTCCCACTTCTCAAAAGTTTGACATGAGTAGCTGATGTAATGTAATCCAGTGTAGCCTCCCTTCATTTCAAAACTGGATTAAAGTTCGTTGAGGGAAAATGTTACTCAACAAACTGTCTGATTAGTGTTGGGCCTGTGCAGCTGTGGGTGCAGACTCGGGTTTCTGTCAGCCGAACAAGTCAGGGTAACCAGTAGGCCCAGGTGGGAGTAGTGAGGTGCATGGCTGCTCCGCAGTTAGACAGGAGCCCACCAAGCTTCGACGGCTGGGGATGCTGATAGACTTCACCTTCCTAATCAGCCTTACCCTTCTTGCGCTTACTTTTCTTTGGTAGTAAGTCATCGCAGTCCGAGGAGGTCTCGGCGTCACGGTGCGTAGGCTTCCCTTCACGGGAGGCGCGGGATCTTCCTCCTGCAGCAGCAGTGTGTTGCTGCACGTACACAATGAGGCGGCGCCGGGCGCTACCAGCTCAGCCCTCAACACCCGTGTGCCTCACCGCAGACGTGTGCGAGGCTGCGGCTCCGAACGGGCTCGGCAGACGTGACTGAGGACGCGCCGCCTCAGCCGGTCGCTGCTGGACCTGAGCGGCGGTGTCCGGCTGCCACCTGCCGTCAGGGCCCGGCGGGCGCGGTCCCGCCTCACCCCGGCGCGCGGCAGGGCGGGCGAGCGGCCGCCTCTGGGCCGCGTCCAAGCCGTGAGCAAGCCCTGCCCGGACTGCCCCGGCCCCCCCGCCGCGCCATCTCCCGCGTTCCTGCGGCGGGGCTGGTATTTGGTATTGTTCTCCCCGTCTCTGGGGGAGCGGCTGCCGCGGCCCGGCCGGCCTGCGGGGCCACAGCCGGCGGAGGAGACTTGTGCTGCGGCCCCGGCACTAGCCGGGGGCCTTGGAAAAAGCGCGTCAGGCGTCTCGCTCAGCTTCGGCACGCAGGGGGCCGGGGCGGATCGGGAGAGGCGACATCAGAACGAGAGCAGAACGGAGAGCTGGAAGCGCAGCGAGCGGCGGTGGGTTCGGCGCACGCTGCCCTGGCTCGTGGGTCTGTAACGGCGACAGCGCAGCGAGCGTGCGAGGCACGCGCAGGCACCTTGATTCGGCTGCACTGCGCACAGCTGTGATGCGAGTCTGGGCTGTTGGGTGAGGGGTGTTCATGGACAGCTATCTCCCCGGGCTGCCCCGCGGGCTGGCAGTGATCCCCCTGGGCATCAGGCAGCCCGTACAGGCTAAAGCGAAACAGCAAATGCAGAAGATTCCACCTGCAGCCCCACTCTGAGCACCTAAACTCCCATCACACCACCGATAGCTCCCTGAGGGGATCTGTGGGTGAGCAGCCGTGCCCCGCCCCAGCATTTCCCTCCTTCTGTGGGAAGCAGCGGTCCCGTGCTAACAGAGTCCTTTCAGGCAGCGAGAAATTGGGGGTACTTCTCCATCACAGCCACCCATGGTCAGCTTCTCAGCTTGAAAAGAGCAAAAGGACCCAACGTATCTGTGACAAAGGAAACACTTGGGAAAACACAACTCTAGGCTGCTCCAAATGCAAAAATTCAGTCCCAGCTATGGCATGATAGGGACTTTCTAAAGGTGTCTAAATCTTAACTAGATCTTTTTTTTCCTTTTTTAGTCAGAACTGAGGAGCCAAAGGCCCAGAAGGCCTGGGCTTCCCCAGCACTGTGCTGGGGATGAGTGTGCAAGCCTCTTTGGAGTGGAAAGAGAAATCCCCATGCTCTGGTAGGCATTGAAACAGCTAATAAAGGCCAGCACCCACGGAGTCCAGACTGCTTCTGAACCTATTTCATGTCAATGCTTGACTATTTAATCTCATCTGAGATGCAAACATGTCCATGTGAGACTTTGTTGGTAAAATTAGGTGAAAGGACACAGGTACCTTCTGCAACTGTGAGAGCAGTCAGCACAGAGCTGCACGAATCATGCTCTAACATACAAACACCTTGGCAGGGTCACTGTGGTGAAATCTGTGTTGCCTGAGCAAATCACTATGTGTGCTTGGAAAGGCAACAACAGGAATAGTGACAGGTGAGCCTTCACATACAGACTTAGGCCCCGATCCTGTAAAAGCTGTTTGTGTGCTGTAGCTAATATAAGTAGCTCTATTAATTAGCATTTGTATTAATAACAGGATATAAAACTGATGCTAAAGCAAATTTCTTTGGTAGGCAAAGAGCGAGCGAAGTGAGCAATCAGCACACTGATGTAGAGAAGGTTATTTTGGGAGTTTCTTTTATTTACTAAGACATTTAAAATAATAGCCAATGGGTAAATGTAAGTGGTGTTGTACTGAGCTTTATGATTTTTTATCGACATTCTGCCCAGTCTGTCATGGGTTTTCCTCTGGTCAACTGCTCTTATCCTCTTAACCTCTGTCAATTAGGCTAAAATACAGAAAGAAAGGGGAATTGGGGGCTCTTGTCAAGCAGGTTTTCTGGTATTGTGCTTGTAGGTATTAAAAACTACCTCAGTAAATTTCCTTCTCAAAGCTTTCCAGGATGTTTTTATCTTTTGTTTTGCATCACAACATCCATATATTATTTACTTTTGGAGGTGAGGAACAGCTGCCTTCTTCCAAATATTTTTTCATCTTTAAGTAAGTGTTAAAACAACCACTGGCCTTTCAGGGTTTTTTGCAGGATGTGTACTTTTGACTCACCTAGAAAGTCAGTTTGTAAAATGGAGCATTTCTTCACTCTTGCATCCCAGAGTTTCCAAATTGTTGGAGGTTCATGATGATAACGTATGTAAGTCACAATTCATGCAGTCATAAACTTTGTGTTTTATTTCAGAACTCAGGGCCACACTAGCAGTAACGAGTCCTCAAGACATGGTGTCTGTGTGGCTGCGCACTCTGATCCAGCTGTGTCAGATCACAGGCTGATCTCTACCTTTTTTTTTTTTTTTTAATTCTCCACCCTGCCCCACCCCCTGCCCTGCCTTGCTACTGAAAGGGTGAGTCTGGGTCCTCCTCTCAAAAACAAGTCATTGAGCACCGTTTAAGGAGGAGGGAGGACAGGCTGGGGGGGAAGGATAAGCTATGTACACAAGGCACTTGGGAAAACACTATTTACAGGCAGGTAACCTATCTTACATGTGTCTTCTTGCTTTGCTTTACTCCTGTTAAGAAAGCCATGTGGCAGCCCAACCTTCGTGCTGCAGCTCAGGCCTTGCTGGATGAGGTATCTTACTGTACGCATTCTTCCATGGTACAGTATTTGAGATTTGTTGTGGGTTTGTTTTTTTTTTTTAATATGCCTGAATTATCCTTAAAGGTCTGTATGTATCCAAGGGCAGTGGTAACACTCATATTGTAAAATCTTTTATTCCTAGGCTTGTGGGCCACCTCTGGGATCGAGACACTGAGCTGAGACAATAGGAGAACCCAACTGGCTCATGAACTCAACAACAACAACGTGCTGCAACTGCAACAGCTGGGAGGCAACTAATGTAGCAGGAAACCTGCATTGTTCCAGCCTTTGTACGCCACTGGAAGTGGCTGCTGCCGTTGTAGAAAGGGAATGAAGCTGAGCGACGGCCTTTATTGTCTCGGACAGGACCACAGGGTGAGTTAATCCCGTTAACCGCGCAAAATGGGGCAGCCGGGCGTTTAGGGGCTGAGCGGCCGCCAGATGGCACCTGGAGCCCAGGGACGAGACTGGCCCCAGGGCCTCACTTTTATCACCCAGGCGCTGCCGCCCCCCGCCCCGGCCAGAGGGTCCAAGGCCCGGGTGGGTGCAGCCAGGCGGGAGAGGTCGGGGTTCCTACCCTGCCTCGACAAGGTGGAAAACAGACACACGAAGAGAGGCGCCAGTAGCAAATAACCAGCATAGCACGGACAGAACGGGGAGTTCCCTAGGCGAGGAGTAGGGAACTAAAATCCTTAAGTGTTGCGGCATATACCAGGCACCATAGTTTTATGGCACATTAAACTTCCTCTCTCCTGTGCCCAGCAAATAATGACCTCCCTCCTAGTGGCAGCTAAAAGACCATATGGATATCCCCTTTCCTGGCCACAGACCGGTTTGCTCAACAGTTCTTTACTTAACTGCATCACATATTTGAGATTTAAAAGAGCAGTTGTTTTCAGTTCACTTTTAAGGAACTCGATGGTGCGGTTACTGTTCCAGAATGCCTGCAGAGTCTCATTGATTTCTTGGACTAAGAGGTTTAATCTCTGGGCTCACCAGAACTGATACATACCCCAGGGGTGTGGTTTCCTATGCTGCACTGTTTCATGGATGTAGTGATGCTGGCTGACAGCTCTGCCCTCTTTTAGAGTGCTGTGTTTAGTGTTGCTTTAATGGACTCAGTCTAAATAGTGTTTTGAGCAAAAAATACTGTTTGGTTAATTTTTAAGGCAACCTCTTCCCTCACTCACTGTGCAACATATCACACAAAGCTTAGTTTGTCAGAGCACACAGGGACAAGAGAGCTAAAAGGAGACTTGTTTAATTTCCTCTTCTAATAGTGACTTAAGAAATAACTAACTCAGGACAGACAGATGTGGATGCCAACACAATGAAGGGCTGTTTTGCCTGCAGAGACATGTGTCTATATGTGCCAAGGCACCCTCCTGTTGCAAATGTTTTTCCCCTGTTAGCTTATAAGAGCAGGTCCACCCTTATCTCAGGCCAGCAACCTAAGCCTTGATGTGCTACTGCAGATGGCAGCTGTTCTATCAATTAATTTCCTAGCTGGCATGTTTGTGTTTCAGAAACTGGCCAAAATACTGTTACTGAGCAATGCTGTCTGTAATAGCTGAGCATCACCATACTGTACCATATCAAGATGTACAGAACAGGAGCTGGAAGAAAAGTGGGGGCTGTGTCTTAACAGTATGGGACTGTTGCCTTTATCCTTGCTTTAATCCAGATGCTCAGACCATTGAGCATGCATATCTTCCACCACAGTAATACTCAGTCCTTCCACACAACAGCTACTGGATTCTAAAGTCCAGCAACTCAAAAGAAACCTATGTGAAAAGAACTGTAAATGATTTTGTATTACTTTATTAAATAGCCAGTTCTAAAGAACAGTACAAAACATGAAAACATGCATCATTTGGTGTTCTTAAAAAACGTTTGTCCAAAATAAAGATTGTTAGAAAAATCAAGCAAGTTTAGCCCCAATATACCTTCTGCTCTCCACATGAAAGATGTTTGGTAGCTATAAATACTGTAGCCTCTCCTTTAGCGAGAGTTACCCATGTATACATTAGTATTCCTATTACAGATTTTTTTCACATTTCTTCTGTAAACATGATCCATTTTAAAAACACCTTGTTAGCAAGCTTATGGAGCTACTCTTTCCTGTACAGTAAATACAAAGAGGAAGATCCTGGATTTTCCTGCCATTCTAATCAGTATTCCATTTACTAAAACATTAAAGATTTCAATTAGTATAACAAGGTAACCAGAGAATAAATGTCTGAGAGGATTCAGTATCTGAATGAGTCTTCATTAATAGGCAAAAAAATAAAAAAAAGCTATTAACTTCCAAATCTGAAGATCACATCTATACAGCTTCTGCTCTTCTTCGATCCAAGGGTCAGTGCTGTACACAAATGCACTGGTTATCAGTCTGAAAAATTCACTTCTCAGTTACTAAAAATAATTTAACATTTAGCTGAACTTCAAAGCAGGTGCTAAGAGACGAGTGTCTTGTTCAGTGTGCATGCAAAGGTCAAAGCTGACTAATAAGCCACTCCAATGGGCACCTGCTCTTCAGCAAGGGGACTTAGCTCTCAAACTGTCTTGGTGACTTTGTACAGAGTACTGGTTTACTGCCTTCTTGTCTGGTGGGGGAGATCTACAAAGCAAAGTCACAGACCTGTGCCTTTTGCCTATAGAAAGAGAAATAACTACCTTTGTCCCTGTAGAGAATTTTGAAGCAAAGCAGGAGGCTCTTTGGGAAGCCTTGTTACTAGAAATGCTGTGGAAGTGTTTTACTGACAAGTTTCGTTTTCTGAAGGACTATTGCTACACATTGATAGTTTTTATCTACAACTAAAATGTCAAATTTAGTTTTCCTCTTTATTTCCTCTTTCCTTTTGTTAATCTGGCTCACATTACAACAAGAGTGCTGCATCTAAACCAATGGAATGCTGTAGCCAGGCTTCTTGCACAAAGAGCCTTGCTGCAGCTGGTATTTGGCCTGTTTGTCCCATCATCTTCCATTCAGCTGCTCTAGAAAAATGTACATCAGAGCTGTGTATCTTTGAAACTACAGAGATCTCTCAATGGGTTTTTTTTAATCGCTTCTCAAGTATGAGACTGTGCAAGAACAATCTTGCATGACTACTTTTTCCAAATGCTTTTCAGCAGGCTTTTGTACATGCCTATTTCTGGTTCTTTCATTTGGATTCCAGGACCCAACATCAGTCTAGCCAGCAGGGACCCAGCAATGCCAGCCTGCCCTCGCTAAGGAAGAATGCGTCTGAGTGCGAAACACTGTGTGAAGAACAACAAATGGTCAAAGCAAAGGAGACTCAGTGGAAGGAAAGGTAATGCTCTGTCTCAGCATTGGACAGGATTCTCCTGGATTTAAATTACTTTGACTGCACCAATGACAGAATTGTGTCCCCTCACTTTCTGGAACGATGGTGACACTGCTTGATTGGTAGCTGCAGTCAGATTGTGACAGGCTAGTACAGAAACAACTCTGGCACTACATACATTTAAATAAAAATATTCAGTTGAAGAGTTTTGTATAAAAGAACAGAATTTCTAGGAATGTGAGGGAAAACAAGTACTCTCAGACACTGCACACTATAATTACTGAGCTCTGAGCAGGTACTCCTATGTGGCGAACAGTATTTCCTTTGTGGAAAGGCCCAACCTGCTGAGCAAACTAAGATCTTTATAAGCGAGAAGCTTCTCTGTACAAAGCAGAATGAACAAAGGTGAACTCCTCACGAACCATCCATCAGCTACTGCTGTTATTCAGAAGCGGCTTTTTTTCCTTTCCAGCTCTTTTGCCTTTCCTCAAGTTCAGCTTCAGTGAAGGCCGCTGGGCCCCAGTTTGTGATTAGGTGAGGATTCTTGGAGCCTGAAAGATAGAACACAATGCTTGAGACAGGTGTTTCTGACAGGGACATCACCCACCCACTGTTGGTGGGACAGGGCAAGCGTTGCCACTTGGTAAGTGCTGTTTTTTCTGTAAGGAGGAACCTTCTCAAAGGACCTGCCTAATCAAGGAGAGAACAATGCCTGAGACACTGACAGTGAAGGTGCTTAACAGAGAGAAGCTGTCAACTGCTGCAATCTTTTGCATCCTCATCTCTTGACTTCCTTCTCAACCCAACTAGTTGTATCTTAGTAAACCCCTCTTCTTGCCTTTAGAGATGTCCTTAAAAGGACAGTGATTCTCTCCAGCACTGCGGTGCAAACCCACTTTCTTCTGGGTTGGCATGCTATTAATTAAGCTAAGAAATGAACTTTTCCTCAAAAATCAGGTATTTTAGCTATCTTTACTTCATATTTTTGACAATTTATGTTTATGCAAACTGCACTGAACACCCAAACCGTGCAATAGTCAGGGTGATCCTTGCTTTGCTTCAAATAAATAAACAAATAATTTAAGTTATAGTACGGCAAATAGAGGTAAAGATATGAAAGTTACCATCAGCAGTTCTCACAAACGAGGCATTTACAGGCTGCTATGAAAAGACAGACTTCAGTAAATCACTAAATGATCTAGGTAAATGGGGCATAATGAATACCTGGTTTTTGTCACTCCTCTGTTGATAACTCACCTGGCTCTATTAGTCGAATTAATCCCTCATGATGAGCTACTTTATCTTTCCAGCTCTTGGTGTTATTAGCTGCCATTTCCAACTTCTTCTTAACCTCCTGAAATGAGATACAGCCCATTTAAAAACAAGAACAACTTGACTCTGTTTATATAAAAAGAAAAAACATCCTTCCAATCTAAATACTGAAGCAGACTAATTCAGGTAGCACTCCATTTAGTGTAGACCAGAGAATCTATTTTTTAATCATCCTAAGAAATATAGTCATTATTAGCCGTAAAAAAAAATAAGCTGTCAAACCTGAATCCAAATATAACCAGGTTTTGCAAGATACTGTAGCTGCATAGGGCTCATAGGGCCAGTCTTCATGAAGTCTGACAGAAACTACATGAACTGTAGTTTCAAAACAAAAAGATGCATTTTCTGTTCCAAACTAAGAACAGCTAATGGGTGTCTCTCACTATCAGAAATCATAAAATATAAGCTAGGAAAAGGGCCATGGAAAAGGGCCACTGCTATTACACCCACGCATGAAAGAGGAATGCTTCAGTCTAAACCAGTTTACTTATTTCTAAAATAATGAGTCACCTATGGCAGTGACCTACTCCAGCATGTGTTTTGTGGGGGTTATTTGTTTAGTTTGAGGCTTTTAACATCTGCTGTACTTATCAATTCCTTTAGAGTAATAAATTATTTTTCATGCACAAGAAGCCCAAGATGCCATCTAAAACAAAGGTGTTAACCAAAAGTAATGCAGCGATGGTGTGAGATGCAGTACCAACAGGGTAAGTTGTAAAATGGCCAGAACTGCCCCACCTGGGCCCTTGTTTGCAGTCACCACAGCATTTGTTTTCTGTGCCAGCTGAGACAGCTCACCAGCTCGTCCTTCACAGAGCTAACCTCAAGCGCACATCCACAGCATAAACACACTCCCCAGTTAAACAGGAATCCAGTCACGTTTTGTTTCCTGACCTAAGTACACACAGGATCAACTCCTCCCTAGCCCTAGAAAGCATGCAGCACCTCAGACTCTGTGATGTCTTTGAAACATGTCCTCTCTCTCAGATTTGTCTACTGGGCTAGGCCAAATAAAAACAACACAGCTGTCCTACCTGTCACTGTATTTCTTGTGCCATACTAACCCTTAGAGAAAAATTATATTGATGAAACGTTCAGTTAGACTGCTCAATATCTGGCTGAGAGGCTGATGAATAGAACAACTCACCTCGTATTGCTCAAGGGCCTCCTTCCTTTCCAGTTCAAGTTGTTCTAGTTGCTGCATAGCAACTTGAAGAGCCTGTTCCTTTATCATCCTCTGGTTTTCTAGCTCTTGTTTTTCTGCTTCTGTCATCTGAATGGTCTGTTGCTGCTCCAAGTGCCATTTTTCCAGTTCAGCTCTCTTTGCTGACTCCTCTTCCAGTAATCTGCAATAGGGATCACAGTGTTAACTACATTTTAAAGCTGTGTTCATTATGTAGCATATGTGGTGTCAGGAAGCAAGCTACTTATTTTCTTCACCCCTGCTCTGCCCCTGCTTTTTTTTTTTTTAATACTTGGGAAGCAGGGAAGAAGTTATTGCTTGCTGGCTTTCCTTCAGTGTAAAGATGAAAATCATGCCAGCAGTGCAAACAGTCTGACTGCTACAAAGGGCTATTCAGAAACTTTAGTCAATAATGCAAATAGAACGAAAACCACAGAAGCAATAAGCATGCATAAGCTATCTCTACTGCCTCAGGAGAACTGAACATATGAAGAGGCAAACCATACTAAGCAAGCCCATGTGAGTAAGAAGAGACTTAACCCCTTATCAATTGTGACTTAACCTGTGATAAAATACAGCAGAAAGTTATATTTACACTTGCTGCTTCACAAAATACACAACTGGAAATTCTGTAGTGAATGACCTCAGTTTTTCAAGTGTTGACTTGTGTAATACCTGATGAAAAATAAGTGGGCCTGCTCTTCTGACTGCTGAGCACTCCCACTGCAAAGGGCTAAGCAAACATATTAAAAAATTGTAAATGCCAGCTTTACTAAGAGACCTTCTCGCTCCCTACAGTTACCTGAAAGGAGGTTGTAGCAAAGTAGGGGGTTGGTCTTTTCTCCCCAGTAACAAGTGGTAGGACAAGTAGAAATGCCTGCAAGTTGCATCAGGGGAGGTTTAGGTTGGATATTAGAAATATATTCACTTTTGAAAAGGTTCTCACTGGACCAGGCTCCCTAGAGAGATGGCTGAATCCCTGTCCCTGGAGGTGTGGTGCTAAGGGACATTGTTTAGCGCTAGACTTGTTAGAGTTAGGTAATGGTTGGACTCGATGATCTTAAAGGTCTTTTACAACCAAAACAATTCTATGATTCTACCTTTCACACCTTAAGGAAAAAAAAAAAATCAATCTATCCTGTTTGGACTTCAAGCTAATCCACCTCTTCCAGCAGCATACCCAAGATGAAAACAATCTTTAATACTATGGCACAGTTATTTACTATTGTAAGGGGGACTGGAGAATTGAAATACATCTCTACCAGGTCAAAGTCATACCTGGCCTGAAGTTTCCTTACAGTCTCTTCATCTTGGCGTGCCTGCTTCTCATCCTCCAAAGCTTCCTGTAGCTGTTTATACATTTCTTCCAGTTCACGTACTCTCTGTAAATACTGTTCCAGTTCAGATGATTTCTGTGCAACCTGCTCCTCCATTTTTTGTCTTACCTATCGGCATAAATTTAGGACACGTATAAGCTACCATTCAACTCACCTTTCCAAATTTTAGAGGAATTTCCAGGTTTCTCCCAAGTAATGTTTTTAGAGACAAACCTTTTCCTGCTGTCCATAGAGCAAAACCAATTAAAAAATGGAATCTGGATTTGTACGTGTGTAACTAAGAGCATTAAAATAATTTTTTTTTTAAAAGGGTTACTTAGATTGCCCTACTTTGTGCAGCACAAGATTTTTACAGGGGTTCACAACACCTAACTTCAGTTCATTTGGTCTTGTCACTTAGTTTACAGATACACACTAAACTGAAGGAAAACTTGAGTGTGAGCCAGACACAAAGGTCTGGCTGGTTTAATTACACTGTTTCCACTCCTTTCCTCAGGCACAAGTCCCTTAGAAGCACTTATATCTAGATGTTGGCATGGGATGGACAAAGGAGCAGAAATTGGCTAAGGAGGTTGGCTTCGCTAGAAGACCAACTATACAAAACACAATGGTAAGGGGACAGAGTAAGGTGAGCGGATGCTGCAGGCTGGAGACGTGGGCACAAGCCAACCTCACGAGGTTCAACAAGACCAAGTGCAAGGTCCTGCAGCTGGGTCGAGGCAATCCCAAGCACAAATACAAGCAGTCAGTGACTGGCTGGAGAGCAGCCCTGAGGACTTGGGGGTGCTGGCGGACGAGAAGCTCAACATGAGCTAGTAGTGTGAACTTGCAGGCCAGAAAGCCAACCAGATCCTGGGCTGCATCAGGAGAAGTGTGGCCAGCAGGGTGAGGGAGGTGATTCTCCCCTCTACTCCGCCCTAGTGAAACCCCACCTGGAGTACTGCATCCAGTTCCAGAGCCCCTATTACAAGAGGGATGTGGACATGCTGGAGCATGTCCAGAGCAGGCCCATGAGGATGATCAGAGGGCTGGAGCACCTCTCCTATGAGGACAGACTGGAAGAGTTGGGGCTATTCAGTCTGGAGAAAAGAAGGCTCCAAGGTGACCTTATTGTGGCCTTCCAGTATCTGAAGGGGGCCTACAGAAAAGCTGGGGAGGGACTTTTTAGGCTCTCAGGTAATGACAGGACTA
The DNA here is from genome assembly GCA_013399055.1 of Ramphastos sulfuratus. Taxonomy (NCBI): domain Eukaryota; kingdom Metazoa; phylum Chordata; class Aves; order Piciformes; family Ramphastidae; genus Ramphastos; species Ramphastos sulfuratus. Next base: position 469,063 of record WBNM01041951.1, read on the forward strand.
GGGGGAATGGAGCAAAGCTGGAGATGGGGAGATTCAGACTGGAGATGAGAAAGAAGTTTTTCAGCATGAGAGTGGTGAGAACCTGGAATGGGTTGCCCAGGGAGGTGGTTAAGGCCCCATCCTGGAGGTGTTTAAGGCCAGGCTGGATGAGGCTCTAGCCAGCCTGATCTAGGGTAGGGTGTTCCTGCCCATGGCAGGGGAGTTGGAACTGGATGATCCTTGTGGTCCCTTCCAACCCTGACTGATTCTATGATATCCATAGTCACTCTGTCTTTCATCCTCATTCCCCCTTCTTTTCACCAACCACAGTGGAAAACCAGGGGCACAGTGGCAGCAGAGCCATTCTGCCACCCACCTATGGACAACAGCAGTCAGCTGGCTTTGAACTGAGTTGGGATAAAGTAGCAAAACCTCAGTGTTTAGCAATACACAGTGTGTACATCACAGAAGATAAGCACAGCTCCTGAACTCAGCAAGAAAGACTGGCTGTCAAGTGCAGTGGGATGGCATGTCCTGCTCCACTGGTCTGCAGTCTGCTTTCCCTCAGCTAACCGAAATCCCACTGACCCAGAAAGTGATGGTATTCAGGAATTCACACTCAGCCCATAATGCAGCACTGTGTGCATTTATGTTCCCAGGCATTCCATGACATCAGCTTCACTGATTCGCTTCTCCAGTTAACAGAAAAGCCTACTAGGCCTGACAAAGCCCTTAAAAACTGAAAATTAGTTCTTTTTTTTACTGTGGATTATGGTAACAGTGATGTAAAGCTACAGCATTTCTTTTGCTGTGTGTGTGTGTAAATGTAAACACTCAGCTTAAAAATGCAATAGTATTAGGAATAAAATGCATTTTGATTATGCCTGTTCATTTTTGCTTGTTCATAGAGTATATACTGGCTTCAGGTTCTCTGAAGACTGCAAGGAGAATTTCAGTCAGCATTTATTCTTTTAACGGTGAAAATTTTCCCAGTTTTTAATACGAATTGTAGCGGAGCAGTTTCCGTATTTGAATTTACTATAGTAAAAAAGATAGCATTCTATGTCTCTAACAAATCCAACACTGGCTGCATTCTGCAGCCTCCTGCAACATCGGCAGAATCATTTCCATGACTGCCTGAGGTAAATCACTGCTGATGACATAGCTGATCACTATGTCTGACTGCAGCAAAAGCCCATATGCACTACTCACCATTTTTTCTCTCTCCAGCTCCAAACTGAAGCGATCCTGTAATTCGACCTGAGTCTGAAGCCTTTTTTTCTCTTCCTCAGCAGCACGAGCTGCTGCTGCTTCTAGTTGCTGGAACAGAAGGGTGCGAGGTAGGGGTAAGAAAAGAAGGGGAAAATAATCGGTCAAAACATCTATTTGGAGGGAATGGAGTTTTCTTTACCAATTTCTGGGGGTTTTTTTTACAAAAATGGAAGAAACCTAAAGCATTAACAGGCACCAGCTTCTTAGTGTCCGAGTCTGTTCTCAATCTCTAAATACAATTTTTAATCTTATTTGCAAGACAATTTTACATTTAGCAATGAAAAGTTAATTATCAGACTTCTTCTGAGTTTCCTTTACGTCCTGCTTTGCCCAATCAGTAGAGAAAGAAATATAGTGATTTCTATCTAATATGTGACAGAAAGTTATTCTGGAAAACCACATGGCAGGCAGGACACACAGGAGTTCCAACACTGAAAACATGCCAGCATGCATAGAATTCATACAGAAACAGAAGTTGAGAAGCAGTAAATTGCCATGGGAAAGCAGAAGTGCCACAAGCTTTGACTATAATAAATGATTGTGCTATTGTGAATCACATTCCTTCAACATCCCCTAAATTGCCATGTAAGGTGAATAAATTCTAGCCAAAAATCATCACTTGGTATTGTGGGAAAAATCAGCCTACTCAGAACTAAAGCCTAAGGAACAGCTGCTGGTACCTTCACACATTTTTGCAACAGAACTTGTTTTGTATCTTGATTTCACATATAAATAGTGGTTGCAGTTTTCCCTTTCATCGGGATTTCGATAGTGTGTATTTTCAGAACACAAAGTTAGAAATGTACAAGTACCAGCTAAAACTTTACCAATACTGAAAACAAAATAATTTTTCACAACATTTTCCTAAGAAACTTATCTGATGTTTCAGAGGAAACAGGAAACAAGCACCCCTCTTCTGCAATGCACTAGGCTGGTGAAACTCTTTCTACAGGCCTTCAGTCAGAACAAGACATCCATTTCTTTAGTATTTTTGGAAGGGTACCCCATTTAAACTATCTTTGTCACACATCCTAGGTGACCTAATGAGATGCCTAAACACTTAAAACTGCCACACTAAAGCTTTCATTCTTTTAAGTGCCTGCTCTTATTTCAGACTCGAGTCAGAAACAGATGGGAAGAAGGGAAGGAGAAGGCTTCTAGTTTGTTTTTAAGCTGTAGAAGATGGTACATAATTGATGTCCTTTGAAAGACTTAAGTAGTGGTATTCTGCCTCTGCCAGAATATATAAAAGCATGTAATTGTAGTAAAATCCAAGGTGCCTATTTAAGTGAAATTTTCTTTTGGTTTCCTTCCTGGCTTTGAAATTGAACAACCATTGCCAATAGTAAGGCAAGAGGGCAAACGTGCAGTCACAGGCAAGGGTGGGTGCCAGGTTTTTGCCAGAGTGCTCACCAAAAGGATAGACAATTTGTCTACTCTTTATCAGCAACTTCCAGCTTAATTCATATCAGAGAACACCACTCCCTTGCAGGTAGGCAACAACTAGGCAGTTTAGGGAAAAGTCGCAAATGTTTGGGGCACGGAGGGAGGGGAAATCACAAGAATACACCATTCCAGCAGAGGTTAGTTAGCACAGTTGCTCAACCCCATGCAAAACCCCAAACTGAAACAGAAAGGGTGCACAAGTCTTGTGCATGCTCTCTTGCTAAGAAAAACTTACCTTTCAGTCTGTTCTGTGTGTAACATCTCAAAATTCCATTAAAAAAATATGAAAAAAATCTATTTTAGACAAAGGGTTTCATTTTTCTGAAACATTCTACTACAGGAGCTATCAAAGTACAAACCAGTCTTGGAGTGCAACTTTGGCAGCTGCTGTGTAAGTGGTGGCTTACTGCCATTTGGAGCAAATCAAACTCTATGCTTTCCAGAACAATTCAGTTTCCTGAACCCTGTACAAAGCCTTTTCCTTGAAGAACATTTTTCTAACTAATCAAACACTTAAAGTTCTTCCAGCACAGTACCTCCCACCAGTCAAAGTGCAGTAGTTCATGTCAGTGACTAAACTACTTTGAGAAATCATTTTAATCCAGCCTAATTCAAAATGTGCTTCTTGCTGCAGCTCCCTATTTTGCCCATTGTGATTTCTACAGAAACTCCCTGGAGCCTGTCAACAACCCACTGCTCCTCTAGAGATGGTCTTATGTTATCTTCCCCCTAACTTTTTCCTCAAGAGAGTAAACTCAACACCAAAATCCAGCTCTGTGATTTCTGTTAACAGGTGTATTACTTGCAGGTAACACAGGCTATCCTTCAAAGAAGAATTTGCACTCTGAATCTTAAACACATGGCAAATATAGGTGCTAAAATTAAATTACTTTATCTTCCATTGTCAGACTCCATTTAATACAAACAGAATAATACCCACATCGGTACTGAACAAAATAAATAACAAGGTTATTTAAAGGAAGACACATTTTTCCTTGCCACAAATTGTGACTTAATAAGACTTTTAAAAAGACTATTTTGGCTTATTTTATTTGCTTTCTAGACTCAGAGCCTTTAACATGCTCTCACAGTATTTATAGCTTCCCGCACCACCACCTCTCGCCACAAACACCACTAAAGTGTTTTCTGAGGGCTGCAATTAGTGTTTTTCATTTATGAAAAACTCACGCAGTGATGCAGACAGGAAGTACACATGGATACTAATCAATGCTCTGTGGAGAACTATCACAGAGGTACCAGTTGTTTCAAAGTGCAGAGATGACCAGCATGGTCAGTCTACTGTTAAAAGAGTGGGCAGCCACAGCAAAGGTAGCCTGGTGTCTTCTGCCAGGCATTTCATTTGGACTAACAAGCTTAGATTCAGCAAGTCTGCTAATATTCAGAAATGTCTCATCCAGTTCTCAGGGTTTTAGAAATCAATTCAGCATTTACAAGGAACATAGATCTAAACAGTTTATAAATAGTTGTTGCTATGTGTCTCAGCTCTATGCATCTCTCCAAACTACTATAAAGCAGCCATTGTTGTGCATACTCACAAAATCACTTTCTATCTTTGAAATCTTTGGAAATTTAATTTTTAATCTCTGGAACCTACATCTGTGTGAAGGGTTCTCACATGAAATTCACAGAACAGAACTTTGGAAAACTGTATTTAAAAAATACAACTTAATGAAAAGCCCCAAGTTGAACAGACATGTCTGACAGAAAAACAAACCCCCCACAACTGCCTGAAAACACTAGACTCATCAGTGCCCAAACATCATTCACACATCTGGATTGCTGGAGTTTTTTTCACACTAGCTTCACAATACCCTCAACAAGTACAGGGGACAGGGTATATCCCAAGTCTGCTAAGCAGTCCCTAGGAAGTGCTGCTATCAATGATGCTGAAGGCTTTACTGCAGGCTTAACCAGCAGGTCTACTTGCTTCAGTGGTTGACTCTTAACACGAGCTCAATGTTTGCTCAATATGTCTGAAAATAGGAACAGGAAAAGAAGCCCAGCTCAACCACCACAACTGAACTCAAAGCCTGAAGGTCAGCAGCTCCATTCTCACCTTTCGTACAGTCTCCAGTTCCTTCTGCTTGTTCTCATTGGCTGCTTGCAGCTCTTTCATCTGCCTCTCCAGCTCTTCTTGCTCAGCTAACAACTTCTGGCGCAGTTCTTTTCGTTTCTGCCGTGCTTCTTTGTGGGGCGGAGGGCTCCCTGCCTTCAGCAGGCTTACGGTGGTCTGTATGGCTGGAGATGAGCGTGAAAGATAAAGGGAGAGGAAGAGAACACCAGTCAAGGGAATGTTAAACTTTCTGGATAGCCTCAGTGAGTGAATACTTGTGGTGGTGTTCATTGTGTTGGGGTTTTTAAAATATATTTAAAAATCAGAAATAGCTGTTGTCAGTTCTCCCAATTCCCATCAGGCCACCTGTCAACACAAACCCACAGTGAAAGACTTAGCTTTCAGTATTGGCTGTGTGCCACAAGGATAAGGTCAGGCAGCTCCGATGCATTATGTCAATTCCAATATTGATTTTTAACAGGCTGTGGACATACAAACCATTCAATGCCTAGCTGCAAAAATACCCAACCTACCCAAAACTTCAAGATTTCTTATCACTTAGATTCAGTGACTCTAATAAAGCAATAAGGTGTTATCTACATTCACATCACTCATGTACCTAGAACCAACCTTAAACCCTTTATTCTTACTAATATTCCAGGAGAAAAATTTCTCCCAGTAAGACAATAGCTTATATTAACTTATGTTCAATGAGAAAGTATTCAGACAGCAGAGGAGTGGCAGATGATTTTGATATTTTATTCAACAACTACAGCTGTGAAGAAAGGTTTCCTTTTGGAGCTAAGAAATTATTCATCATACCTCAGACTTTGGAGTAATCAAAGGCATGCTTTAGGTAAAGAGGGAAGTGCAATTGAAAGCGCACATCTCCAAATACTTAAATGCTGCACATACTTCAAAGGCACTGACAACAGGGGGTTTGCAAGGGCTTCTACCTCACTCTGCAAAAGATGCATATGACTATCACTCAGCACCTATCTGGGAAAGTCTCACACTGGGGGTACCTTCACTGTGGTAAGAGAAAAGGAAGCCTTTTTTCCTAGCCTTGTCTCTCACTGTACTATCTCAAGCAAAACTGTAAAAGCAAAGCCACTATTTTATGATGCTGAAATGAACAAGCTTTCCCTTTGTCCCCAAAAGTAACAATTCACAATGTATTCTACTCCCCTTCCCCATTCCTAGAAGTACAGCAAACAATGGTACATTTCATTTTGGTTACAGCTGCTTAAACCAAAGCACCTAAATTACAGAAACCAATTCCTGTTATATGGATCCTTAGTTCATCTGGAGTCTCAGGCTCCTAAAGATATTTTCCATGTGCCCAAAACAGACACACCAAAAATCACAAGACCAAGAACTTCAAATGTGAGTAAAGCACAGATCTAAGACTTCAGCTTACCTTTAACTTTCACATAACTAAGATCTTTGAAACCTCACCTTGAATCCACTCCTGTTTCTTCTTTTTATCAGAGGCACTGATCTCAAAGCTTTTATCAAGACACTTTATGAGAAAAAGGCATTTCTTTCCATCTTTATCAGGCAAGGCCTAGAATGGATAACAAAGGATTAGCCTTACAGACACTGAAATCTAAGTTATATTGTCAACCCTCTTGTATGTGGTTATCTATTACAGAGCTACAAACACCAGTACTAAGAACCTTTATAAAAAGACTGTTCATGAACTGGGTTTATGTAAAGTAACAAAAGAACTCCATTAGCAAAAGATATCATGGGTGCAAACTGCACATGCAAAAGGATTCATTCCTGTTCAGAGATATTAATAGTTTTAGGTGCTGGGGCTTTTTTTACCTCTACACAGCAGTTGCCATCCAGTATGATGTCTCCCTTCTTGTCCCTTAAATCTTCACTTATATAGTAGGAAATAATATTGGGTTTTAGCACAAACCATCGTTCCGTCCAGTTTTTCCTTTTATGACCTTTTTTCAGCATATAACCCTGTTTAAAAAAAAAATTTAAAAAAAGCAGATCAGCAAGGCCTGGCCTCTGTTGACCCTCCTGGTCTTTTGGGTATATGGCTTAAAGGCCCACAGAAAAGTTAGCTCAAGGCCCTAAATACTTCACTCACACTTCTCTGCGGGTCTAAGGCAAGAAAAAAATAATCCAGGACAGTTGGAGAAGCTCTTTTGTTTAGAAATCACAACAAGCAATGAAAAATACCCCAAGCCCTACACATGCAATTATCTGTGCTCAGCTGGACATGGCCAGAGCCAAGGCCGTGCCTATTCCCTGTGCTAATCCACCCCCCCAACCCCACACCCAGGAATGCACAGAGAGAAACAGCTTTGTTTGCTGTCTCTGTACTCAAATCTGAAGTCTGGGTGGTCACAAGGGTATGTGAAGGACTCCCGAAGCTTCAATCTTTCATGTCTTGCACAGTTTAAGTCAGCCATAATCAGGTGTTTTGTTCCTTCCTGACATACTAAATTTGCTTTCAAAGCCCAGTCAGGCTGATACTGTCCCCTCAAATTTCTGCAAAACCTTTCTGTAACTATTATTTCTGTGCATCAGTTGGCTCTCATCTTCCAAGACCCCACTGACCACTCCTGGGGATCTTTCCACATCAACTATCACATGAAGGACACATTTCAGAAAACTAAGTATCACAAATTTCATCACAGGCCTGCTTTCAATTCCTTTGTCTTGATACCAGGGGTTGCCCCAGCCTAGGTGCCAGACCTTGCCCTTAGTAAGTATAAGATAAAAGATCCAGGGTAAATGTACAAAAAAAAAAGGTAGTATAAGATGTGGCTATGAAACTGTGTGTCATTAATTTATGTCCTGAAACAATAATTTACTAGAATAAACTAGGAAATGGTGTGAATCAACACGGTATCGTGGTACAAGCCAGATGTCTGTAAGTAATGAGGAACTCCACTCTCCATTAGGCCAGCAACTGTCCAGGAGGCAGTGAGCCAAATCTTGATACACACTATTTTTAAGTGTCAAGAAACTGTTCAAAGGCACTCAGACATCCTTGAGAAAGAGGCACAGCCACAAAGAGAGGAAAGAAATGAGACAATTAAATTAAAAAAAAAAAAAAAGGAAAAAACAAAAAAATAGAAAATAGGGGGAGGAGAGAGAAACCCACAATACAGTATTAAAACTGAAATCTGATTTCCTCAAAAGTTTCAAGTGGAAGGACCTGACACTGGTTATCTTACTTTCATTAAATAGCAGAATGACATAATTTTGCCTTCAGCTGACTATGTGTGTGTGTGTTCCCAGCTCTCACCTCCAACTGCAACCAGCACTTAACAAAAATAGACTTTTGCATTGTTCTGTGGATATTCTGAAATAATTTCCTGTACTTAGACATTTTGATGATTTCTTCAGAACAGCTTAGGAAAGCCTGCCAAGAAAGTCTTTGTTTCGTTTCCCAAGAAGCCATGAAATCAAAGATGAAAAAATTCCTGTCAGGTAAAAGACAGTTTCAAATAGCTCCCTAGGTAACCTCTGCTGTGACCTCGCAGGTTCCCATGACATTTATACTTCCTATGGAAGAAATGCAGTTTTAAAAGCCATTCCTAAACTGATAACCCAGTCATTGGACATCTGAAGAAACTCTAGATTGACAGAAGTTTGCTAAGAATACAAAAGCCAGCAGGACTTTGTGTGTTTAAGTACAGCTAGGTTGTCAGTTATGCAGCCTGCTATGCAGAACAGGAAAGGAGATAGGTCTGGAGCTCTTCTACACTTTTTTGCCCTGTTAAAGTGGTGCAGCTTAGAAGCAAACCTTTCAGTTGGAGCAATTCCATTGTCCAGACCCTCTTGTTTGAATACAGAGGTTATAAGCTTTTTATATCGTGTTATCAGCACAACTTACATTTGCTACAATAAAACTGCAACTAGAAAATAGCATTTTCAACACAGCTTACTCTGCCAGGTAACGAGCTGTTAATACTGGTGTAAAAGAGGCTGTACGTCAAGTCAGAGTACACTGCTACTTTCTAAAAACAAATTCTCCCAAGAAGCAACTCATTCATAATATTGTAACAATCAAACCTTCTCTTTTATAAAAATTTGCTCATATTAAAGAACCCTTACAAGTCATTTACCTTATTGGCCCTGCTCATTATCCATTAGATAGAAACTGAACATTTTTCAGTAGCAGTTGAACATTTTCTAATTATGCAATAAATTGTTCTACATTAGTCTTCTGTGGTTCTTACCTGTTTGAGTACATCTAATATGAGCTCATTAAAGACTTCATTGATTGCCATGGACACTGTCTGTTGGTCCATCCCTTTACTAAACTGCCCACTTCCGATGAGATCAATCAACTCCCATGCAGAAAGACCTTCTCGACTGGTGTTAAGAGCAATCTTATAGTGGTCAAACTGCTCTTGTTGCCAGCCTGCTCCCATTGCTTCAGTGAGTTTTTTAAGTAAATATTCAATCTGTAAAGAAACACAAACAGAAATTAATCGTTTTCAGCAGGCACAGAAAAGAAAATGTTTCAGAGCTGTAAACTAATCCTCTCTAGAGACTATCATTACAGCTAGATTCCTATGCTCACTTGTAGGCCCCTAAACATAGGTGGCTTAACTAGCTAAGATTTTAGGCTCCTGCTTCAATTGAACTTTTAACTACTAAGCCCATCCTGCAGCTACTCTTAAAGAATTGAACATGACAGTTTCTTTTAAGATTTTGTATTTTTACAGAATACATGGGACCTTCCCTGCAACAGCTTCCAATTGTGATGACTGAAGTGTGAAAAAACACCAACTTTCAAAAAGTACTCTTGTAAGATAAAAAGCAAACAAATTAGAAAAAAAAAAACCCCAATCATAGAATCATAGAATGGTACAGTTGGAAGGGACNAAGTATGGCAGTTTGGACAAGAAATGAAATGAAAAACTGACCAAGGTATGATCACATATTTTAGTCTTCATCTGCCCCCTCAGTCTCCAGCTCTCAATCAATGGACATAGTCTTGGCAGATGTATCAAGAGCAGTAAAAAAATAGATTTTTCACATCTGCTTTTATTGTTTTCAAAATAAACTCTCCTTTTCCTTTAATCTTTCATCATTCTGTAAGCATTACCATGCACGGGGTAATACATTAGTCAAAATAAACATGAGAATGAAAGAAAAGGGGGGGGAAGTCTGGGTTTCTTCTTCTACCTGTTTTATTCATGTTGTTTTTAAACTATCATTGTTCACTCCTTAACCAAGAGTATTTTAAACTCAGCCCATCTACACCTTTGAGCACAGCTTAAATGCTTTCAATTGCTCTTTAAAAAAATTGTGAAAAAAATAATTTAAAAAAAAATGTGAAAGCCTTCCTATGAAGGCCTGTACACAACAAAGTAAAAGTCACTTTTCTAAGTTTCTATGACTGAAGTCGCAGGACACCACTTGCAGTATTTAACCCACTTCTAAAGACAGACCAAGCTAATGTAGCCTGGCACGAGGGATGTGTCATGGTAGGAACTGCACACTGTCTGGTGGAGGTGGTGAGGGAAAGCACCACAATCCTTTTGGGCTCTCTCTGTGCACATGGAAATACAGTGCTGCTTTTCGTTGAGGACATTCTGATCTACTTTCAGTTTACCTAATTTAGGTGTGGTTTTGGAAACACTAAGTGACTCAAGAGTCTGAATCCCATTATCAAAAATTACTGAGGTGTACAGCATGACCACTTCTCATTGAGAAGTGGTGAAAACAACCAGAAAATTTCCATGCCTTCTTTATTCTAATGACCAGGGCCGGTTGGCCTCTGCTCCTCAGCACTGCTGAGAATAATGCAATTTCTCCTACGGGTAAGAAAAAAACCAGATGAGTGAGCCAGAGGATGCAATGTTTCACCGCAAAATAAACCAACTTTACAGTTACAGCTCAGGCTCACTTTTCAACTTACCTTGTTAGCACCCAGGAGGTCTCTACACAAGAGATTTTTTAATATAAAAAAAAGCTGCATTTTACACATTTCACTACAAAGACTCATGGGCCCCAGGGTTTTGATGTATCATATATGCTAATTTTGTGGCTGCTGCTTCTCTCTTTTGCTTCTGGTACAAGCAAATCCCTTCCTTTCCCTCACATCTATGATCAAAAAACACGCAAACGTATAGCAGAACACACTCATATGGCAAAACAGTAAATTACGAAACTCACACTATATATAGGTGGGTTTTTCCTGCAATTTCAGCTCAGTAACTGCTCTTAGTCTAAGAGCCCCAACCATAGTAGCATGTGGACTAATGCTATAGCAAAATGGAGAAGTTACTGAAAGCTGCTGCACTGTTTAGAGCAAAGTTCCCACTCTGCTGAATGAGCAGGAAGCATATGCCCCTCCAAGATGTGGCTGTTGTATCCTCCTTGATTAAGAGAAGACAAGCTAGCCAGGCACAGAACTCACCTCCAGGGTGGGTACAGAAGTTGCAGACAGCATTGCTTTTCATCTCAGCTTCACAGAGTAAAGCATTTAAGTATTTTTAGTTCCTCAGGCAATTTTTACTAGCAGAGATATGATCTGAGCAGAGGTCTCTGCCAAAAATGGCATTCAAGTTGTAGACAAGAGCAGCTAACAAGAGGTACCATGTTTATGGTAATCAGCAGAAACAAGTTTCAGCTCTGCCATGTGGGGAAAGCATCCCCAGGGAGGGCAGACCTGTATGCCTGCTTCACCCCACTGCACAGGCTGTGTGGGGCAGGCCAGGGAGGGTAGCATGGCCCCTGCTGCTGCAGTGCCAGGGCTCTGCTGTGCTGTGTTCGCTGCTACTCAATTCCCACAGTTCACCAGAACAAGTCAAAAAGTGGTGCAGTGATTCCATGTATGGCACTGAATCACTGCACTTAACATAGTCACACAACAGCAAGGGAATTTTAGCCTGCCTTCCAAAAAAACAGCATTCCTGCAAAATTCAGTAACTATTTCCCTTAAAAATAATTAAAATGTGCTTTGATGCTTTTCACTATACAAAATTCTTAAGTTAAAATACTAATCCAAGGCTTCTGAGCATCAACTGCCATAAATCCTCAGCATTCAGTTAAAGGCAGGAAGCAGCTTACTTCCTACTCCAGACAAGTTTATAGAAAAAAAACCCAAAAAACAAACAACACAGCCCAAAACCTCCCTTCACAGCATACAAGAACAGTAACACTGAGAAGCTGTTTCAAAACAAACCTCCTAAAGCTTTGATGAGCTGAAATGAGCTCTGGCATCAGTGCAGGAGTAACCTTTTTTCCCATTTTCAACATTCATTCTGCCACTCAGCTCAGTCCTCTGAGTAGCATCATTTCTGAAATATGATCCTGTACTTTACCTAAAAGCTAAATTAATTGATTAGGTTGATAATAAACCTGCCAAAATGCTGAATAATATAATGAGGGGGGGAAAATTTCAAAATTCATTAAAACTTAATAAGCATTAACTTTAAAATGTATGGTTCCAAGATTTCACAACATACTGCCCTGCTTGAGGCATGCAGCTCTCACATTCCTTGGGTTAATGATCTCAAAGTACTAGGACTCAACAGCAAAGTGACACACACACGAAAAATCATACTGGGTAGATTTTTTTTTTTCGCTTTTTTGCTCAAATCGTGCGAATAAAGTGTGTATCAAATTAATGGTCTAGAAAAGAAGCAATGCAAAACTCTTAGCTAATACATATTATCATGCAATGTATTTAAAAAAAAAATCAGTTCACATATCCTTTCCCTTGATATAATGTGTACATATTGCCTTATTTTTTATTAATAGAACAGATTTAAACATTTAAGTTTGCTCCCACCCATCTACAAGTTACTAGTATAACAGCAAATATCCTATAAATCCATTTGTTTAACTGAAAAAGGACCTGTGCACATTACAATCTAATTTCTAAAACAGACAAAAGCTGTATCTTGCATTCAGATAAGTACTTGACTAACCAAAGTCCCCAGAAAAACTTTATCTAACCAGTCTATTCAATAGCAGCAGCGAGTGAGTGTGTGTGTGTATAGTAGAAATATGGAACAGAGCAAGGTAAGTATAAAGTAAGTTGGATCAGTTGGAAGCGATTAAGAGACCATTCACTGTGTGCTCAAATGAGGAACCTCTGAGAGCAAACCACATTTCCCCTCCTCCACAAAGAGACATGTCAACTCAGCAAATAGCTGACAAATCAAGTCTACTGGCTCAAACACAACCTATTCATGTAGCTAAAAAGAGTGGCAAAAAGCAAACACGAAGCACTGTCTGCCACTGTTGTGACTGGACCTTACTTTCAGATACAGACATAAAAACACCAGGGGGTTGCTGCATAGGCCAATACACACCAGCTGGCTCACCACTGTGAATAACAGTTTCCATCTCAAATCAACAGAAACGTTTTAGCCAGAACTTGCCAAGTGAAAAGAAAGAAAAAACAAAACCCAAACAAAACCAATAGAGGTTCTTAAACATGAGCTATGCATCCTACTTGGTATATTCTTTCAGAGGGCACTTTCTTTTCTATGTTTCAGTACTTATTTGATTTTTTGTTTTCTCGTGTTTCCTGGTTGCTTTTTTCCTTCCAGTAGCTCTGGGACTATCCTTCATGAGGAATGACATGTCAGATGTTTCACGTGTTTTTCTAATATACAAACGGTCTTCTTAGAAGATGAAAAATGGAAGTTAATGTCAAGGAGGCCTTCATGTCCAGCAGACATGCTATCCCAGTTCATACTATTCAAAAAAGGACTGTGATATTAACAGAGATGTAAAAGGTCTGTTCACATTGTACTGAATTCTGTGGAAGCATATGTTCCTGGGCCAAAGACACAAGAGCAGTCATATCCCCTTTCACATTTGCCATCAAGACTTTTTTAAAAATCCCTTCAGAACATCACTTACTTTTAAAGGAAGTATTTGTTTCATCCTTTCCACCAACAAAGCTATATAATTATCCAGTGGAAGTAATTACCTTCTTTCTTTTTGTAAAATTAAATTAAAATTTTAAAATTGAAATTAAGTAGCAAAATAAAGGAAACTTGAGAAACAGTATAAAATGTAAACATGTACATCCTAAGGATAACCTGCTGCATTAAGCTGAAAATTATCTTGCCTTTTACAGCAATCAAGGGAAAGAGCGATGAAATAGGAAGAACTGATGCGAATCCTGACTAATAAAAAAGATCTTTCTAACCATCACCATCAACTTGCAGAGGTCATAGGTCAATCAAAGACCCACACAAGCAACTTTTATTCCAGTTGTATCAGTTTTGCATTTATTTCTGAATGGTCAAGATTCAATTCCCAGTATTTCATTCACTGTATCGGCTTCTGATACTACAACACAAAACAAGGAAGCAAATAGGACCACAGAAAAAGCTTTTTCAGCAGCCTCCAGATGAATCGCCACTTCAGTATAAAAAAAACAAACACCTCATTTTCAAATGCGCAGAAAGCCATAGAAGGTTTGGACTCTCTTTTCCTAACTAGGAGGATTAAAAATGCCACATTAATACAGTTGAGGGGTGGAAGACAAGAAAAAAAAAAAAAAAAAAAGGTACAAATCTTCCTTTATCAAGAAGCCAAGCTTAAAAAGCAAAGACAGCAAATATTTAAACATATTTTTAAAACAAGTTGTGAACACTAGATTACAACACACAGAAAGTATGCAGCTTGCAATGTACTCATCTGAAAGTTTCACCATTAAGAATGGCCCAGAAACACAGCTAACCACACTCCACAGGTTTCAGGCAACAAAGCATTCCCAGTCTGCAGTCACATGTCCAGAAACAAGAAAGAGTAAGTGCTTGGAAACCGTTTTATAAACCAGAAAACTTCTGGTCAAACAATGCCAAGGCACCCAGATGAATCTGCAACACCTGAGGTGAGCTGAAGGAAAGCTTGTAACAGACTAGAAACATTTCTTCTCTTAAGGCTACAGTTCTCTCCACTTTTCTTCCGTTTCATCCTTCTCATGGGAAAGGTAATGCCTGCGAGAGCTGAAAGAAACACACCTGGATGTCTCCGTCTTAGATGACCTAGTGGAAAAGATCTGCTGCAGGAAGGGGAAGGAGCTCCCATCCGTCTCCCCACTCTCTAAGCTTGGTAAAGCTCTACACGCTGCACCAGGGGGCAGTTCTGCTGTTCGCAGAGAATTGTGTCAATTGTGAAAGCTGTCCGTCAAGCCTAAATTTAACTACAGCAAACAAAATAAAGCTTTTTTTCCCCGCCAGTTCACCTGTATCTCTTTGAAATATCACATTTACCCAGTTCATAGAAGTGTTTTTCCTTGTGCATACCACAGCTTCTCATCTGAAATGGGAGGGAGCTTTCAGATCTGATACCGTTTTACATTTCCTGGGAAAATGTACCTCTGCTTTTGCACCTTTGCAAAACAGGACCTCATGGTGCTCTGTTCCTTTCCAACTCTCCTAACTGCTCTCAGCAGCCCATCAGTAGCAGCACTGGAACCCAAGGCCATTACCAGCTGAGCCAAGTGCCCTGCACGGCCACCATCGGCTCCTGTCTCTCTGTAACCTGACTTCTCCTTGTAACATAGAAGAATCCTGTCAAGCTTGAGCTCACCCTAATCCAAGTCCTTTCCCATACTGGATTTGACTAATCTTACTTCTCTCGAGTGCAGGGCTGCCATCTCTTCTTCCACAGCAGGTGAGGAGCACACGACAGATGCTGCCTTTGACTTTCAGTTTGGCCTCTGCTACATGAACATCTTTCGGCCTTTGTGACACCCCTCTACTGCTTTTAAATTCCCTATTTGTAACCGCTTTCCTCACTCTGCTCTTCTAAAGCTTTCCTCAACCCATGTCTCTGAAAGCTTTCCAAAGCAGCCTGTTTTCTTTCTTGGTTTGGGCTGCAGTTGTTCCCAACTTATCTTTTGCACACCTGGGCAAAGAATCAAGACTTTGCTCTTCACAGCCCCACCACGATTAGCTGGCCAATGTGAAAGGCCTAGCACAGTTCCACTAATGCAAAAGTACTCAATGCGGACCAGAAAGGAGGACAGCAACCTCCACCTTTAGTCAGTGCAGTGCAAAGAAGATGAAACTGCACTCAAACAAGGAATATTTCATATGAACTTGTTCAAGAGAGTGGAGAAACCAATTATCTCATTAAAAATAAAGTATTAAAAAAAAAAAAGGAAAGAAAATCAGAGTCCCAAGCAGGTCTCAAAATCGGCTCTTCCAAAGAGGATGAAAAGAAGGCATCCTTATACCCACATGAAGCTATATTGACACATTCACTGGAGGTCTAAGCAGTTCTGTTACAATCATCCCATTCACAAGATGGGATGCAAAAATCTCCAAGGGATCACCCTTCCAACCTGAAAGTACAAGACAAGTTTCCTAGTTACTTATAAAGGGGAAACAAAATCTCTGAAATTCAAGAGCATGTGAGGTGGAGGGAAGGAGAAGCTGAAACAGCTCGATCCCACACAGAGGACCCCAAGCCACAAACTGCAGTATATTCCATTTTGCAATATTCTGAGCCAACAATAAAAGCACCAGAGAGGGAGGGAAGGGAAGTTTGCTCCTTGGCTGGGAAGACACAGTCACCCAAAAGAAGTTTACATGGCTCTCATGAAAACAAACATCACAGAACAGTGATACTTTCATCACCCTTCTCCCCTGTTCTTCGCTTTGCAATAGTCTGCTCGCTTTACACATGATGTGCAAGCCATTTTGTAATTAAGTGAAAAGATGCAACACAATGTGGTGAAGCCCAAATACACAAGTTTTATTATTAACTCATGAAGCACCAAGCACACTTTGAATTGTATTGAAAACAGTTACTTTCAGGTAGAAATTCTCAGCACTAAGACAACAAATACAAGTCTGCACAATGCTTTGCAAATCTGAAGTTTAGGTTTAACATAAACACACACATCCCCCCTGGACATAAGAATGTAAAAGGCAGATACGAAAGGTCACATAGAGAAAAAAAGCAAAACTGACTGAAACCAAGACTTGCATCTTCACTTTTGGAATTTTTTGTAAAAGGGTAAATGAGTAAATGTGAATTTTTCCAGAAGCACATAGAACCTAAGAAGAAGATCAGTGCAAACCAGAAAGGAGTCTGCTCAACAGACAGCACTCCTCCACCAGCTGATTACATTACCTGTGTGGTCTAAGGCAAAAGGTTAGAGCGAATACAGGCATTGCATATGATAAGAACAGAACAGCCTTTCTTTGCTAGGCTCTATAAGCTTTCTTTAAACAGTATTGCACAATTTAGATCTTTCTGCCATCAAAGAGATGTAGATACAAATCCACTGTAAGAATATTAACAATAATCCAAGTATAAGAGTTATATAGGCTAATCCTGGAGATTATGGACAGGAAGAGAAGCAAACAGCAGTAGCTATGAAGTCATTTTGGGTCAGATCCAACTCTGCAGCCCACCTGTCAACAGACAGACACCCTTCTATCACCTGGCATCAGATACAGAAGGCACCATGAATCTGGGGGCATGCTTAGTGAAGGAGGAACAAGAAAGCAACGCTGGCACCCAGGCTGGGAAGCCTGAAGCTTTTAACCATGCTGATAAGTGGATGTCAATTATCTACCCTCAGGCAAGACAAGGACAAACCAGAGACATGAATTTGAGTCTCAGTTTTGACATTTATTAGCAGCTCTGACCTTCTACCAAAGCTAATTCTGGCACCATTAAGAAAGCAGCCATTTTAGCTTTTACAACCATGATCCCTGTCTGCCAGAAATGACTGAAAAAACAGGAAAGCAGGCAAGAAGACTGACATTTCTCATGGAGGGCCCTGTCATCACCCATCTGGCAAAATCAGAAACATCGTACGGAGTGAAAAGTCTCCCGCTAAAAAGTGAGTGGGAAGGCAAAACCAAGCACTTCATTTTGATAGGGGAGTTGTCTGCTTTATGGTTTGGCACAGCAGCTTGGGTTCCAACAGCTGCATTTTTGTGGCATGTAAATCGGGCTGGTTTGATCCGTGACTGTTCAACTATTTTCAGATATTTATTAATTTCTACGCCAGTGCTGAAATGCAAACCCCTGGAATCACAGAACCTTAGAGGTTGGAAAGGATCTCCAGAGATCATTGAGTGCAATCCCTCTGCATGCAGTTTTGCAAATGATTATCCATGCCTACAGTTCTGATATTTCTTCTTCCCTTGTCCTACCCCAAGGGCAAAATAGTGGAGATATCAAAATCCTGCTTTAGAGTTAAAATACCTATTTGAGCTTTGCCCATACTTGTACAGGAACTTAAAGTATAATGAGATCTCTTTAGTACTACTCCTGCAGCCATTTTAAGCAAGAGCGTTCAGATAGTGGCTGCTTTTCATCAGAAACACATTATCAGAAAGGTTTGTACTTCCCCTTTTCATCAGCAGGGTGACATGAGACTGAAGACTCATCTTGCAAGTCACAGTAAAACAGTGCAAAGAGAATTTTTTTTTCAGAATCACATTGATGTAGTAACTGTGCACAACTTTAATCAGATATCAGCAGGCACAGTAATTAAAGATCACATACATGTACTACTCATGAGTGAAGTAAGAATCTCCACAGGTCCTAGTGCTAGTACTGAAGCTAGTCTCCTGGCACCACCAGTCCTCACTAAAAGCAAAATAAGCTATTTACTGGGGAATGAGCAGCACGTTCCATATAGTCCAGGTTGTTAAAAAGACAGGCAAGTATAGCCACCAACATCTGAAGTATCCTGTAGAAATCTCTGCATATGCACCCTGGAAAAAAACAACAAAAGACTGGAGGCCTTACTTGCATTCCCCTTAAAAGAGAGGACTACAAGTTTTATACTAAATTTATTTTTTCTCTTAAATCTCTAGAGAGTAGCAAACATTACTTGATGTCCCAATTGAGCTATTGTAAACCAGTGTTAAACAGGTTAAGTTTTTGTTTCTTACCTCCTCAGGAACAATGATTAAAGGGTATTTGTCCTCTGATAAGAAGTTAAAAATAACCCACACTTTAAATGCATCTTCATCACTTAGCAGTGAAGGACTTTTAGAAAGATTCTTTTTAGCACAGAGAGTCCAGCACATCCTGTTGAATTCAACTTTGTCGAAGTTTCCTTGAACCTAAAGTGAAGAAATGGAATAAAAAAAAAATTAACATGTGAATGGCACAGAATGACAGAGCAAGTGTAACATGCTAACTCCTACAAAAAGCACTGAGAAAAATGTATTTTGTAGGAAATGTCAAGGCCCAAAAAGAATACCGTAGTAGCCTAGTCTGACTTCCTGCACAGGGTCAATTAAGCAATTTCTTCCAGCAAAAATCTCTATCTAACCTTCAACTTGTGGTGAAGTTAATAATATCCTGATTTCATCTAAAGGAGGCTACACTGCATTCTGGATTTCCACTAGCTTTAGCTTCCAAACCATCTTCATAACTGTCTTAGTTCCAAACTGCTCTTCTACTGCACTGAGTTACTGAGATTTGATATAGCAAATGTGGAAGTCAGTATAGCCCAACCTGCATGTGGATATCCTAAAAGGAATATTGGAACATTATCTGGGAAAGATCTCTAACAGTTTTTCCACTTCATGTTACTCAAACATTATTTATGAATGTCCTACAAGAATTCATAACTACATGTTTCTCAAATGCTAATCCACTTGAAACCTTTTTCTCATACTTGCAAGTCTTATTGATAAAAAGAATCCTTGATTTTGTTATCCCTTATCATACCTGGCAACTATACATACCCATCTGTGAATTATTTACATATACAAAAGCTTTCTTTTCCTCCATGTTCTTTTTAAACCCTCCTTTATGTTAAAGATGCAATCTATTTCTCTCCCTACAGCCCAGCAATGCTCAGCAATGTTGTTTCTTGACAAAGGCATGTTCAGCACAGCAATGGAAATCCTTTGAGATTTCAGAAA
The DNA here is from genome assembly GCA_013399055.1 of Ramphastos sulfuratus. Taxonomy (NCBI): domain Eukaryota; kingdom Metazoa; phylum Chordata; class Aves; order Piciformes; family Ramphastidae; genus Ramphastos; species Ramphastos sulfuratus. Next base: position 488,695 of record WBNM01041951.1, read on the forward strand.
GCGTGTCTAGGAAACAAGGTTCTTGTACCTCCTGTGGTAATGACAGCAGTAATATTCAGTAACATTTTCTTATGATAGGCCAAATCATACACCTCAGATGCTTCAAGGACACCATTGCAAATTGTATGATTTCCTCCTATTCAGTCTGGTAAGTAGTCAAATACAGGGGAGGCTGAGCCACAGTAGCTATGTCAAAAACAGACTAAGAAAGTGGATGAACTGATGTGGTTGGAGGGAAATAAAAAGGAAAACAAATTATTTGCAATCAATTTGCCTCATTAAACTTCTGATTTGTGCTCTTCTTGGTTCTATACATAGAGACTTTATTACAGAGCAAGCCAGTACTGAAAAATATAAAAAGCTACTCTGTATTTAAGAGGTCAATACAAGTTATTTCAAAAGGTTACGAAGCCCTCTGAAAATTACAAGTCACGGTTACTTAAGTTTTAAAGCAAATCTAAGGGTTCATTCTCTAAATATTTTACTTCTGTTTTAAAGCAAAGTATCTTGAAGTCAAATAAACCCCTCTCGAGTAGGTTGCTCTTATTCCAATTAATTAATTCACCAGAAGATGTATGACTGGAAACTAAGACAAAATTCCTCTGTATTTGGGGGTATACAGCATCAGTCCTTAATTAGTAGCTTTGCATAAATTAAGAGCATTTGTTCTACAATTGCCCCATCTCAAAGAACAGATTATGCCTTGGAAGAATGAAAAAAAAAAAAGGGG
>WBNM01041951.1:489436-668921 GCA_013399055.1 Ramphastos sulfuratus
GGCGGGGGGGTGTCTTGTTTGCCTTTTTTGTTTGTTTGTTTTTAACAAAGGAGACCTTCTATGAACCAATGACTTCATCCCAATTCATGTTCTCTTTCGGCACTGATGTAAAGTCATCTCTAAAAGATGACATGTCAGAACCAAGATGCTTCCAGTTCACAAAGACAGCCTTCTGTATGAAGAATTTCACCAATTTTAAATGGTACATACCAAAACTGTTTATAAGCATTTTGTCAGGATTGACTAAAATGAAGTTACAGGTAAATCCTGTTCCCTAACATTTGTATGTTTTAAGATGAACTAATGGCACATCAGGCAACTACTGGAAGCCAGATCTGATGAACACCCTTTAACAATAAAGCACGCCTTCCATCTCTCTTTTTTTTTTTTCTCCTCCTTACTTAATGGCTTGTTTACAAATAGTATTAACAAAGACCACTGTGGCTCAAACTCCACCACTGTAATCCTTTGGTGAAAATTAAAGGCCTTTTTCTCCAAAATTTGTACACAAACACCTGTTGGTCTCCATTGAATTTTACAGCTCAGCCAGACAACATGAAGTGGAATTGAGGTTGCAAATTTCTTAGGGACAAAGCAAGATTCTTCAGCATTAACCAACCAAGCCACCAAGAACTTATCTTCATGGGTATTAACAGCCAACAACTCCCACATGTAAAACAGGACCCTAACAGAGGGCATGAAAGAAACAGACCAGAAAGGCAGAGTAGTTGATAGATCTTAGCTAGATGTAAGAAGTTTCTGCTGCTTCCAATCTGCCAGACTGCATTATATATATGTATATATCTATATCACATCTCCACCAGTATTAAATGTAGATAAAGAAGCAGCAAAAATCAGCAGATCAGGCTAAGGAGTTTGCATAACCTGCAATTGCTACATGGGATTTCTCACCAGTGTATGAGTTCAGGACGTCTTAATATTACAGAAGACAGCATACATTTATATACTTCTGCAGCCACAACAAAGTTCATGGGTTTCTAAGGCTGGCCTCTGAGTGTACAAGAAACCAGTGATATTGAAGTTAATATGTCTGCACTGTCACATAAGCTAGTTTCTGCTGTCTAGACCAGTGTTGCAACAAAAGTTGTCAGAAAAAAAGCAGGAAGATCTTTGTTTTTTCCTATTTCAAACCAGTAACTACCTATCTTAGAACAAGGAGAGGGAAGTAGGGAAATCCTGCTGCTTTCCAGAGCTTCCCCCAAAACAAGGCACAACAGAAGACTGAAGAGTGCTCAGACATGAAAGAACTTTAAAGATGAAATTTAGTAACACTCCCTAATGTCACCCACTGTAACTATCTGAAGGATAAACATTAAAGATAATTTTGCCTGTCCTCTTTGCAAAGGAGACTATGTCAATATTCTCCTATAGCTGCAACTTAAAGTGGGACAATATATAGCTTCGAGACACTTTAAAATAAATTCAAGCTGAGGTGCTTTATTAAGATGAACACTGCTTAGACAGTGGCCAGATTTTACAGGAATATGAAACCAAGGAGAGAAGAAAAGTAGATAACCCTTTCACATTATAGCACAAGCCCTCCAGAGCACCTACCCCAACACAACACAGGCACACTCACAACCAAAGTGTCTTCACAGCAGTATGCTTCCTGCATCAGAGTAAAAATGCTCTAGTGCAAAACCTAATAAAGAGAAAAACTAGACACAAGAACTCAAAACTTACCTTTTCCAAGATGAATTTGTTTAGATAAGGCATGTAACCCTGATTGGAAACTGGTCCTTCATCGTCATCCCTGAAGTGCTCTTCCAAGGCCACTGGATCATGAGGAACATTTAACACTGTGCACAAGTTGTGAGAAAGGACCTAAAGACAGAAGGAAAATCAGTGACATTGCTGTCAGCCTTAACCATGCTGTGTCCCCTCCAGTTCAGACCTGTGATTTGCACAAAGCAACCATTTCATGTCAGCATGAGTTCCGTCCTTCAGTTTTTTTGTTAAAAACCAAAATATAACTGAAGGAGTTAATTCCAAGGATTCAACAGCTTCAGACAACTGCAGGTTTACAGAAGCAACACAATCACAGACAAGTCCATTCTGACAGATGTGCAAACACAGCTTCAGAAGCTACCCTTTGTACACATACATTTATGCATTTGAAAACAAGCAGAGGCATGCAGAAACACCGAAGTAATATTTACAGAGTAAGATTAGGCAGCTATGGAAAACAACAAACACCTAAACTTTGAAATTGTAAATATTTACTATCTAGTGAAAACCAAGAACAAATAAAACAACTCACTATGTACCTCTAGTTTACAAAGAAATGACCACTCAAACTAAAGCATGACTTCTCACATCTATTTATTTTGGGCTGCTTTTCAGCATTCACTCTATGCTTCAGTGGGCAAAGGAAAACTAATGTTATAGAAAGGGGAAGGCTTTAGGTGTGCTTCTCAAATTTTTATTTTAAAAAGGTATTTGCATGAATTAAGTCAAGAGCTTAACACCCACCAGCATTTATGAGAAATGACCTTCACAAAGAGGCTACACGCTTGATTAGTTTTAAGGAAGTACTGCATTACTGAAAAATAACTCGTGCCAACTTATCTCAGCCTCTTCATCTTGAGTCAAGTTTTGCATGCCCAAACCAAGGCCTGGTCTCAACAACAGGAAGGCAAAGCCCAGGTAGTAGTGACTCTGTGCCACCAGCACTTCCCTAAGAAAGGCAAAGCACTATCTCTTTTGTTCTTGACAGTGTCTCGAGTCAGGTCAGTCCTGTAAAGCTCTGCTCACTGGGTCTTAAATGCGCTGTCACTCGAGAGGCCTCTCTGCCTCTCCCCTTGGCACGATGCAGAGTTAAGCCTCTGAAGACCATGTATCAGCTACAGCAACCAGGTTAAAGATTTAACTTCACATGCCCAGGAATGCTCTACAGTGGAAAAACTGTAACTAAGAACCAGTATCGAAAATATAGGTAAAACAATATTAGGCAGAAATAAAGCAGATTGCATCTTCTGCATTACATGTTGCTGTATTTTGTTTTTTTCATTAAATCAACTAGATGACACAGGCTGCAAGTGACTTTTGGCACATTTTGCCTTTTCACTGAGCAGAACTAAAAAAAAACAAAATTAAAAAAAAAAAAGAGCAAAAACCCCCCCAAATTATTCAGTACAAGAGAAACGTGCAGAAAATTTAAAAAGCAGATCTATTTAGGTAAGTAGGCATTAAAAAAGTTGAGATGGGGTAGCTGCAAAACAAGAAGTGAAAGTCTGAAGTCACTGAAGCCTGGGAAATCAAACCTTTGCCACACAAAATGTCTGGGCTTTCCTCCTACCCCCCAAAAATAATGTACATTTAGTTTGCTTGTGTATGATAAAAAGACATGCAGAGCCTAAACACTAGTTAGCAACAAATCCTACACAGGTGGCCCAAGATGCAAGTTCAGTTCAAAGGAGAGTTGTTGGACATACCTCCAAGTTACATTTCCTTTCACAAAAGCACACTTTTCCAAGAGAAATACACATTTTCACTACCATGGGCTATTACTAAGCCACTGGAGCTAGCCAGGTGCAAAAGTTTAAAAACAAAAAACCAGCAGCATCAGTCATACTACAACAAAAGCTGTATTGTCTGAAGCAGCAAAACAGTAATTAGAAGTGATGCCATTTCACACTACCCTCTAAAAAGAGTATATTTCCCTTCTATCTGTCCTTATTTTTAACCACTATTTTTGAGTCCATGTGATTTACATATGGGAAGACAACCACATAATATCATGCATGTAGCCCTTCTATTTAAGGCTTCTGTTGTTATTTATAGAAAACTGAGGAATTGTTGAATTTGAGAGATGAAGACGACCTCAGTTTTCAAACCAGACTGTAGTTGTTAATGCAATAACTAAAAAGATACTCAGATAATAAAAATATTCTAAAATCATAATTGATCTGCATTTATTACCAAAACAAATTTAATGTTTCAGTAGACTCTCTCATCATGTACTTTCTACATGTTTCTCTTTTCCCTTTTATAGCCTTCTTGCTGTGCTTGGGTTGTCAGAAATCTAGGTGGTTTTCTGCATCAAGCAACCAATTTACCAGGAAAGAATTCCACTTTTAATCATTTTCTAAGATCTGCCTTATCTGGGATCTCTCCTGTGCCAGAGCTCTCTTTTCATAACTCAGGAAATTCCTTGGTGCCTGCCAAAGCCTGCTATTCTCTAGCACAGCCAAGCGCCAGCTGAATTCTTCACTTGCAGGGTAAGCTTGAAAAACTTCACACTGAGGTCTCATTTGGTTTTGCTCTCTCAAATCACATTGGCTGGACCATATTATACTCTAATGACCAATGTAAAAAAAAAAAAAAAATTTAGCTGAGTACTAGGCTAATTGGGGAACAAAAAATTGCCTTGCCTTGCAGAAGCTTTGTCAACCATGAGGAAGTTTTGCACCACTAAGGATTATTCCCCCCCATCCCCACAGGGTTGCTAGGCAGCTTTTTCTTTCAACATTCATTATGCTCTGGATGCCACATTTAACAATCTACCTTCACACCAGAGCCAACTCCTACTCTAGCCCAGAGACTCATCTCTGTGCTGCAACAAATGGGTACAGTGGTGGTCCCCAAACTGTAGTCCATGAGACAGTGCAAGTGGTCTGCAAAGGGTCCATAGAGGCGGTGCACCCTTGGCACAATTTCACCATTTTCAATGAAAAGTTTTGTAAGAAAGATGCCTAGTGGTGCCCAGGAAATACTGGAGGTGTTCTGCCCTAAATATAAATGACTGGATGAAACAAGCATGCTGAACTTTAATAAAGGCCATTACAGACTTTGCATTTACTTTATTGGTGGCCAGTCTCATGCTGCCTTATGTGCCATCACACTGCCCAGCTCTACTCTGCCACAGCTGCTCCACTCTGGGCTCCCATTATCCAAAACACTGATCTTCCAAAACTTTAAGCATTTGTTGAATTGTTACCATCTGAGTAGTTCCATTTAACCTTGTCCATAAATGTCATCTAGGTTTCTAAAGGAGAAAGGAAGATCTGCTAGATTACTCAGTGCTCAGCAAAAAAAAAAAACAAAAAAAACAAGGCCCAGATGATAGCAGAAGGATTAACAAGGCAGACTAAGCCTACTATGGATATTGTCAGTTTCCCCAATACTTCTTTCTCTTTCTTTTCCATGTTTCAGGGGAGTGTTCTCCCTCCTCCATCTCTTTTTGAGATTTTAAAAGGTTGGCATGGCAGACCCAGACAGCTCCATTCACTGGCTTCATGTGAATTCATTCCAAGACATTCTTGGCTTATCCCTCCCTGACATCCATGTCAGCAGCTACCCAGCCAAAATAAGGCTACTCACCAGTAGACTCCCTCTTTCTTTTCTGACCAGTATGGAAGGCAGCATTGTATATGCCCCTTGTCACAGGCACAAGATCTTTTCAACCAGGGTACATCTAAACACAAAGTTTCTTGCATCACTGCATCTCCAAAGTCCTCAGGTAGAAAACATTCCATTTGGAATATCATTACTTAACATCAGGTTTAGTGCAGCAAGCCCTTTCCCAGGGTGACAAGCATATTCAAGCTCAACTTCCACCAGCTCAGGTTCCTAACACTAGCACCCATCACATCACCTTTCCGCTCCTTCACTTGCTCCCTTCTCCCTTGGGCACTCACAAATCCTTTATCATAATTTTTTACAATCTCACTCTTCCTTTTGACTTCATACCAGCACATTCCTGTTGGTCCCAAGTCACGTATTGGTGACAGACTGCATCTGTCCACTTGCCAAAGAAATTGCCTTTCTGCCCTGCAGCCTGCAGCCCTTAGGAAGAGCTTCCACTAAATGCTCTCCATCTACTGTACTGTTCTTCTACATTTGCCTAAAAGCCATTTGACAAAGCCTCAAGGACAAATATTAAAGTGGTCTTTGATTCACTGGCAGCTGCTTCTCTCAAGCACAGCATTGATACAGAGAAAAACTTCCAATTATCAAAATCAGGTAATCACAGAATTACAAAGTCAGGCAGCCATGAAGAGTCTGCTTTGAAACCAAGACAACCAGAATGCAGGGTCCCTGAGAGCTGAGTGCTATAACTAGTCTCTAAGTTAACTACTGCTGGCATCAACTGTGGGCATTGTTCTTAGGAGATTTGGGTAGCAACTGTAACAGAATGCAAGAGTGATCACAGACATACTGATAGACAATAAAACCAAATGTAACTAACTGTTAGTCACCTTAAGCTGATTATAATATCCTTATAATATGAAAAAACACACCTCCTAGCTAGAAAAGGTCCCCTACCCATATAAGCCACTTACCCTCTGAGCATGCATAGTGGATTTAAACAGAGCTGCATCTTTAAGATGAAGCAAGAAAGAAATTATCCAATAGCTAGAGTAAGTAGATGCTAACACTAGGCGTAGCTAATATACTTTATGGTATAAATATCTACTGGGAATTCCGACCAGTATGCTAGCTTTGTGGAATTACCACCTGGCATCCTCTTCTGTGAAGAGCAGTAATAAAACAATTGACTATCTGTCAATTGATTTTTGCACACCAGATAAAGAACCCAGAACTGGGACAACAGAATCATAGCCCTGTTGCTTCCCAATGCCCTTCTGGCCTATAAGCTGCCTTGGTTTCCCAGCTCTTCTGGAAGAGGGGCATCCTTCCTCTCACACTTTGAGGATGATGCCTCATGGCTGCCCCAATGCAAACACTTCTGAGCCCCATTAATAACATCAGAGTACAACTCTCTCATAGTGAGTCATAATGACTAACTTCCTTCAATGTTGTACAAAGTCAATTGTCCGGCTAGGGTCCTGCCCACTCATCACAGACTCTCAACCTTTCCAGCGCCTTGCTACATTGTTTGAGGTCTTCCTCTCCATTCAGACCATCCCTCTTGCTCCTGATTACACCATTCTTCCTCTTCTCATTGGCCACTGACTTCCCATTTAGTAGGAAGGCAAAATGAAGATGTGTAATAATCCTATAACATCATAGATATGATAAAAAAAAAATAGCTGAAGTTTTCTAAGCTTGACTAGTAACTTTGGTCACCTACATATTATGGGCCTGAATGAGACTATGTTTTCCTGAAGTGATCATTATCCGTGTCCATCAGGTACGACATCAGGAACCAAGGACTTTGAAAATCAATGCCAGTGGTAGCACAAAAAAAACAGAACAAAACCAGACAAATATTCCACTGTCTGTGCAAAGAGAAGTCACTAAACAATGTAGAAAAAGCTTCCAGAGAGTGTAAAAAATAGGTGGAATGTATTATTACCAAGAAAAAAATCATACACACACACTACAAGCAGCATTGTTGGCTGCTAAGCACAACTACATTTAAAACTAATGCGTTTCAAGAGCAGGATGAAATGCCAATTAAATCAGTACATTACAGAAACTTCTAAAATATGTCAATTTTAAAACTGTAGTTCGCAAGAAAAATTAAACTGGCTTTAAATATAGGAAATCAAGTATGTGAACATTGCTTGTGCTCAAACCACAACAGCAACTATATGCACATACACAAAACTCACACTTTAGCCTTGCTGTAGAAGCATCTGAAAGTGCTGAAACATACTGACAAAATGATGGTTGTGTTCATATTTAAAAGGTGTAATTTAAGGCCATAATACACAAATGCTCCTGCTGGTGTAGAAAAACAGGTAAAAATCTGTAGCAAACATAACAGAAGAACTCTGAAAATTACTAATTAGGCCAAATTTAAAAAAAAAAAAAAAATCAGTGGATATTGGAAGAAGATAATATTGAAAGTTACACAGTGGACTGATTTGACTATCTCTTCTCTCAACAGCTCAGACCATATATAAAAGATACAAATAGATAAAACATATCTTATGAAATCCTTACTATTCTAAGCAAGTCCTAGTTTTCCCCTCCAAGCATTTGCTGCTTCTCCGGACTACAAATTAGACCTAACCTCACTCACCTCCACCCATTTGCTCTAGATTTATTAAAAACAATATAGGATGCAAATCCTTCAGAGTAGGGCCTTAGCTACGTAACATAAGTTAATTTTGCTCATAGTATATACTATACAAATATATTCTACATGTAATTAAAATTATTTATTTTTATGGAAGGCTCCAAGACCACTCCTAGAAAAAGAACCTAGAAATATATCTCTTTAACAACCAACATGTCACACTCAAGATCTTCAGTGCAACATGATGGTAATACTTTATACTGGATTACATAACTCTACAATCCATTGTCAGTCAGTTTTTACTGAGGAGGGAAGAGTTCCACAAGTTACAACATTGCATACTGTTCTCAGGAAAGAGATAATAAAAAAAATCATTAATTTTTTTTTTTTTTTAAATAACAGGAGTTTTATATTAAATGCATTTTTCTAATATCACAGATCTGTGCTAACTTGGTTATCTCCAAACCTCATATCTCCATTTTATAGGAGAGCTATATTTTCCCCGTGGTAATATGAATGAGAAACACTTTAATATGCAATACTTTCTTAGCGCAACACAGGCCTAAACCAATCAGACAGGAACTTCTGGTTTGCTGTTCTGTCTACCCCTTCCACTGCATCCATGTGGAAATATTGCCACAAGGTACACCTTTCCTCCCTAGTAAGACTATCAGTTTGACAACTCATTCATCATTTGCCATAACAAGCCTGCAGAAGAACACCGCTACCCCTTCTCATGTTTCCTAAACATTAATTCTTTGTATCCAAAGGAGAAGGCAGCAGTCTCATTTTGGATTTGTTTCTGCAACTCCAGTTCCCACAGCTGACACTTCCCTCGGGAGTCTTTCCTCAGTCTGTAGAGACAGAACTGCACAGATTCATGAAGACCACTTCTCTGCAACTTCCTTCAGTTAGTCATGCAACACAAGTACTGACTTTCATGATGCCACCTGTATAAGATCTGGGACCTGCACACATTTTCGGCTTGAGATCACAGTCAGGTCATGCCTCTTTCCTGACTCCCGCCCCACAGTCACTTCTGGCTGACTTGGGCTGTATCTCACAGCCTGATCTCCCCGAGGGAAGAAAAGGAGAAGAGGAACTTCTACGCTGTGGGGGTGGGGGAACAGGCAGGTTAACCCATTTACTATGCATTAAACCTTTACATAATGCTGAAAACAAATTCTATCAGCTACTGACCACACTTGGAAATAACACTTACAGCATGGCCACTCTTGCTCATAAAACTAATCTCACAAATGGCACAAAATTCAGCTAATTGTTGCAGCCAACACTGTACAAGGCCTGCACAGTCTCAAATGTCAACAGGTGTTTCATTCTTTTTCAAAATATTTATTTTGCCAGATTCCTGCTATTATTCCCAGGCCAAGACAGTCCCATAAAGCAGGGCCAAGATGGGATTGGATTCGGCGAGCTGCCTGAGAGCTCTTTTAAGAGCACAAACGTTACTTCAGCATATAAGCTAAGGAAAGACTGGCACAGTTGGAGCCTCTTGACTAATTCTCCTGTTCATATCCAAAGAAGAGAGCACTGTGGAACCTCACTCTCCCCTTGGCAAGCTATGAATTTCACTTGGATGCAGCCAACCCCTATAGATGGGACCTTGTGGCTACCCCACAAAAGAGTTTGGCCACAAAGTGTACCAAGGACATGCAGTTGAAAGCAAACCAGAAGCACAACAAAGGTTTGTGCATTGATATCTCAGGGAGAACAAACTGCTTGCCTAGACATCATGAAAATAAGCCTCCTCAGGCATGAAGAAAAGCTCTCTCATGCCTCCCTCAGAACATAGGCGACCAAGAGCCACAGCGCCTAGAAATGCCGTAATGAACGACACCCTCAAAGGCGAAATTGCAGTTCACGGTCCCTAAGCAAGCTTGGAAAGCGGGCAGCTATAGTCCCTCATCCAGCCCGGCATGCGAACACTTCAGACAAGCTTCAGGCCCGGCATTCCCATGTCCACTGCGGAGGCCGTCAGTGGGGGTCAGCGCAGGCCCACGTCCCGGCCTCTCACACTACTGGCGACAGCCCCTCACACCCCCCTCATGCCCCAGCACCACACTGCGGCCCCGGGGCTCGCCCTTCCTCTTCTCTTCGCTGCCCCCGGCCGGGCTGGGCCGCCCCACTTGCCTTCAGCTGAGACTTGGAGACTTTCCCGCTGCGGTCGAGGTCCAGCGCGGTGAAGGCGTGCCAGATGGACTTCAGCAGCTCCTCCTTGAGGCCCACCATGGCCGGCCCGCCGGCTGCCGCTGACCCACTCTCGTCGCCGCTGCTCATTCTTCACCTCTGCCGGCCTCGCCGCACCCGCCCCGGGGGCGGGTGCCCGCCCTTGCCCGGCTCCGCTGGCGCCGCCCCGGGAGCCGCGCGCGGCCCGCCTCAGAGGCGAGGGCTGAGGGCGGCGGGTCGGGGCCGGCGGGGGCCTCAGGTACTGAAGCAAGTGTGTACCCCGCGAGGCGCGGCCCAACTGCCCGCAGGCAGGTGCGGGCCCCGCCCCGCAGCTCCGGCTCCGCGGCCGCTGCGAGGGACCACAACAGGCTGCTGGGGGAGGGGGGGTGCCACGCCGCGGATACTGTCCGATTGTCACAGAGAAAAATAATTTTCGGTGTAGGATTTTCGTACAAAAGTGCAGTTTAACCCCAGTCAACTAAGCCCCATACAGCCATTCAATCACTTCCCCCTGGTGGGATGGGGGAAGAAATTTGAAAGGGTAACAGTGAGAAAATGTGCGGTATAAGATAAAGACAGTGTAGTAGGGAGAGCAAAAGAACACCAGGAATTCATTCACCAGGTCCCAGTGGCAGGCATGTGTTTGGCTGCCTCCAGGAAAGCCAGGCTGTGTCACACATCGTGGTTACTTGGGAAGACAAACCACCACCACACCACTCCTAAGGTTCCCTGCTTCCTTCTTCCCCCAGGTTTACATGCTAAACACGATGACCTATGGTATGGAGCATCCCTTTAGTCAGCTGTTCCCTGTGTGTTCACTCCCAACTTATTGTGCACCCCCCCGTCCACTTAGTGAGGTCAAGAGCAGAAAAGGCTTTGACTCCACGTGAGACATAGTCCAGTAGCAACTACTATGAAAATTAACTACTCCAGCCAAAACCAAAAGGAAGCAAATCCCAAACAGAAGGGATGTCAGCAGAAGAACCTTTTGCTGCATTTTCAAATAAATATACTTTTGTATGTGAAGATAACCTAACAAACTATTTTATTTGGTAGCTGAGCAACCACAGGGTCACCAGTAAGTATCAAACAGTACTTGAAGTACATTCAAGTACAGTTGGGTTCTGTGAAATGTCACTGAGAAAAAGCAATTCATACTCTTCACACATGAATCTTCACATGGCAGGGTCTGAATTTCTGTGATTTTAACAGCTCATTTTTATAAAAACAATAGACCAGAAAAAAATAAATTATACCAAAATGTCCCACGAAGTAACTGTTAAAAAGCTGTGTATATCTCTTCATTCTTTTTGCAGGCTTCTGATACTCCCGATTTAAATGACATGCTGAAATCCTTTGCCAGAACAGGATTTGTTTTCCACCAAGAATGCCTCCTTTCAAGTCAATAGGTTAACAGTCCAAGCTTAAATGTTTCATTAAAATGAGTAGTTCACATAAGCCCCAGCTGCTCTAGCTTTTGGTAGGTTAATGAAAAGGATGCTTTTATGCATAGCTATACATAAACTAGTACAGGATTTTATACAGATGTATTTTAAATAGTTTTCATAGGATGGAACTATTGGAGCAAGTCCAGTAAAACAGTTCTTATGCAGATACAAACTTGCTGTTGAACAAAACCTTTGTGTTTGCCCTTTTTTTTTTTTTTTTTTCCCGCTTACCCAAAATAGCTTTAACAAAGTTACAGGACTAACTGCACCCACACCCGAAGTGTGAGCTATTTTAAGTAACTCCTCTGTTTTAATGTGCTAGTCTGGATCTTTGCTTATCAAAGGCTTTACATTTCAAACCTTTGAAGATAAGATTGACATATAATCCACAGAACATTAACTAACAGTGATCACAATTAACCATGAAGTCCTAAGTAGCGCTACATAAACTCTAAATTGCTTTCATGGTACAGAAGTAGGTTCTGATGCAACTTAAAACACTTCTGCTTTTTTTTTTTTTTTTCCTTTTCTTTTTTAAAAGTTGTCTGAGATCCCAGCAACTTTAGTTTACATTTGTGCTGATTCTGATCTTGCTTGCTCACCACAGTTAAAAATGTGATTGAAGGGTGGTGAGGAGATCAGGGAGGGAAAACTGGCTCACAGTCTCATAGAGTGACTCACTTTCAGGAAGAAGGTTTAGCTAGACCCTGCGCATGGCTTGGCCTCATGAAGTCAATCACTTCTCCTCCTCCCTACAGAAGCTTAATTATGCCTTGGTTAACCAAGTAATAAGTATTTGTCAGGGAGGTTTTAATCAGAGGAAAGATTATGCATTTGAACTGTTACTAAATTTGCTCTTGTGCCACTGAGTCAGTTCAAATGCCATCAAGGAAGGAATTCAGACACTCAGTTTTATGCTTTGTTAGCTCAGGAAAAAAAAAAATCATCTTCCTGGCTAAGCCAGTCATTCTCCACAGGAAAACTAAATTGAAGCAAACAGAAACTAAAGACCACTAAGCCAACTTTGTAGCAAGTTGTGTTTCCAGTATCTGTCACTTCACTGCAATATTTCAGTAGAAAACAAACTAAGGCAAATACCAGTGTTCATGACCAATATTTTGTAGTTTCTGAACAGACCAGTCCCACCACAAAACATCTCAAGGAAGCACCATGGGACAGCGTAGAAGCCCAGTTAGCATATTTGACATTATACTGTAACCCAGTCCTCAGGCCACCTGAGAAATTTGTTTCTATTATTTTTAATTACTTTTTAATGTTTTATCTCTGACATCATACACATGCCTCAAAAACATTCTCACTGAAACTATGCAGAAATTAAGCACTAAAATTTTAGTTGAAACAGGAAGCGGCATTAGATGCTGAATCGGAATGGCAGCTCAGCCTCTCCTACAGAAAAAGTTACTTTCCATTCACATCTAAGACTTCTAGAGCACTCTGAAGTGATTCCAGCAGAGCACACCTACTCTATTTTATGCACAACACATGCATTTCTATTCAAACTTGACAAAACATAATAAAGAGATGAAACACAAAAGCATTAAGTTACCTTTCAGCTCCTCCCTGGAAAGGTAATCTTTCTCTACACTTGTGGCTTGTTTTCTCACCATGTTACAGAACTCACTGTATCACAAATAGCTTACTTGCAGAAAGGAAAAGGGAACTAAATCTTCAGAATTTACTGCAGCAACCATCTGATACCATGTTTTGGGATGGAAACTGGAGAGAGAAATGGTCAGCGGAAAAAGCCATTTAAGCAGATTTTGTGTAGAAGACTGTCAGTCAACATTGACTCCGTTTACAAGACCAAAAGGAGAATGAAATCCCACTTGCTAAGGCGCGGAGCAAATATATGGGGACATTCTACCCTAAATATCTCAACACCTCAGTAGCTGAAGACTGAAAAGAGGCAAGAGGAAAGAGTTGCAGAAGCAGGATCATCCAAGGGCAGTGGCTGTTTAGACTGCTACAGGTTGGGAACAGGAGGTACTTCTGTCCCACTCATCTCTTCACTACAGAACATCTTGCCTAAAATACTGCCATTAGTGGTGCATTCTGTTTGTACATCCATAGAGGAACACAATCTTCTCCACTGGGTCGCAGACTGAACATGCACAAGCTTTTGCGTGCATAAATGGCAATTCAGCAACAGCAGCAGTTTTCACGTCCATTAGCCCACTTACCAGGCAGTAACCCTAGGGATGCATAGGTCATTAATTAGAATTAGGCCAGTTATTTTGCTTTCGTGTTCAGTCAAGCACAGAAACATTTCTGAGCAGCATTATTACTCAGATGTCATGCCAAATAGCAATGCTGCATTATTAGAAAAGAGTCAAATGAAGGGCAAAAGGAAGATCTTTGAAAAGAGTTCTTCAGATTTTTCAAGACTATCCAGAATCTCAGTTAATTTTTGTGTACATCAGACCTTTGAGCGATGTGTTAAAGTAATAATTTGCTTCCTGTTTAATTAAGCACAGCAATATTCTCTCCTTGGGGCACCTCCCTTTCCCTTATCCCAACTCCATTACACTTAGGGAAGATAGCATCTTCATCCAATTCCAACTGTTTAAACAGAAACAAGACCTTAATTTCCTGTCTCTGCTGTCCTGCCCAACCACTACTGCTTCCTGCTTTCTCTTCAGTGTTTCTAGAGCCCAGAACTTATGATCCAGCTCATCAGCTTCCATCCAAGGGAGCTCACAGCTCTGAGATGTTTCCATGGCTCACTGAAAGAAGGTAAGGTTCAGGCAGGGAACAAGCCAGCTTTTGACTCTTTTGCTAGCCACTGCTTTAGACTCGAGTCCTCAAGCACAGCTGTAGCAGCAGTATTCATAGATGGCACATGGGCAGGGTTTTATTGAAGTGTGCATACATGTCAGATATCTTGTGACTTCACCATATATGTGATTCGGTATCTTTTTCAAGCCTACCAAAAAACAAGTGTATAATAGACTGTTTTGTCCAGCAGGTGCTGCTGGAGACAGCAAAACACACTGAAGATGAGGTCAAGCTGGTCAGGTTTCAGTAGGTGCTTTTTCCCCCTAGTTCAACGAGGATAGGGTGACTAAACATACTTTTCCTCATGACACTCTTCAGTGTTACACTCTGAAGTAATACAGCCTATAAAATGGAAATCTTATTTTCAAACATACAAGTAGTTCCTACCTTCACTTCTAGGTAAAGCTTGTCTCTTAACTTCATACCTGGGCACACTGCTGGCTCATCTGGCTCATCACCTAGGTTCTTTTCCACAGGACAGCTTTCCAGCTGCTTTTCCCCAAGCCTGTAGCATTGCATGGGGTTGTGACCCAAGTGTGCCATCAGGCGTTGGGCATTGTTGAACCTCATAACCTTTGCCTCAGGCCACTGATAGAACCTGTCCATATCCCTCCATAAAGCCTCACTACCTTCAAGCAGTTCAACACTCCTGCCCAATGTAGCATCTCTGCATTTACTGAGGGTGTTCTCAATCCTTTTGTCAATCATTTATAAAGATAAGAGAACTGTTCCTAAAAACTCAGCCCTAGGGAACACTACTTGTGACTAGTCACTAACTGGATTTAACTCCATTCATAACCACTCTTTAGGTCCAGCCATGTGGTTTTACCCAAAAAGCACTCAACAGGAGTATGTAGGTACTGTGTACAGTTTGTTTGTACAGAAATACCTGTATTGATGTTACGAGATTTTGAAAATGAGTGATGAAAGGGCATATTATTGTAATAGATCAAATTTATTCACATTACAGGGCAAGAAAGGCTTTAAGTTTGTTGTTCCCCCACCAACTGGTATTTATTATTGTTTAGAAGTATGCTTTAAAAGCATTTAAGGTCTCATTTAATGCAGATGAACCTTAGAATGCAACAAACCCATGAAATATCCTAAGCTCTCTCACAACCATCATACAAAGTTTAAAGGTGTTCCAGTCCACAAACTTTTACTCAGAAGAGGAGGCTCAGGGGAGACCTTATTGCTGTCTACAACTACCTGAAGAGTGGTTGTGGCCAGGAGGTTGCTTTCTTCTCAGGCAACCAGCACCAGAACAAGAGGACACAGTCTCAAGCTGTGCCAGGGGAAGTTTAGGCTCAAGGTGAGGAGAAAGTTCTTCACCGAGAGAGTCATTCCCCACTGGAATGGGCTGCCCAGGGAGGTGGTGGAGTCACCGTCCCTGGAGGAGTTCGAGGCGTGCTTGGACATGGCACTTGGTGCCATGGTCTAGTCTTGAGGTCTGTGGTAATGGGTTGGACTTCATGATCTTTGAGGTCTCTTCCAACCTTGCTGATACTGTGATACAAAATCAGAGAATTAAAGTACCGAAGCCAAGCCTGAACCTCGCTGTCTCATGAATAGTTCTGACAACTCCTACAAATAGAGGTATTTGGCAGTTTTCATTTGCCAATTGCAAAGCTGAATTTTGATGTCTGTTCAGTTCACACGCAGCCTCTAACCTTCAACAGCCCAGCTGTTACCTCAGTCTCATGAGAGGGAGCCACAAGCATCACACAGGAGCAGGAAGCAGATCTAATTGGGATATGCCATCTTATGTTCCTGACTCAGTATTTTATTTCCACAACTACAGAGTTAAAATAAGTATTAGACAGCATTAAACAAAACTTTTAACTTTAATTGGCAAACTCAACACTAGTAAGAACAAATAAAAGCACTAATGTGAAACATTGTTTAAACTCAAATTAATGAAGTGACAAGCCAGTAATTACAACAGTTCTATTTTTTAGCAATATCTGCCAGCCTAGGTCCAACATCAGTACAGGTTTAGATAGCCACATTCTGTTCATCTTGGAACATAAAACTGAATAGTTAAGCTTTGTCTGCTGGCATCTCAGACTGCAGTTTCAGTATAGTATACTATAAGGATGATGAAAACTTATGTACATGAACAATGAAGCATGACTTGAACACCTACACTAAATTATTTACAAGTACTCCAACATTAAAAAAAAATAAAATACAATAGCCTTAAGAATGGACAACTGAAGTGAATATCAACATTTAGAGAACCTTATTAAAGTTACAAAACATCAATAGCCAAGACATTAACAATTGCACTACACTACGAGAGTCCAAATATTAAATTGGTGCATTATTTCACAATGCACTAGCTTTGAGAGAAAAATACTGCCTTCACTAAAATGCAGCTTAGATCTGTTTCATGTAATTATTTTTACAAGCCTCTTAACACAATAATGATTGTTTTAATGCTACGGTTTACAGCAAGGACAACGAACTAAAAATAGCAGCAGTTCCACATGGCACTCGAATTCCACAGGTTTCTAAGCTGTGGTTTATGCAATGCCTACAAAGTGCTCCCAGTTGAATATACAAATAAAATTCACAATAAAAGTCTACCTGGTATCAGGTACATTGAGTGTAGATGGCTTTAAAGCCTGTCTTTAAAAATTTATTCCCCTCTGCTCCAAAAAAAAAAACCAACCAAAAAACCAAACAACAAAACAAAAATCAACACAGAACACCCATCAAACAAACACATTAACTATCAAAGCAAGGTCCCCTCCCTCCCTCTTAAAGATCATTAGGGATATTACTTCTTATTACAATGCTGTAACACTACAAAGCAGCACACCACTATAGTGGTTAACCCTGGGATGATGTAACATCTAACAGTGTAACTGAAAGGCTTATGGACTAACATCCAGGATCCTCTATAGACAGGATAGTAACTGAATCCATTAAATCAAATGGTTAACACAGTTCATCAGCCATAGTGTACAAGGAAAAAATCCAGAAGCAATTCCTGCAAAACTAATGACACCAATCAAAGACAGGAGAAGAGAACAGGAATTGAATGCTTCCTTGAATTCCTTAGAAGCTTCAGTCTGGCAAAGATGCTACAGCCATCCTCAGCAGTTCTTTGAGACTTCATAGTTAGTATATAGTAAGACTAACTGAGCGGTTCATTTTCTTTCCAATGAGTCGAGATGGTCTATTTTGTGTTGTAGATCTGGTTGCCATTCTGTCAGTGAACAGTGCTCGCTCCTCAGCTGCAGCCTTTGCCATCTGTGCCTTCTTCAGCTCTCTGCAAGACATTGAGAAAGTTGAGTTAAGCAACAGTATCAGCAAGCACATCATAGCAAGAGTTTAAGTGAATTACAGCAGTTAGAACTTAAGACTTGGTACCAATTTAGGTCATTCTAAGACCATTACCATTTGCATGCACCTGTTTACAACTCACAGGACAGAAGTGGGATGTTCATCAGTTTACATTCTTTCTCTTGAAGAACGTGGGGAAGAAATGACAAATTCACACAACCTTGATTTTGAAATCCATCTTTTTTAATCAGCTCCACACTTTAATTACTACAACATGGCAGGACACTGTTTACTTTCTGGTAATCACTGAAGAGCTGATTACTGAGGTTTGCCCAGATGAAGCATTCAGCCACAACTACCGTTCAAGATTCAGACAGACACACACTGAGATGAATGCGGATGAACATAGCCGGCAACAAACAAGTCAGGAAGCAGTCTTTTTTTGTGTATGCACATCAAAAACTTATCAATCCCTCAATCTTTTTCTGCCTTACATAAAAATCTGAACCCAAAACTGCAAGGCTGAATCACCGAAGGTAGCTCAGGCCACTGTCACTGTGCAGTATTCTGTCAAGTACAGTTTCAGACAATTATCAATACTCACTTTAAGGACAAAGTTAAACAAAACTCAGGATAAAACTATGAAGTAGTCTGACAAAGGAGCAAAGTTATCTTTATCAAGGGTTTCTCCATCCACCTCATTTTTCCTCAAATGTTGACATATGGCTAAGTGCAAGAATTCCCCTACTCTTTTCCTATTTCAAACTATCCCTGGAAGGAGTTTTCTCCACCATAAGAACTAGTATTTGTAATATCACTTCACAGCTGGTCTTCAAAGATAAAATTTTACAAGTTTGCTGCATATTGGTGTAGGTGTATGTAAAGTTAAACGTTTCCGTTTAATAAGCTACTCCTGTTCTTGTAAGCCAAAACATTAACATCACTCTGTCAGTTCACTGAAAGAGAATGCAATCAATTTTTAGTCATCTTCCCTAAAGACTGAACAGCAACTCAAAAATGCATACACATGTGCACAAGCCACCCACCCACCACAACCAGGCAATTAAGTTTTACAATGTATTCCCATTCTTCCCTTAAAGTCTAATCTTTAATTCTTCCTTCCTCTGAAGGAAACACAGTAGAAAAGCTGAATTTCTTTACAAATATTCCGTTCATTGATAGCAAGTTCAATACACAAATGGTGCCTTAAAAGGAGTCAAAGTGTTAAAAAAGCAAAATAAAACAAAAATACCTACCTGAACTACTTTATGCAACACTACCCCACCGATACAGCATTAAAAATTACTGTGGATAAGTGTTCTTTTATAAATATTTCTTGGATTTGCAGTTGTTTTACAACTGTTAACTATCTGTTGTCAGGTCAGAAGCAGTCTTCACAAAATGCTAGCTTTGGTACCCCCCCGCCTGCCCCGCCTTTTATACAATACAACAATATGTTGTCTTTACATAAGCAAGTCATCTCAGCAAATCTGTCCTTGAACAGGCTGTACAAACTGCAGAATTATTCTCTGCATAATTCATAAGGTTACCACATAAAATTGCAAGCTGGGCCAGGTTCAAACTGTAGCAATGGCAAAAGCAGATAGTAACAGAGAGAATCCAAATGTGAAGTTAACATCTTCATTCAAAACAAGCCAGTAAGAAAGTCATCATAAAAACCTGCCTGTTACGCCTAATACGTGCAAAGGTTTGTCCCTGATCACTGCAGGGGGAGTTGGACTAGATGATTTTTTAAAGTTCCTTCCAACCCAAAGCCTTCTGTGATTCTATGATTCTTAAGTCACTCAGAAACTTGGGCAGAAATCAGACTTTCCTAAAGGGAACCTCTTCTTCTAACACTCATCTCTGGATTAAAGCTTTGAGCAAGGGGTAGGACAAGATGATCTTCTGATAAAACCAGTCCTCTGGTAACCTAAGAACACTCCTATGTACAACTCAAACTAGTTCAGAAACATTCCTGATATCCCATTTCATTGAACCTTTTCAAGACGGCTCATTTAAGTCACATTTTCCAACATGTTTCAATGTACAAATGACCTAGGAAAACAGATTCACATAAACACAGATGGAAGTTACACTCTATGTCACAGAAGTGTGCATTATGCTTGAAACACTTTTTTTACAACTGTAGTGCTCTGTATGCCTTGAATACTGATAGTGTATTTGAGACTATCTAAGAGTGCTCAAGGTGTTCCTTCAATGGAGCAACATCATATAACCCACTTAGTACTCAGAGGTGTGTACGGGCATACAGATTTGTGGACCTCCTACAGGAATAAGGAGGTTTTAGTCCTGCTTTACCATCAATTTACTATCACATGAAAACCTGTTAATTTATATTTAAGAATCCCAAGGAACTACTTACTTCTGCAAGAGAGAGTTTTTGAATTTTTCAGCGTTCAGTTCTATCCGAAGCTGCTCTGCACTCTTTTTAGCAGCAGAGAGAAGCACTGAATGCTTGACTAGTGCCACAGCTGAAGGCCTTTTCTCTGGATCTGGATTAATCATAACCTTGGAAAAAAGAAAATAAATCATTCTAGTTAAAGCAAATAATACAGTAAATTCTACTAATTTCTGAGCCACTAGTACAGGAGTTCTTACTTTTAGTAAGTCTAGTAATTCTTGAGAAAGCACTTGGGGTACTCTAGGTAGTTTTCCTTGCCGAATTTCATGCCATTGGTCTCCATTGGTGGGAAGTGGTTCAGCACCAGCAGCACAGACAACGGTCAGAGCAAGGGCAAAAATATCCGCTTTCGGCAAATGAGTGTAGTTCTGGAAAAATGAACAGAAACTCATTACACATACCAACAACTCACTGCAGTTGAACCGAACGCATCCACAGTACTATGTTCCCCTTAAATACTACCAGCGTTCAAGGGGCTTAGCATTTAGGAAGTTCCTCCTTCTCCAACAAGGAAGTGGCAGACAGCATGCAGACACCAATACTTTCCACAAACAGAACAGTTACCTCTTGTAGGACTTCATTTGCAAGGAAACGGCTATCACCTTCTTCCACTTGTGGACTAGATACTCGAGTTACATGACCAAGGTCACCTGCAAAACACAAAGAAAGTTGTGTTTCAGAAGATAAATACAATGATGCAATTTTTTTGAGCACAAGTGTGCTGCTTCTCACCTATTTTAAATACGACTCTATCAGATGACCAGTCATCATCATCACCTTCCTCTGAGGTTGCACTCGGGACTGATGTCCTAGATATGAAAATATTACCTGAAAAAGAGTGTAATTGTTTAAAAAAAAACACCGCACACAATTTCTGTCCAATTCACTAAGTTTCACTACAGTTTGCTTTAGTCACACAGAAGTTTTAACTGTATACATACCCAGTATGTAGAGCAAGAAACTATAAGTTACTCCCGGCCCCTGGGCTGGGAGGGGAGCCAAGTGTTATGCAAGTAGAGTCAATTACACAAAAAGAACCCAAGATAAACTTACAGTTTAGGTTTGCTAGCCAATTTTATAACTGACATCTCTGTTCTTCTCTTTAGAACTTCAGTGAAGAATTTACAGTTAATAAGGTGTGGCTAACTGCTCATTTTTCTACATCAGATTAAATTAACTGAGGAAATTGTCAATAGAGAGCAAAGCAGTTTACAAACTTACTAGGTTTGATATCCATGTGTACCAGTGACATTGAATGAATGTACTTTAAGCCTCGAGCTACCTGAAGTAGCAAGTCCTTCAGTTCTGGTTCAGTAAAATAACGCATGTTCCTGTAATTTTCACTTATGGCATCTGCTAAACTGCCACCTGAAACAATAGCAAAAGAAAACAACTAATTCTACATCAAACAGTTGACATAGTAATGATAGCTTGCTTCCAAAATTAAGTACAACCAGCTTCCAAAATTATCAGGGAATATGTCACCAAGAACTTGCTAAAGATACACAAGAAGCGTAAAACCTAGTGCTGTGTTCCCCTCTTTACAGCCATGTAATGCAACAAAATTATTTTCCTGCAGTAGTTGTGCAAATTAACTGCAAAACCAACACAAGAGAAAATACCTCTCTCCCAAATTTCTGGCAGTGTATCAACCACAGGAAAAACACTTCAGACATTGGAGCCACCTCCCTTTTTAAAGGAAACCATCTGGGCATTTTCTCAATTTCAGTTTCTATTATTACATAGAAGAATAAACAGTTTTGCTGCTTATGAATGCCTCACTATTCTTCCAATATTCTTGAAGATTTAAAGACTTTGTAATTTTCTAGTTTTTCCTTCATATACCTGATACACCTTTTCCAGCAGAAAAGAACATTAGACATTTGAGACAACAATGGTACGAGCTACGTGCAGGGCAGTCAATTCCCAACTAGGGATTTGTAGAAACACCTGTGTATCTTCAACAATTTGAAAGAAAGTTATAAACTTTGCTTACCATTGCAGTATTCATTCTGTATAAGCATATGGTCATCTTCTGCCCATGCAGAGTAGTATCTTACTACATGAGAATGCTGTCCCAGCACTGCATGTGCATAGACTTCCCTTAAAGCATTTTGCCTGTTACAGACAAAAAAAAAATAACAGCACATAGGAATATTAAATTAGTCTGATTTCAGCTTGATAGAAACATTTATAATCACATTTGTCTGCCAGCTCAGGTTTCTAACTAAAAACTTTGCATTCAGTTTTGTGGCATATTAACAAGAATTTGTATTATACAGTATTAAAAGAATAACTGTGTGGAACACTAAAACTCATGTTTTGTTGCATATAATTCTTAAGGCAACTGCTACTTCTATTACATATCAGCAGCAAGTTTTGAGAATCATCACTGAAGTTTTAGGGAAAAGTTAATGACACTAAGCCAGGAGAATGACTGAACTCAACATTCCTAACTTCTTCCAAGTCCAGTATGCAATTTTGAGCAATGTAAATTTCTGGAGTTTTGTATTTTAAGTGCTAAAACAGTGAGGGGAATAAGTCATGAATTGCAGGCCCATTCACAAATGCCAAAAAATATCCCAACACTGACTTAACTAATAAGCGAGCCACAAGTTGACAAGGAAAATCATCTTCTTTGCAGTATTGCTTTCTTTGGCCATCTCGAAAGATCATCACTGCAGATTATTCATTAAGCCCTTCCTGCCATTAACGCAATTAACTAACCCCTGTTCTTGCTTTTCAGACAAGAACAATCTGTTTCCACACAGAATATTGAGACAAATACCTGCTAGGAGAAAGGCCAAGTAATCTTTCTTCCCCAGAACTGCACTGTATTCAGAACAAAAATTACTTCAAAACCGTACCTGTTTTAATCCATATATGTTTATATTTTTACCTTAAATGTCTTCTCTAGATACCAATATGAAGAGACATGGGAAGTAAAAGGACTAAGAGAATGACTTAACTCTTAATAGAAAAAAAAATACTCACTCATCCACGGAGCCAGCTAAGGGTTTCTTGGACCGCTTTATTGCGTAAATACAGCCATCAAGCCTCTTCACACATTTAAACACAGAACCAAATTCACCAGATCCAATCTTCTCCAATTCATGAAATTCAGTTGCATATCGAGACTTCATATTACTTTCCGTTATTGTTATCCTCTGTAAAGATTAAAAAGGAAAATACTTAGATATGCAGATACACAAACTGTTTAATCAGTATCAAGTTCTAAAGATTAATAACTACCTTAGCAGGTCTGATAATTTCATCTTCTGGCTCTCCATCACTTGCTTCCATGTCCTCACCACAAGAGCTGAAATTCACACCAGTTACTTTTGCAGAAGTAATACGGCTTAAGTAAACTTATACCTGAAGTTTATCGGCTGTTAATTTTGAGATCTATCTCTCCCATTCTACCTAAGTGTAGTTTAATTGAACACTAGACATTTGTAAGCACAACTCCTAGAAGTATAGTGTTGGTATTTTTGTCATCTCCTCACATTTCATATTGTTTATTTAACATGTTTTTCCCTCAAGAAAAGGCTGTATGCAAAGCTCATTCAGTTTGGCAAGATGACTGCAGGACACAGCCTAGTCTTTGTTCTCTGTATACTAATCAAAACATTGAGTGCTAAATAGCTATTTCAAAACATCAGACATCTCAAAGCAGGTACTATCACAAAAACAACTTTAAATGGAACCTTAGCAGCTAAAAGTAGTTCTGAAGAAAAACTTAAAGGAAGACAGATAGAGAGGTTCCTCACTCATTCCAGTGCATTCGCTTCCTCCTACGACATTTTCCTTCAGAGTTGTGAAGGAACATGGAATCAGGAGTGAAGGGATTGATGTTCACATGAGGCGTTTGTCTAATATATTCTTCTTGCTTCTCCGATTTCCCAACATTCATAAAAAGAGAGCCCCCTCGAAGTTTGACTGAGCTGGAGCCTATTCCTTGTGCTTTAGAAAGCAAACTCTGTATTAAAAAAATAAAAAAAAAAGGACAAAAACACATACACACCACATTAAAAAAATTACAAAACCAGAAAGAGCCACAAGAACAAAACACATGGAAGACACAAAAAAATTGTAGCCTCAATATTGCTTTAGACATGCAGTTCTGTCATGCTTTAAAACCATTACAACATTCTGCCATCAAAGTTTAAACCATTCATGTTAATATCTTCATTTCTGTCAAAAAGAACTCTATCAGGCTTTGCAATCCACACAAGAGTATGTAATAAAATTACTGAATGTTAAAATACTTTTTAGAAGACAGGAAAGACTGTGAGAGCAGGTTTTTTCTGTCTTTCACCCACACATCTGAGACAATTCTTCATCTATGAAATGAACAGATTAAATTTGTGGATCGTTTTCTGCTGTATCACCATGATTTTCATATATGGGATATGAATGTTAGATCTTTGGTGACTATAAATTTAGGTGGCAAGCTAAAAAAAAAAAATATAACAAATAAAATATTTAATACTGATGTACGGATGCCTCTTGCACCATCAGTTCAATAACCAAAACAGATCTTTTGGGCAGTAACTTGTCAGACCAGGCACTTGCCAGGCACATGATGAAACCTCTCCCATCTAGGTAAGGAAGTTTACACCTGAGTCTCCTACATCCTGCCGAGGATGCCAGTCTGATCTATTTGAATTACAAAGAGGAATATTGTCTTATCCTAGCAATACCCTTTAAAACAAAAGCCTAACCAGTGTAGGGAAAAAGGCTCCATACTTGAGAATCTCAACTGCACTCCTCTAATCTGGACTAGACAAACACCTTTAAGTCTCTATGCATCTCAAGACATTTCAGTACTTCCACTGGATACCTTAAACCAATAGACTCCTTATTTCAAAGATAAGCTCTCAAAGATAACCCACGGAGACTTCGGGCACCTAATCTAAAAATGGCACTGAACTGCAGTGCTAAAACCTTGGGGTTTGTGTCACAATCCAGAATATTCTTGCATATCTAAAGCATCTGCTTGTGACTGAATACAAGGCCATACAGTTGTTTAGGTCTGAAGGGACCTTTAACGGTCATCTAGTCCAACTCCCCTGCAGTAAGCAGGGACATCTTCAACCAGATAAGGTATCTCAGTGCCCTGTCCAGCCTGATCTGGAATGTGTCCAAGGACAGGGTATATACCAGTGAAACTTCATTTAAGATGAAAACTGTAGCCAATTAAGAAGCCTGCCTTCCTCGCACCTTAAATCAATTGTTTTCCATCTACAGACCACTGGAAGATTATCCCCCGGGATTATCCCTGGATTACTTCTAAAGTGCTATATGAAAAGTAGCAAAGAAAGCAAACCTATTATCATTAGGTTTTAAATTCACTATGCAGTGTTTTTACATGAGTGTCGAGTTCAAAAGTTGAAACGCTTTCCCGAAGTCTGCTATTGGCAAAGTTAAGAGCTACCTACCCCTTTAAGCTTCCAAATCCATCGGTTTAACAACATGGGCTACTCAAAGAGCCTTTTACATTGGATGCAAAAGAGCGCAGATATGGAACTCGCGCCGGCACAGGCTGCAACAGCAGCAGTACTCAAGTCACACCGACTGACAGACGCAGGAGCGAATTCCAATTCACGCTTTAACATTCTGGTTGACAAAGGTACAAATGCCCACACAACGCTTAGATATTTATTTTATGAATTTAGTATTCTACTTTCGCCTTTTAAAAAGTGGAGTACTTGCATCTGTATATATAAATATGTATATACAAACGCAAAGGAAAAACAACCGAAAACATTCTAAATACTTATTGCACGTTTAAGACGGGGCTGTCTCACGCCAACAATCCCCAGTACGGGACAAAGCACGGGCTTGGGGGCGCTACTGCTTTCCCTTCCCCGTCCGCTTGGGCCGCGGGCTGCCATCAGACAAGCGCAGCAACCGGGGCCGCCGGAATAAACCGACCGGCGCCCGCCTCGGCCCCACGGGCGGCCCCAGCAGTCACGAGGAGGCGGCGCTCGCCCTCGCCCGCCCCTTCCCCCCTGCCGGGCCCACCGGCGCGCGGGACCCGGCCGCAGCGGCGCGGGCGGAGCGTCGCCCCTCGCGGGTTACATAACTGTAACGGACAAGCAGTGGGCAGGCCCGCGAGCACAGGCCAACAACTTTCCGTTACGGACTGGCGGGGTGGGGCAGGCGGTTCCTTCGCCGGCACCGGGCCCCTGCCGTCCTTTAACGCCCCTGTTTCAACTGCCAGCGCAGCACCTCCAGCGGCTTCGCTGAGCCCCGCCCGGCCCTGCCCAGGATCCCCCATTCCGCCCTCAGCCCGGAGAGGCCGATCTGGGGACCGCTCCTGCGCGGGGCACATGCCTCACCTTGGGGGTGTGCGGCGTGTCGAAGAGACGCAGCTTGCGGAAAGTCTTGTGAGGCGGGGTGCCAGGGTAGTCGGGCAGCGGCGAACCTGGCTCTTCCCTCCGCGTCCGGTAGCCGCTAGCTGCCGGGTGCGGCGGAGAGTGCCCGCAGTAGCGGCGGCCCTTGTGAGGGGGCGGCGGCGAGGGCGAGCCGGCCATGAAATAGGTTCCAGGTGACTTTACCGGTGAGGAGCCAAATCCCTCCTCCTCCCACGAGTCTCCCTCGTCCGGCAGCGCCGTCGCCGCCACGGGCTCCATTTCCTCCAGCAGGGGCGGGTCGCCCCGCGCCGGGGTCCGAGTCGATGAGAGTGGCGAGTCCGCCTCCTGGAAGGCCGAGTCTTCGCCGGTGCTGTTGCCGCTGCTGCCGCCTTCCTCCTCCTCGTCCTCCTCCTCCTCTTCGCAGTCACTGTTGCCGCCCGGGAACAGCAGCTTCTGCCGAATCGGGGCGGCCGCCCGCCGGGCCGAAACTCGCCGTGGCGGCGCCGCCTGCTGCAAGCTGAAGAAGCTCATAGCAGCTCGCAGCTCGTCCCGCTCACAGCCGAACCACTGCCGCTGCGCTGCCCCGCGTTTACTCGCGGCGATACGCCCCTGGCTGCGACGACGGCTCCGCACAGCTCTGCCCTGAGCACGGCTCACCTCGCGCTGTTCGGAGTCCGCGGCTTTCCCGCGACCGTTAGTCACGTGGCACGCACGCCAGCCAATCACGCCCCCCCCACTCGGTTTGAAAACACGGAGGGTGGGGGCGGGCCTACACACGGGCGCGTCACGGGGCGCTTTGGCGCGAACGCCGCCAGCGGTGAGGCAGGAGGGGGCGGGGCTCTCTCCAAGGCGGCCACACGTACACGGCTGCCCCATCAAGCGCGGGCCAGGCGCCATCTTAGCCCACGGCGCGGCCCCGCCCAGCGGCGGCAGCACAGCCCGCGGGGCGCGGGGGCTGGGCCGGTACCGCCCGGGATGCGGGCGTGGGACAGGCGGAGACACCGGGCTGCCCTGCCCAGGACGCAGCTGCCAGCCTCGCAGCAAGGTGGTTCCGTCCCGCTTGGTTGTTTAGAGGAGTGCGCACAAATCCTTGCTTCTTAGGCCCGGAAGAGTAACAACTCCTTTTAAGCCAGTTCAAGACGGCTTTTTAGCTAAAATAAAAAAATAAATACTTAGTAACTATTCATGTGCTCAAATACTGGACCACATGCTGTTTGCAAGGACAAGAATCGGGAAGTCTCAGCATAGCAAATGTGATATGCAGCAGATGCCATTTACCAGATAGATCATCTCCCTGTAGATGCTCCAACTTGGCTGCTCAGCTTCGTTTTCTATCTTGTCCCTCCTTGGTTAAATGTAACCAGACAAACCTACCTGCCAATCCCTCTCCTGTACCAAATCACTTGAAAATTAAGCCCTTGGGTAACAAATTTCGTTTTTTCCTGGCTGCAGGAGCTCCAAATGCAAAGAAAACCAGGTGTGTATCCCTGTGTGCTTCCCCAGATAGGCACCGTCCCCTGGATGTGCAGGCAATGCCTGGGGTTTGCTTCCTTGATAGCTGCGGGCAGGTGGATAGATGGTCAGACCGCAGCACAGCTCATGTCCCCTTCACAAAAGCCTACCCCCTCTTCCTAAAACACTCAAAGCCCAATCAGTAGAAAATGAAAGTTTGTACTTAACCATGGTTTGCTGATGTCCTGTTGAGCTGCTGAGCCTTCATGTCCATGGGCAGAAGCCTCAAAAGCAACTTCAGACACAGTTCCAGCACCTGTGGCCACAGCTGGGGTGTAGATGCTCCAACAGCAGAGCTCAGCTGCCTGCTGAAATGAGACACTTCTATTTCCAACAGGTAATTATTTTAAACACATTTGCTATTGAAGTGCAACTTTAGAACATTGGAATACTTCTTCCATCCTTTTTCACACTAGTGCTATACACACAGCTTCCACGCTTTAAGTTTGTGTGCTTTGGGGATGTAAGAAACAACACCAGAGATGCTAGTATCCCATACTCCTGCTAATGATTCCTCCTTTTTAACCTCTTCTGCCTGAAAATGACCATTTCTTTGTGGAGAGCTACCACACAGGGTAGCACAACCGTCCCATACCTCTCTGACCCGTACCCTGCCAACTATTAAACCTGCAGCACATGCAGAAGCAACTGCCTCTGCCAGCAGCACTACACGACCACAAAAGCATTTAACTTAGTATGACTTAACTCACACGCACTCCTCATGCATGTGCTGTGAAATGGCTTTGCCAGAAACGTCAATGCCTCAAGATGTGTGGGTTGCTACCCTTTTCTTTTACAAGGCCTACACAGAACCAGCTCTGCTTAAATATCACATCTCTGAGTATTTCTCACACTGAGACCAAGTAAGAAATGGAAACACTGAATAAAAATGGAACCTAAACAAAATGCATAGTTGCTATATAAAGGCTACATTCATCAGTTTGCAAGTGTGCTGTGCTGTATTTGCATCAGTTCTTCTTTTGCTGTAATTTGCGGGACTGTAAATGGTCGTGTTAAAAATATGATTTCCCCTTAGACTGAGTGTGGCAACATCGCTATCCCATCCACCATGACACCACTGTAACTAGCACAAGGAGGCCTATAAACAGCCTTGCTAAAAAAGCATTGCAGAATCAATTCCCCTAGAGAGCACATCAGCAATAGGCATCATCACAGAAGATGGGTGAGCACGGAAGGCCTCTGCTGACTTCCACTGCACCGTACTTGGCAAGCCAAATTCATCCCAGATTCTCTGAATCTAATTAAGTTGCAAGATCTACAGAGGCTCAAAGGTGCAAACTAAAGCCCTGATCCTTTGAATAGATGTAACAGCATATAACCTGATGTTCAGGCAGTGTGTGATTGATATTCCTACTAATTTGTGTGGTTTAAGGATTCTCAGGATGTATTTGCAAAGTTTGTCTCTGATGGGACTTTTCTTGTTTAATACTTGCTTTCAAATTAAAAAATATCAGCGTGATGCACTGAAACACTTATCCGGGGCAGTACACAAACTGCTAGGAGTTTTAACTAGAAGTTTTCAAGTGCAGGCTCAAAGGAAACTTGTTCCTTCTTCTGTGAGTAGCAGGAGAACCCAAATAATGATGAATGGGAAAAAAATGGAACAATGGCTAATTTGTCTAGTTCTCAGAGGAAACTGCCACACAAGTGGGTACACTGCCATCTTGTCAGGATTTCCTGCACTTAAGTGTTCATCTGCAGTCCCCCAAAACCACTTTGATCAAATTGGAAGAGTTTTGCCATAAACTAGATGAAACCCATTCCACATCAGCCAGCACAGCTGTGAAATTATCATGTATTTATCATATTACAAAAAGGGTAAATGCAGTGAACAAGCAGAATAGGACAGGGTCAAGCTGTTTATATGCAAACCAGAAACACTATATCTGCCTGCACCAAAACTGTTGCTGGTGAACAGAGAGCAGGGACTGATCTGCGCTATTCCCAGCTTTTTGGGGATTCCAGCAGGTAACTAGGGGCTGACATGCTTGTCACCTGTACCAGTGATGGTGTTCTGGTGCTCACACAAAGCTCAGCACATACAATAGGGCCAATAGGTCTCAATGGTAGTGTGCCAACAGAGATGCTGTCCCTGGGCCACTGACAGTTTCAAGCTGAACACTTCAAAGGTTATTTTATCTGGAGCTGCACTGTTAATGGCTGCTGTTAGCTGGCAACCTCATTTTTTTCTTTACAAGGTCTAGAGCTGATTCTCTGTTATGCTTCTAGTTAATGATGCAATCCTTTGACTCGAGCCTATAGTCTGCATACAGATCAGAGCATTTCTCAAGCATATAATAAAGTCAAGAGAACAAGGAGGAGAAAAGAATGGAGAATTTGACAGCACCTAGAATGCCTCCCAAAGTAATGAGCAGATTCTAGGCCTAATATCTGGGAAATTAATGGAAGATCTGAGAACGCTTAAGTTATAATTTACAAGTACATTAAAAAAGCACAGGTTTTGTCAAGCAGTCAGAAACAGGTCAATGTTTCTTGCTCTGAGAGAACACACGACAGCTTTTAGTGACTCCCCTCTTGCCTGCCATGAAATCTCTGCATTTGCAATCTTGCTTCCAAAGAAAACCGTAAAGGAATCTGTTCCTAAGAGCACATTCAGATTAAAAAATTCCTCCAAAACATCCTAAAAGTTGAAGAGACAGATTGCCATGACTGAAACCAGCTACAATTTCTAGTCCTGTGATGAAGTGAATGTAAAATGGTCAGAATAGAAGTGGTATCAGTATCACTAACCTCTTTGCTTTTCCTCCTTGAGGGGACATGCAAATCCATAAGAGGTTTACTGCTATTATTTTTAATACTCTCTTATGCATGTCATTCAAGGTAAGATATCTTGCAAACATTTTTGAGATGCAGATAAAAAAATAAAAACCTACTAATAATTTCAAGCTCAGCCACCTTTTTTCCACTAACAACATCCTCAAGAATCTTACTGTCTTATGTTAGTTTAAAAACAAAAAGCAGCTAATCCTGTCTGTCCCACAAACCTCGATCATCACAACCTACATTCAAATCTGAATTAGCTCTACACTAAAGCAAAAAGACCACTGCAGATGTAGCTTGTAAACACTGTAATTTCTCCAGGAGCTTCCTACAGCCACATGGTATTTTCTGTTACGCCAGCAGACCTGCCAGATGTTAGAAAGTCATTCTTTTTTCCTTGTCTTGCCTCACTTGCTCAAAATCATTTCAACCAAATACTACAGAATCAAGCAGTAATATGATGGAGAGTCTAAAGCTTCCCATAAAAGCAAGTAAAATACAGCAACTACTCAAGCTAAAGGCTGGTGAGTGATTATAAATAATGGAAAGGCTAAAAATGCTGGGGGTTTGACACAAGACACTTTTGTTATAAAAAAATTCCACAATCACTCATGCCCTGAAACTGTAAATGTTTTTCTGCTCCTCTGGGTAAAATGTTTCAAATAATCTAAACAGAACAAAAATAATCCAAATAAAATCGCTTACTGCTTCTGAACCTGAGACAGATGGGATTTAAGGGGGTCACATTTTCATTAAATACACAGACTGTGTAGGAAAATGCTTGATTATTGGTATAAGCTTCCATGTTTATTGGGATAATTAAAGTCTGTTTTGAATATAAACCTCATCTGAAAACGTCTGGTATCACATTCCTGGCAGGGTTAGGTGTCAGTGGTGATGCAATGTTACTGCTAATGGTGATGATCTAATTAGATTGTTAGTTTCCTTTGGCCAAGTGAACTTTACTAGCCGAATGAAAAATAAACATCAATGGGATGTCAAAGTGCTTCCAACACCTAAGCTACATTTTAACATACACATAAAACAACAGGGGTAAATGCTTGTTTCTATGCCTTATTTAGAGTGTAGTTTACTATTTATAACACAAACTGAAAGTGACTCTTGATTTTCTAGTATTTTGTTACAGGAGTCCAAGCTTTGTAAGTTTTTTTTTCAATGAAGCAAAAATATTTTTTGGGGGGGATCTGGTATTCGAATAGATACTACTTTCAAAAAATAGGAGTACCTTATTGTCAACAACCAACTGGAGTTTGAATTCATGCATTTGCAAAGACAAGGCATGTGTTAATTTCTCCTTTTAAAGACAAAACCAGTGCAGGCTGAATAAATACATTTTCAAATTTCTACATAGCTGGACAGTACACAAGTTACGCTTCATGTCCAGACTCTTACTGCTTAAGAAAGGCAGTTTGCTTCACACCCAACTATTAGAGAAAGTTAATCTGTGCTGTATTTAAAAATTACACAAAGAATGTTACGGAACATTCAATAGCAAACTGAGTCACTGACATAGATTTGATACAGTGAACTTCTGCATCTTCCTAAGTAGAAGTTATGGTTAGCCAAAGGTGTGCAATCTAACTAACTTGAACAGCTGTGTGCAGTTGCCACACTCATAAACACGATCACATCTTTACTCCTACCCTTTTTTTCTAGCGGCCAAACACCGATTAAATAGCTTCCTTTCCCTGGGGAACGCGGCTGTGCACTGCACTCTGAAACACACAGCAAAGCAGAGCGTTTCTTCTCTAGTACGGGATGGTCATCACAGAAACCAGAGTATCCGGTTAAACAAATTACTCCCGGCAGTATTTGAGAGGTTATGTGGGTTAGGAACTAGAGTAAAGTTTAGGAAGAACTGCCGTCTGAGCTCAGACATGCTGTTTACCTGCACTATCAGCTCTGTCCTCCTCTTATGTGCTAAGCAGACACCGCATGCCTTTTCTCCCACAGCCTCAGGATCTCTGGTATCGGTCAGCTGATAGGTCGCTGAGATTAATTACACCATCAAGGATTACGGCTGTTTACAACTTTGTTAGGCTTCAGGATTTACCCTTAAAAAAACACCCTCTCCCAGCGTCAGCCTATTCGTGTGTGCTTTGGCATTAGCTCTTTAGGGTAAAATCTGTCCCATTGTTATGCGAGGTGTGTCTGGCTCAGTAGGCCATCAGTCTGGAGCACTGAAAATAATTGCCTCTCGTTTTACTATCAGCTGAGTCAGTGATCTGCAGCAAAGAAAAGCCCAGGGTGGTGAAAAACTGTAGAAGCATTTTAAAAGAAAAAGTTGACTGCAAGGAGGCTTTGTTTTTATTCGTTAAAGGGGAGGTGTTGGCGTAGATCTGGAAAAAAAATCTGACCGAAAAAGTGTGAGGGAAAAAGTGGGAGCGATGGAAATGCGGGAGCAAATTTTTAAGAGGAAGCGATACACTGAGTTCTTTTATTCTATAGGAAGCCTCTTTTACAAATTATTTCTTTCTAGTGTGCCAAAGCATTCTCTTTGAGACCGAATTTTCAAAAAGAGAAGCGAAATCTATGGGAAATAGATGGATATTTCTATTGCCAAATGCTGAATTGCTTTTCTGGTCACATTCTTGGTTTCCTGCTCCCGAAATTCCTTTTGCCAGTATTCCTATCTAACCTGATTTCAGCCCATCTAACCTCCACAACAGGTCCTTCCGACACCAACACACAGCATCAGCTTACCAAAACAGCTCCTTCCCCTCTGGTCCGAATGGAAGCAGGGCACAAAATCACACCGGTGTCTCCACTCTGCAGACAAGTCTGTTACCAATCCAGACCTCACAGCTAAGACACGTGTAGTCACCTCTGCTTCTCTTTAAACACTCAGCAGTTTAAGTAAGTCTGGCTTATTTATTATGTTTGCAATATGAACCCACAATATGGAAGCACAACCTTTGACTTCAGAGTTTTGCAAGAATAAATAAATTACAAGATACCGGTAAGAGAAATAATTTAAAAATACCTCAGCTTTTCCTGACCAAATTAGTTCTGAATGCCTTGCAGCAAACCCACTAGTATGAAAGAGGAAAAAATACTCACATTTGTACAGTAGTCAGAAAATATCCTGGGAAATGAGAAGAACTGAAGTTACTTGTTTGCTAAGTTAAAGCCACCATTCCAGACATCTTTTCCAGAAACTATCGACAATGAAATGTAAGAAAAAAACCCTTGAACGTTCACGTCAAATGATACATTTTTAATTTCTAAAAGGTGATGATAAGTACTAAGAAACTGATCTACTTGACAGGCAATTAATCCTCCTTGCATAGTACATTTATCTCCATGGGATATCAAGAATTACAACACTTAAGGAAAACTGGCACCTAAGTGAGCAAGCAGCCTCAATCCTATACAAAAATTACAGTTTCCAAGTTTTACTTTGCAATGGTTCCAGAGAATAGTCTTTGCTTTGTCCACATCTATCCCAGTACTGTATTCTTGCACTGCACTTTTCAGTTAGCCATCTGTACAAAAAACATAAAAGGCTGCAACCCACTCTGATACAGTAATTCACAATAAATTAGCTTCATTCCAGTCAAACTTGGCCTTTTTGAGGTCAGTTACCTCAAGGTACATAGTTATGGACTTAATTTTTTATGTAAAACGTGTACCTCACAATACTTACTTATAAAATGATTATTTGATTAACACTTCATCCAGAAGATGTTTAAATCCTTCCCTTGAGAAGGTAAAAGGTGAGGCTTCACTTACGGAAGTGCTCTTGACACTCATCTAAAATAAGCACTGAACCTTACATGAAGCCAAAAAAATTTAACTTGCTTAACAAGCTTACTAACAAGACAAAAGACATTTCTCATATACTTAAAAAAAAAAAAAGTTAACGTTTTACTGTATGTTAGACATATCTAAAACAGCTTTGTTTTTCCCTTTACATAAAGGTATGTGTAGAGGAGCGTTGTACTTACATAATCCTTAATTAATCCCTTTTTTCTAGTAACTTGTGTCCAGATTTTCAAAAGCATTGATATCAGCATATCCTAGGTACTGGATGGTAGCAGCGGGCACTCAGAACTGTTGAAAATAGACTGCTAGTACTTATGCTGCAAATGCACCACCTGAAATGAATCTTCTTGAAAACAGGTAGTTTACTTTTGAGTCAAAAATCAGTTCACTAATTACTATTTAATAGTTCTTGCAGTGTTTTAGAATGTCTAAAATAACTATGAACGCTAATTGCTCTATACACTAGAGTGGATTATGGTCAAAATTAGTTAAGTCAAAAATTTAAATTTATGATAAATTAACTTTGGAAAAAAATTATACAAGGCCATAAATAAATACTTTGAACTTCAGTCTCCTTAAAAACTAAAACAGTACGTCACATGACAATATCATCCTACCTAGGCAATACAATCTTACTATATTTTATTGCATAATAATTTGAGAGTAACATCTTCAGTAAAATATGTAAAGAAACAAAATCATTAGATTTACTTCTTTTAATAGTGAACAACCAAAGTTTCTCCTTTGTACATAATCCAATTTAAAGAGAATATAATTAGCACTTCCAGCATAAACAGTCAGTATTTACAACAAATGAGATAGGGTCAATAGTCTAAAGAGTATTGAAACCTGTATGAAACAAATCAAAACACAAAGATTTACAGTAGGCTCAAAATCCAAGAGTTTTTTCCATTTGTGGAATGCAATTTAAAAGGGTCTGTCATCTTTATTACTTGTAAGGGTTCCTGAACTTAGCATTTTTTGGATATACTTTAAACATTTGTAATCTTCGGTAATGCCTTCATCATTATTTGTACATGACAGTAAAAATTAATTCCAATTCTTCTATTTAATTTCTCACTTGCTTGTAGACCAGTCGGAAATCTGATGAAAGGATAACAAGGAAATTTACTATATAATCCTAATTTCATACTCCTGCATATACAACGGTTGGAAGTAGATGATGTCAGTCCATTCCAAGGGTTATGTACACAAAACTTACAAAACGTTCTTCGCTCTTGCATAAAATGTGTACACAGTATCAGTGAGCGGGGAACTTCAAAGTTTTTATGGGTTGCTGCTGGCATGGACCTTTGTTGGTTGAAAATAAAATACCTTTTGCTCTATTGTTCTTGTAGCAGTTTTAGAAGTTAATCATCAAGCCCTGGTGTTTCACCCTGTTGTATTCTGGAGGCTATTCTAATGGCTTCTTCCAGAGACTGTTGCTCTCCAAGCTGAAACAAATGCATTTAAACATAAAAAATGTTACATATGGATATAAGTTTTAAAAAACAAACAAACAACTCCAGAGATCTGGTTATAGATCAATATCACAAGTAAGTGAGATCACTATTGTCACACCTCTTCTGGGTAATATATACTGGCAGCTATCTAATCACCATGACAATTAAGACAGTTTCTGATAGCAGATTAAACTGAGCTTCCATGTATCTACTGAATAAATTTTCTTCAAAGAACTACTGTGTGGTAAACACATTTCATGACACACAAAGTAGATGATATTTCAACTTGGCAGATACAACAAAACTAAGATAAGTCTTTTAAAAGTCATGGTGGCTGTTGAATGACATTTTTAACACTAGTAAAGCAAACAAACATCTTCGTTTTTCTCAATTGTCTTGCAGAAGGTCAACTCTTTGGAACAGCATATGCCATTAATTACGTTAAAAGTGTATACTTAATGCAGAATCCTGACTATTAAAAAAAGCAGTTGTGATGACACTGTTCAATTCTACAGTGGTTTAAAGAGGA
This sequence comes from Ramphastos sulfuratus, assembly GCA_013399055.1. Taxonomy (NCBI): domain Eukaryota; kingdom Metazoa; phylum Chordata; class Aves; order Piciformes; family Ramphastidae; genus Ramphastos; species Ramphastos sulfuratus. Next base: position 525,986 of record WBNM01041951.1, read on the forward strand.
AATTGTCTTGTAGTTGCAACTACGAGGTGATCTAGCACTGTTGGACACAACATCAAGCAACCCTGAATCAAGACAACTTTTGGGAAAGAATCCATGGAATGTTATAGTATGTACACCATGCAGGTATGTCCAGTGATGAGAACACTGAAGACAATCTCAACCTAACAAAAATGTAAAGCTGGCCATTACTTATTGGCTAACGAGAAGATGTATGAAAGTGTGAAAAGTAAAAACAGATTATCTGACTGATATGCATAGACCTAAAGGGTCCTAAATATTGTTTGTAATTTACAGTCACATTCTGGAGCCACTCAAATCAAGAGCAGCACTGTCACCACCTCCTTAGGACTTCAATCTGGTTATCAGGCTTTATCAGTATTTAGAAATTAAACTGATTAATTTATTGGTATCAAAGTATACAAAAGAAACCATCAACTTTTCATTCAGCTTCTGCTCATTTTTAATTCGCTCTCTTCTGTTTGTATTGTAATAACAATCTCTTGTTTCTGCTTGAAGATTTGAACACAATTCCTTTCAATCTGAGCTCTGAAGAGAGTATTGTGAATACATACACTTAGACTGCAGCATTATTCCTGATACTCAAATGCTGTAAAGTTTTGATCTCATACTAGTTCTAGCAAATATGAACAGTTTGGAGGAACCCGACTTAAGGTGCTATTACTTCTACATGCAAAATATATTTTACTGCCCAGAGATTAAATTTGTGAATGCATTTTCTGCATTTCTTTTTCTATTTGAAGTTACTTCCAAGAGCCCTCCAAGAACACATATTAAATGGTTTAAAGTTTATAAACTCTTTTTGACATCTCTTCTCTGCATAGTCACACTGATGTCCTTTTATATTACTATTTGTCAGACCTAGGGCCCATCATGCAACACCATACACAAGGCAGTTGCATATAAACAGCTGTGATATTTGTAGGGTATATCACATCCATGAAAATTATTCTCCTCCTAATTGTATACTGGTTCAAGATGTACAGTTCTTCCAATTTTCTCTGTTCTGTACAACAAAATGTGTGTTTTTTGTGATACCCAGACAACAGGATCAAACCCAGCAAGCATTTAGTCCCAATTCCACAGTAAATTTTAATACAAAAGTAGATTCATTACATTCCCACAGGACAGGAAAGCTTATTCAAATCACTTTCTCACATGACTAGATTCTAGCTCAAGTAAGAAACACTCAAAACCTATTAATGGTATCTTACCTGTACTGCAATTTGTGTTCCATTGGATGTAGCCAACAATGTAACAGGTCTAGTTTCTGTAGCCACTAAATGGTGCCCATGTTGCTGATGTCCCATTTCTGACGAGGCACTATGAAACGCTGCTAAGTCTTGAGCCACAATGGCAACCTTCAAGACCAAAGGAAGAGAATCAACTGGATGACAGAACTGTTACCATTACTGACCTTGTACAACATTTATTTTCAAGTTAAATCCAAACTGTGATTATTCATGATCATAATTTTATTGAGCAAAAGATAATTTTTAAGAAAGGATGCCATCACTGTGTTCTTAAAGTTATCTACTAGGTCTCAAAATGTTCATATCCTCAGAACTGTGAAGAAGTTCAATAAATGTGACTGTAAGTATTTATTGATAGAGAGCATGATGATTAATAACTATCCTCATTATCACGTGGTGCATTTTTAGAACAGTTAAATGCATTTTAACTTAAAATTTGAAAACTATAGCACTATATTTCTACTAAAAAAAATAGATATTTCATTTGCATATTAAAAACAAAACTGAAAATACATACTTGAAGAAATTGTTCCTCTCTGCCAAATAAATTACAGTTCCATAATATTAAGTTACAGCTCATACTGGATTCTATTCTTTGCTCTGCTACTTACTATGTGACTCTGGAAAACACTTTATATTTCTAGATCTTATTTTACATGACCCTAAATGAATTACCAGAATGGTATCTAGGATTTTTCTCTTGGTGCCCACCTATCATTTACACAACATTCTGCCATATGTTGGTGTACAGCACTAGAGTGGAACACATCATACTCTCATGAGGAGAATGCTACGGCCAGATGTTGAAAACTGCTTTACTCATAAATCTCTGTGAATGGCTACGATGGCTTAGATGGCTGGTTTATAGCATCTTATAAAGGAAGATTACACATGTATGCAGGACAATATCTTACCTGCTGTCCTTCAGTGCCTTCTGCAGTAACCATTGCTACAGAATGTGTTCCTGCAGAGGAAATGACAGCATCGTGGGCAGGGACCGTGATGGTGGTGCCATCTTGTGTTACCATAGTGATAGTATTGCCAATGGCCTGCATATCTGCCTGGGATATGTTGACCTGAAACACAAAGTAATTCCTAATGCAAAAACGGAAGGTTTGATTGCTGCCCGAGCCATATCCAAGTCTTAGCTTTTGGTAACATAACATGTTTTTAACTAAGGCTTGAAAAAAAAGGATGACCTGCACTTGAAGTGTAATAGCATGTATTAAACCAGCTCCTGCTAGTTGGCTCAGCAGGAATACTCCTAGTTCAATTTTTTCATCTGAAACAAAACGTGTAGCAATCCAAGACAAAAAGGCAATTTGTTCATAAGTAGCAGGAAAAAGCATTTTAAGCCATGTTAACAAGTAACATGCTGTCCAAAAGGCCTAGTAGCCTTTATTTCACTTCCTGACTAGCATACTTATGCATTCCTTGAGAATCACAGTCACTCTCCGGCAAAGAGTGGTCTTGGAGAAAAAGTCCTCATCGCATTAACCTTATCGATTAGGATCTGATATTCTATGACCCTTCAGACACACTTTTATGTTTACAGAAATAAAATTATGGCTCTCAGCAAAGAGAAAAAGAATGCAAAATTGTCCCCAGAGTCTACAACTCCATGTTAATCAGATCTTATCCCAAGTAACTGCATGACAGATTATCTATGCATATGTCTTACACAATGGACAATGTGACTTAGAGAAGTATCACCTGACATACTTTTATCTTAATGGAAATACTAAAGAGGCCTATAAGGACTTAGCATTTAAACCACAAATAAACAATTCATAAAAAGTTAAGAATATAAATTACTGATGTCTCTGGTATAAATGCATTAGGGCATCAGATACATACTTGATGTCTGACTTACATGGTAATAAAACATCACAGAACTAAAGGCAAGCTGAAGGATTATTTTTAATACATTGTGAGAACTCCAGGTCAAAGCTTCTACAGGCCTTCATTTTAGAATGTAAAAGTGCCAGTTCCTTAATAGTACTGGAATGTTCAGGGATGGCAATATAACAGCCTACTTTACTATTTCATTTCCAGTTTGAATTTAGAAGATATTTCTCATATGCTACTAGAATTTCAGCTACCTGAAATTTGTAGCTGAGATACCAACTTTTCCACATGTATCTTTACGATATTTGCATTCCTAAATAAGACAAACAAACCCCACAAAAACCACAACCAAAAACCCCAAACAGCAAGAAAAAAAAAATTGTGCTGAAAACCTCTCCAAAAGACATTTCATATGAAATTCTTAAAAACATGTATTTTTTTAGTGATTCCTACGGATATATCTGAAGGAGTTTCCAAGTGGAGGTAGGTTTAAAAGCATTCCTTATCCTCTTATGTTAGAAATGGTATGAACTGCACTGTCAAACAGCTTGTAAAGCACGCACTAGACTAGAAAGATTTCCTTACCCCATTCCAAAAAAGCCCAACATAACTGCAGACAACAGTGAAGACATCATCAGATATTAACTGAACCTCAAGATATCTGAGACATCTCACAAACTAGGCTGTACATATAACAACTGTTAAAAGAGCTTGTGCCTACTGTTAAAGTAATAAAAGGATAGCAAAAAAATCTAGCTTTTTATTGATACAGCTTCAGATGGCAGAACATGTGGTTTAATTTAGGTATTCCAGAGAAGGCCAAGCCTAGGCATATCCTGATCCATCTCCAAAAAATTTCTTTCCTTTTAAAAACCCATGTACATACTTATCAAGAATCCTGACTGTTTTTGGAAAGAACATGGAGTATCTGTAAACATTTGTCTCAGTTGTCAATGTATTTTTGTCAGCTCCTTAACACTATGGTAACTTACGTGTTGGGTTCCATCCTGGGATATTAGTGCTACTTGTTGACCTAATCCTGACTGAGTAACTGTAGCAACCTGTGCAGAAATTACATCTTCCTCTACACCTGTCACATAGGTTATCTCTGAAGCTTTGAGAACATCTTCACCTTGACCTGTTTGATAAAAAGCAGGCAAGAAGGTAGCTTACATACTCAAAATACTGACAGGAAAACAAATACAAAGACTGAGTGCTAGACTGGTTTGAAGATTTAAAATATTTATTAAAATATTTAATTTTAATATTTGAATGGAAAGAGAAAGTTAAAGGAGGAAAGATACCAAAACCAAGTCAGAAAATGTGTTGTTTTGGGAACACAGGGTATAATTTTTAGCAATAAGCTTTAAACACATATAAATACTACACATGAAGAAAATACACATTAGTTCATAAGCAAACATGAAATGGTGACAAACATTTTAAATGAATTCATGAAATGTTAACCTCTCCATATGAGAGTCTCCATGCAAAAACAACTGGCATCCTTAACTTATTAATTAAACATACAGAACACAGTGATGTCTTTGTGTGAAGATTTAAGTAAGTCTACTGTCTTAACAAATACTTAACCTCAGCAAATGAACCTTATCATTCCCTTAGAAGGAATTAGGTGACAGCAAATCTGCTTCGTGTGCATTCAGTGCTGTTTCCTACACACATGTAATAAAACAACTTTTCTGACCAAAACAGTTTACTTTGTATTTCCCCAGTCAGATCTAAACCCCCACAATTTGGCAAGTGATATTTGTCCTATCACAGTACCTTCTTCAGGCTGATCTCTTACAAGTCACAGGATTCAATATTCATGAAAAACATACCATAAGGAATACTGCAGCACATGAGCTCATTTTCATCTTTACCTCTTGGATAGTTTTGCAGAAACTGCCACTAACCACAGCAAAACCAGCACAGTATCAGTGTGTGAAAAGAGACTTTTCCTTTTCACAAAGCAGTGCCTTTACTCCTGGACAAGACTGTCACCAACCACCGTGCTGTATGAACTCTTCCAAAAATCTCTAAGAAAAATCCAGTATATTGCAAACAAACCTTTTAGACTTTCACAGGTCCCTTCACACATTCATAGCTTTCATGCTTGGTGGGACTGTAACTCAGATTTTTCTTTTATCCCCAGGACTGCTATGAGTGAGTTAAATCATCTGGTCAATTACTCCCTCAGTTTCTGGTTACAAGTTGCCTACCACATAAAAAGCCCCACAAAGAAGTTAAATAACATTTTAAGTACTTCAGATTTTTATCTGTGCTTTCATTTCCTTGGTTATTAAAAAAAAAAACCCCAACAACACAGCAAATTATTATGCAGCTCATTTTTTTTTTAATGACAAGAGATTAAAAGACTGAAACTCTAACCTGGAGGTGGCTCAAAAAAAGCCTCTTGTTCCTCTTCAATGGGCTCTGTGTCATTGTGTGCTGTCCGCTTGTGCATAGCAAGTGTAGAAATCTGCTTGTATGTTTTCCCACAGTGATTACAGTTGTATGGTTTGGAATGAGTATGTACAACATGATGTTTGTATAAACTAGAATACTCTGTAAAACGTTTATCACAACCAGGAACTGTACAGACATAGGGCTTCTCCCCTGTATGGAAAAACAAATGGGATAAAGAGAATTTTTTCTAGGATGTACAGAAAAAAATGCCAACAAATGATATTTAGTTACACACCTTCATTAGCAACCATATTTCAATTTCAAAAACAACAGTGAAGCTCAAGCTCACAAAGTATATCAGTGCAGCCTCCCACTGTTTTTTTTTTTTAAATCTACTGCCAGTGAAAGCTGGGCCATTTTTGAACCCTGTCAATCCATCAAAAATATCCTTCTGATGAAGGCAGAAGGATACAGGCTGACAGTTGCAATGTCAGTTCAGCATAGTATTGAGTATTTTGCTTCTATTAATGGATACCCCATGCTCTTCCTCAATGATCAGTTATGTTGATATACTAGCACAATTTCACTTACTTTTAGCCTTTAAGCTCTACAGAAATCTAAAGGAAGCGTATGTTAAAATGATTATGGTTTCATACAAAAACACCTTTAATTTGAAATGAACTAAAAAAATGTCCAAGTTTCATTATAAACTAAAAAGATAAGCTGAGATACAAAATGTACCTCTATGAAGCTTGTCTGCTCTTCTATAATTATTTCTGCTGACTAACCCTGCCAATGAAACTGGACAAGCATTTTCACCTCTGTCTACAAAAATGTTTTGATCACAGTTCCAGCAGCAAAGCAGCTACAGTTGGGACAAAAGGGTGACTCACAGTAGTGAGCCAATTCAGGCTCAGACTCTTTGGCTTTATTGTTACTTATTTAAGAAACAGCTCACAGCAGAGGCAAGCCCCAGAACAATATTAAGGATTTAGCACACTGTCCACCGAAGACAAGACTTAACATTTGTTTTAAAGGACTTTGTATCCAAAACAAAATTATTATGCCTTGACAGTAAGGTGGGAAACAACTTCTGAACTATGCCTAGCTGAGGATAGAAGAGGTCCAAACAAATGTACCAAGCGAGGTCATATGAATGTGACTATATCCAATTACAGTGCACCAAAACTGTTCACAAGGAGAAATAACACAGCCTCTCCCAAGCAGATTCCATTTCAAAATACAAAACATCACTCATATACCTGTGTGTATTCTCACATGATTCTTATAATTAGTTGCACTGGCAAAAGCTCTCCCACATCCTGGCTCTGTACAGTAATAAGGCCTTTCGCCTGTATGTGTCCTGATGTGAACCTTTCTAATATTAGAAGTTGTGAATGACCTGCCACATCCTTCAAATGGACACTTAAAGGGCCTTTCACCTGAAAAAAAAAAAGAAGAGAAGGTACACATGCAAAAATTGTAAGAGAACAAAAACTCTATGCTACACTTAGGCTGAATGCAGGAATCCAAATTGACCTAATTTTCTCTTTGATGCCCTCAGTCAGAAACACTGTGAGCAAGCCACTGTGGAATGTTCTCCTGGGTAGTCAAAACTGACAATGTTAATGAAAAATCACACAATCTTTAAATTAAATTATGAAGCATTTAGATTACTGTATAAGAAAAGACAATTTTGCTTGCATTAGCTTCAACATTGTCCATATTCTAACATGTATTTAACATATGCCCAATTCATACATACAATATCCAAAACAAGTGTATCATACCATTTGTGCATTTGTCAATTGTAAATAGTAAAATGAAAAAAAAACCAAAAACCCAAAACTTTTCATGATTTAGTGTATAACCAAGATACAAATGGATTAGTAAAACTTATTGGAAGCACTTAACCTTATATGAGAAAAAACAACTTTTTCAAGAGACGCAGCCCTGAAACTCGAGTTTCAAATCCCAAAGCAAAAGCAATCACAAATACAGGTTCTTCTAAAAATGAGTCTATTTGTGTAGTATACATTTAAGAACAGTAACTTAGATTACTGCACCAAAACTTTTCACCATGAACATTAGATAAGGTCAACCTCTGTCCAATACCCCTGACCCTTCAGATCTATCAAAGCACAGAGCAGGGGACAATGAAAGGGGTTAAGTCTGGAGAAGCTCCAGCTACCTGACAGGCTGTCCTGTTGTAATTTCACACTACATTCCACTCACCATACTGCTTACCAAAGAGAAGAATCTGAGAGCAAAGGAGGGCAGATTACCACTGCAGATATAACATTAAGTACTTGGAGAGAGAAATAAAAACCTAAGTCCTGGTAGAGACATTAATACCATGAAAGTCCAAAGTAGTTAGCTCCTTGGCAGAGGAAACTATAATTCACTGCTTAGGCATCTGTTTCTGGAAGGTTTTTCAGCTTCCTGCCAAGGCGGTGTGTGTATGAAGCTACACGCCTCACTGTTGTGTTACCATGGCTTCCCTTAATTCCTTACTTCAGCGCAGGACCTCAAATCATGCCTTAAAGGACCTGGGTTGCAGAGTCAACCCCGCCCAACAACAGGCCCCCACGCTGGAAACCAAAACAGATTGCTCACAAAAGAATGGCCACAAGAATGTCATCCGACCGGTTGGTGAAGCCAGCCTTTAAGTTTCTAAGGTACTTGTTAGAAGACCTATTTCCAAGTGACCGGGAAAAAAAAAAAAAGCACACTCCTGCAATCATGAGGAATCTCCACACCAGCTTTTCTGGTACCAGAACAGTATGTCTAGGGAAGTCACGGAAGAACCTGAGCCAAGCATTTGATGGTACTGAAAGAGAGGGAAAAAATCCCTTTTGGCTGAAACAGGCAGAAAGTAAAATAAGCATTAACCCTGCTCTATGTGATAAAGGAACAAAAAGGTTTCAGAGCCATGGTAGAGAGTGGGCAGAGCCCAGATTTGCCTCCATCGGGTGCACTGTGGCAGCTTGGATTGGCTATGAGCATACACTACTTCATCCATCTGCATAAAGAACATGGTACAATTTTCTTCTCACTCTTTGACTTCCTGCAACTACCCAATAAATCTAAAGAAAGACACCCCTGAAGTCTGGTCCCTGGACTGTGGGGAGTCTATGACTGTATTATTAATATTGTTCATACAGGTAAATGGTGACTCAAATCTTTTGTTTCCACTGCTAAATTAGGTTAAAGCAATTAGATTACCATACCTCTGTGGTCATGAAGTAAAGAAAACAGTCTAAAGTTAATTAAGTTGTCCATACTACAAAAATCTTTCAGTTCATAGTCTGTACTTGGTGTACTACACAACAATGTCAAACAGTTCACTTCCAGAAATGAAAATGGATGACACTTTAATGTTTTCATCCCAATGACTGATTTAACACCACTAACCCCAGCACTAACCCCAACAAAGTCTCTCTGAATATGAAGGCCAATGAAGGTAGATTTGTCTCAATCCCAAGAACTTATATTTTTTACTTCCTTCTTTTATTCTTCCCCCTGCACTGTCCTTTATAATCTGAAAAAAAACCCTATTTCTTTTATTCTTTCTTGTTCTCTGAGATTCATGAAGTTCAGTGAAAAACTTGGCAGTGTTCTAGCAGGCAAGTAAGTATAGTTAGCAGAATAGGTTAGTAGGGATAGATTATTTTTCTTAAGAGGTTCTTGTCTTTTTTGAGATCTCAGCAGCAAAGACGACACTGTGCCAACTTGTTTACTCAGGTCTGCACACAGAGTTTTGCAGAGTGTAGTGTATGCTGTCTAGAATTTACTTGTGTTTTGCCTTTCAAATGAATCTTTTTAGACAGTGTAAAAGGTTAATTTTAAGTTGGAAGTTTTAATAACGGTTTTCTACAATATTTTTGTCCATTTTTATGCTGCAAGAAGAGGGGGGAGGGCAGTCAGGGTAACAACAAGCTCAGAGCTGTGAACCTTTATGAAGTTGGCATGCAAGTTAATCTTAAAGCACCAGAACTTAAGAACAGTGATGCCATTTCGGAGAGACATACTATTGAGGAAAATTTCCCTGCTCTATTACAGCTGCAAATGAAACTGTAAAGGTGCCAAGTGACTCAGTGACAACATAAGTGCTGCACTGCTAGTAATCAGTGCATTTGCAACAGCAATGTGAATGCTTAAGCATTTTTCCCAAGAACAGCATGCTGGATTTGCAGTAAATGCTCACCATGATGGAACGCTGTTGAGCTCACTGGGCTTCAGAAAGAAAATAAATGCAGGCTGATTTTGTAAGTATAAAGTCATAGAATGATCAAAGAGGGGAAAAAAAAAACATCTAGGTGAACTAACAAAACAAACAAAAGGGAAAGGGGAAAAAAAAGTGTGACAGTAGTACCTGTGTGGGTTCGAATGTGTTTCTGCAGGTCTCCTGAAGTCTTGAATGACTTGGTGCAATTTTCTTCTGTGCACCGATAAGGCTTTTCACCAGTGTGTGTTCGGACATGACTTTTTAACCCATACCCTGAAGATTGAAAAGGATGTTTCAATAGTATAAACACAAAATTAGGATACTCATAAGCCATCACAAGCTGTGTTTGCCGTTCCAGTCAGGAAGCTGATGAACGGAATTTGCTCTTTCACTCTTTACTATCTCTTCATTCTACCATACAGAGCAGCAGAACTCTAGATACAGCTTAGATGTTCTTTCATTCTTCACTTATGAAGAAAACACACTTCTGTAGTGCTTCTCTTTCCCTTCAAAAGGATAAACTGTAATGATCTGTGGACAAATATTTATTCTGTCTTCTGAGGAAGCTGTATGCTCTGTATACCATCTGTGTTTTGTCTCTTGCCACTGCTGCCATCAAAATGACATTTAATTATTCACTTGTGAAATATCAGTACCATTAATGAAGTCAGCATTAAAAAAAAAAATAAAAAAATCTACTGCTATCCAGGTTCTAAACTCCAATTATTTTAAAACATATTATTAACATTATTACGTATACAGCTGCCAACTGATAGTGTCATGGACACTCATGCTCTTTAAGCATGCTATGCTATGGTTCTCCCAACCAAATTGTTTATTTAGCCATTTAGAAGAGGTAGTCTTAAAAGCCTACTTTATATGTAGTACAAACACTATTGAGCAGGAGGAGCTAGTCTACAAAAGATTACCTGTTGCAAAGGCTTTGCCACATCCAGGATGTTCACACTGGTATGGTCTGTCTCCTGTGTGTGACCTTTCATGCACCTGTAAAGACATCCAATACAGTGACTTAATGAAATGTTGTATCTGATTACTTCAGCACAGAAACAGTTCATTCTCATGACAACATATTTTACTTTTCTTTCTAAGAATCACATTCATTGTACTGTCTTCTTTTTAAATCAGTGATTTAAAAAAAAAAAAAAGTATGGTAACAATGTTTTCCCTAAAACTGAAGCTGCCTCTTTCCAAGGGCTAATCTGATCCTTTCAGTCAGTTCTGGGAAAAAAGAAAAAAAAAAAAAATCCATAAATACATAAAACGTTGCTATTATGCAACTAGACAAAAGAGTGTGTGTAAACACATCTCAGAGCCTTTGTGATTTTTTTAGTCCACTAAGCACTTCTAATGATCCTCTTACATTGCATGAAACCTCTCCAGCAAGAACACCACTGTAACATATGATCCATAAAGTCAGTTACTCACTGACTCCAGAGTCAGAGACAAGACAGCACTTCAGGGAGTTTACCGCATTGGCAAGTGATTACCTCAGCCTAAGCTGGAATGTGAACAGCTCTACACCCTTACTGTTTCACTAATTTTTTTACTCAATTTGAAAAAGGAAGAGAGTTAAGGAGTCACTCCCTGTAAAGCAAAGATGTTCCAGCTTCTCACTTTGAATGTTGGATTGTTTACAAGCATAAGACTTCTATGACTGCAAAATCTTTCAAAAACTGGAGTCTTTGCATGATCATGCATACACTTAAAGTGGATGCTGGATTTCAGAATTTCTGTGACACTGCTGCTAGAAACTGTCTCAACAAGGTATTCCTTACATGCTGGCAATATAGGAGCCTAATATGATTCCACACCTGCATCCATCGAGAACACTAAGCAAAATCAGCTGAGCACCCATTATTGTAAAATCAATCCAGTAAACATCTGACAAAACAGCACCACTGCAACAGGCCCTCTGTTAATTTCTGTTACTTTTAACTGCATCATCTGTCAAAAAAGAAAAATCAAAGCCTGCAAAGTCATAATGCTCATTCAGCATCTCATCACCTTTAGATGGTGAGCTGTAGTGTACAGTTTTCCACAGCCATCATAATCACAGCGAAAAGCTTTCTCTCCACTCTGCTGAGATTTTGCAGTCATTCTTGTTCCATGTCCTTGCAAGACAATCTTAAGGTTTAGCGAAAGGAAAAAAAAAAAAAAAATGTCAAACCAAGCATTAAAAAACCCACCACAATGGATCAGAAAAGTCACACACTTTACTTTGCTCTTGAGCCAGAGCTGATTCTGACAGGTTTCTGTTTTTTTCTATGCCTTGTACTTCTTAGTCCTCAGTAAAGAAGTAACTAAAAAGCATAAGTTCTGATGAAAGGGAAACTGTAAAACATACTTATTTGTAGTTAGCAAGTTTCAGTGCATGCATTAATTTGCAAAATAAGAAGACAAAATAATTTGCAATACAAGGCCAGTGATAAGATAACAAAATTTGTACAAGGAAGAGACTTAGATTACATCTAAGGCACTGGATCTATTCCTAAGGGAGATTAGCCATAAATCAGACCACCTTCAAAGATAAGTTCATGCAAAGGCCAAACAATAATTAAATGCATTTATAACAAGCACTTCTTGAAAATGACGGAAAGCATTTTGCACTTTGTCAGTGATGCATGTGTTTTGATCAAACTAATTGGAGCAATTTGAGCTAGGTTCTACTCTCCTTTTGGGCATAACACAACAGGAAAATATATAGAATAGCTTTGTGACACAACTTAGCCTCCTTTTGAAGACTTTTTCATACACTAATATGCAAGAGATTCATACAGATTGAAGAATGAGGCAGAAGCCCAAGTGTAAACATTTTGATACAACTGTATGCAAAGTAATCAAAACCATTTTAAGCTTCTTTTGAACCATCTCTCTTTTCTTTTGGATCTAATTCTACTCTGAATTGTGAAAAAAACATTTCACAGAATGAATGAGGTGGGCAGACACCTATAGTCCTCATTCGGACAAATCAAGATTGAGAACACCTTTCCTACAGATTCTTGGGGGAGGATGCCCCTTGTTACCTTTAGGCTGTTCTTAAGAATAAAGTTGAATATGAAATTCAGAATTTTTAATCAACTGAAATGTATTTCAGAAAAGCTTTCCTGGAACAATGGAGAAAAAAATGCACCTCATGAATCAAGAAACCCATTACCAATACTAGTGCTTAACCTGTGATATCATGAATCACCTAAGTCACTTTAATATGTTAAGGATCATGAAGACGATGCTTGGTTGAGCACATGCACTGAAGCATTGATTTGTTTTTTCTATCAGTAAACCTGCAAGTATTTCTTTGTTGTTTCAGCATACAAAAATATGTACATAGTTGCTGAGATCTACTATAAAGCTAAAGCATGACAAATTTAAAATAAAATTAAACCAGTTCTATAATTCATGTACTAATCTGTAACAAAATAATCAGACTTAAATTTACCAATATTAAGATTTACACAAAGGAGGGGGCTGGGGAATAAAACAAATGGAATACTTGGGAAGAAAAAAAAAATCAGTTGAACAGTATGTGCATTTGTTTGTTCAAACAACCTTTGCAGAAGTATGAGTTCCTGAACAATAATCCTCAAGACACATCAACTAATGTACTAAGAATTCAGTTAATGTTATCATAAAATCAGAAGAGCACAGCAAATAAAGTACCTTTATAATATAACATGAAACTTGTTAATTGAAATTCTGTATTCCAAAGTACTTTTAAATGGGCAAAATTTAAAAACAAAGCCAAAACACTCCAATTTTAAAAGAAATCACAAATGCATCCCGAGTTCAAACAGATAACACAAAAGAACAACAACGGTAACAGAGATCTCAGATTTTTTTTTTTTTGAAGTTACAAACTTCAGTCATACAATTCTGCTGTTATTATGAACAGATGGGGATGACAGGTTTGAAAGTAAATAGTGTGTGATATCCCTTTGGGCGCATACAGTGTTTTAGTGTTTTGTTTTCAGGCACAGAAATCACAAAGAGGTTTTAAATTTTTTTCTTTGGTGAAAAACCTAACCACATACAAGTTTGAATGACTGCTTAACAGCATGGCATCTGTTCTCTTCTTGCATTACCTATGGACTTACAAATTTAGAACTGCACATTTATTTAATAATGTATCTAAATATGATACTATTTTAGCTCAAATAAAATATTATTTCAAAATGAGTTACAAGTAATTATCTACTTAAATCAAGATATAAAGATGATTAAGATTTTAATGTGTAATTGATAGCTTTGGGACCCTTCAGCTGGTTGACTGAAGTCAACTCACAGGGCTTAGAATTTAAGACTAATCCTCGATAGCTTTGGAAATACCAGATAATTTTTTTCTTTGCAGCTTATAATGCTCCATAAGACAGGCACATTTCCATATGGCACATGTATTGCCACAGATGTATAAGATAACTGCCAGATTTACCTTTTTTTTTTTTTTTTGAGGCTCAGGTTGAAATCCACATGTAACTGGATAATGGCTATAGGTCATTTTGCTTAACAGGATTATACCTTCAGAGAAAACCAACCAATATCTTATCTTACTCTTCCCTAAATTTTGCATTTTGTTGAAATTATTTCCTTATTCCAGCCTACAAGTGTGCAACCCTCTGCACTTCTGTATTTCATTTTAAGGAATATACACCGATGCCATAAATAATGCATGTATTACCTATTTCATCCTTTCACAGTAATGCACACAGGCAACCTGAAGGGTAGGAGCAGACCCTAGTTCATGGCTACACAGGACCACATATGAAGAGAAGACAGAAGAGATATATATATTTAATTATTTTGTATTGGGCTACGTACCTGCATTTTTTTATCCTGTTCATTTTCACCTATCATTCCTGTGCCACTAACACTGTCGTTTCCATCAATAGACACCTGAAAAACAAAGTTGAAATGGGAAAAACATTTGCAGTTAATTTGCATTCATCTGAAAACTAAAGGGCTACTGACAGTTTCTGAAGCTCCTAATTTCATAGCTCTCTAGCTCCCTCTTGAAACATGGTTATCCTACAGTACAATAGCCAGCATGAAAATGACCATTTGTAGCACCTCCATTATGGAACAGATAAAGTGAGCATCACATAAAAGTGGATACTGTCATAAAGGTGGAAATTACTGCTAGAGCCACATATGTTAAATTAATAGATTGACAAAAATATTAAAATAAACTAATAAATATAACAATACTGAGTTCTGATGAGAAAAAGAAAAAAAAACCCACCCAAACCCAACTGTTTATATCTTTTATAATAGGGATGTAACTCTCACTCCCTGTAAGGTAGAATTTACTTGTTTCAAACAACAAAACTCCTTTGGCATCAAAACATCTAAGACAACATGTTACATCTCAATTCCAATTGTCAAGTTACAACAGCTAAGCAAAGAGCTCTCTGCTGCTCCATAGGTTGGTTTGTAAAAACACTCTAGAGGAATAGATAGGATTGCTGCTTTCAAAGTAGCTTATAAAAATACCTGAAAGTCTCAGATGTTATTTTGAAATTTTTATTTAAATAAAAATATATTTGACCAGTTAGGAAAAAAACACCAACTCTCTTATATATATCAACTGAAAAAAGCCAAACATCCTATTAGTCACTGTATAAAACCCCTAAAGTATACTTTATGTAGTTTCCTATTCTTAATTGTCTCTGTATTGAGCACAGGCATTTACAATACTCTCTGTATCCATCACTCAAGGTTGAAATCAATGCAGCTGCATCTAGTCTAAGTGATTTTTTTATTCTCTAAGATACTTTGGCAGGAACCTTAACTCAGCTGGTATGCTTCTGCCCTTTCACTAAGGAGGTCATAGTAGGCTCCTGAGAATGTTAATGGTTATGTAAAGTATCTTGCTCAAAGTGTGAACTACCAACATTTCACTTGAAGACTGAAGATGAACTCATCCCATAACAAGTTTTCAGACTATATTATCTTTCTAAGTTAGACAATTGTGAGCAATATACTTTTGGCAACTTTGAGTTAAAACATGAAGAGGGAAGTGCCCAAACAGAGGCAAGCTTACAGAGAGACTGCAAGCAGGTAATTCTTAGGTGGTTTGGGGTTTTTTTAAAGGAAACAATAGCCATTCTGGGACCTTTTCCTGCAGAATTTTTGAAGGGAGAGAGAACTTCCACAGAAAGACTTGAATCACTTTGTCTTGAACTTCCTGTTGTTGGTGGAAAAAGGAACAGCTGAAAAGTTCATCAATGCCACTGGAAACAAATGATCCAGACAGAATGTACATGTATATACAAATCCCAGGGACTGTACTTTTCCAGCAGCTAGGATGTTGCAGGAAAACAGCCTCAGTTCTATCATCTAACTGCCTCTATTATGATCTCTCAAACATAATGGAAACAGTAGTTTAAAAACTATCTAATTACTCTAACTGGCATTCTCCCCAAACCTGACAACTCTCAATGACACAACAGGATAGATTTAAAAATTTGTTCTACTCCTCTTCCAGAGCAATACAAGCAATGCTAAACTATAGCCATAGAAGTTGCATCACCCATGATTACACTTACATCAGCTTTACAGAAGTCCAGAGAAGTGGACAACATGAATTTTTAACATCACTATGCATTTTGGTACTGAAAATATGGATCAGAAGTTTCTTCTAAGCTGAGTAACTGTCTAATTGTCTGTTTTACACTTCATATCATACACTGTCCTTGCCTAGTATACCAAGCCCTATTCTCCACAATGCAAGAAACAAAGCATCAATATCCAGCAGTAGTGCCTGAACAAGAATTTGACTTTGACTGTTTGTTTCCAGTGTCCTCTCAAGTGGCTTCTTTTCAGTGCTATATTTTAGGGAAAAAAATATTATTTAGTTGTCTAAATTTCTAAATTACTTTCCAAATCGGTCTGACTTCACATCATTTGAAGTTCAACCCTTTGTTCTTTTTATGCAACACTGGAGCTGATCATGATAGTGAAGCACTCATGACAATTTGCTGTTCTTTTTTTCTAAGAGTCTCAAGACTCTTAAGTATCATTGTAATTCTTAACTCACAATTAACTTTTGCTGCCAAGTATCTCATGATGCTACATTAAAACATTTTGTATAGAGAAAAATGTCTTTTGGTATATATACCTTGGCTGCATATTGCTCCAAAGCACTGATGGTATCTGGGTCAATGGCAGCATCTCCTGTATGAAGACCTGCCACTGTGCCATCAGCCTGAATGGCTAAAATGGTATCTGACTGTGGCATCTGCACCGTATGGTGAATGTAGGCAGTAGTTCCATCCTCCAGCTGGACTGCTTGCAATGCACTCTGATCATAGCTGTCTGAGAAATAATAATATTACAGAACGTTATGAAAAGGAACAACGATGCCTGCATATTACATAGGAAACTACTGCTGTTTAGGAAACATCTCCTGAAGTCATATGTATGTATGAAATGTATGAGAAATATAACCACTAGTTTATAAAAAACAGAAACACTTAAAATATTACTAAGAATAGCAGTGATGACTTTTTTTTGTTCAAGAAAATGCCTCCCATAGCTTTATTTCTGCACACTTACAAAAGTACAAAACCAATTTTATATTGGCCTAGCTTTATCAAGTGCTGTTGACCTCTGACATAATAAATCACACTTCCAAAAAAAAAAAAAATTACCTTTTGAAGTGTGATGAATAAATGCTGTAGTTCCATCTTCCAGTTGAACTGCTTGTCCATCCTCCAGACGCAAGCTGTCCCCTGTTGAGAAGAATTACAACACTTTAACAAGAGCTTGGAAAAAAATCCATCAATTGGAAAGATTAAACATTAAAATACCTACGATCACAAAATACCTAGGATTTCAATATACCCAGGATCTCTTCACAACTGTTTCCATTAAAATAAGAAATCAAGCTATTAGAATGACCTTTAATTACTTGCTATCAATATTTAACAGCAATAAATTATTTTAGAATAAATTTCTTGTATTATTAGACTTACTGCTTTTAGGCATGGGTACATGTTGAACATAAGCAGCAGAACCATCTTCTAATTGAATCACCTGGCCATCCATTAATTTACCATCTGAAACCCACAATAACATTTCTTAAAAACCAGTCTGTATTACACATTGCAGTTCAAACACACAGCTGATATTTGCCAGACTGAAATATCAGGATAAGCACAGACTATACAGAGGTTTTTAAATTGTGGGATTAAAAAAAAACCCAGAAAAGGCCTGATGTCCTATCCTGTAGACATAATGTTGGTATTTGGGTTTGAAGTGTAAATTGCCCTTTTGTTTAACTTACATTCTGCATTTGATTTTTGCATCTTACTAGTAGCAGAAATAAGTATTTCTTTTATAGTGTTACTCTCATAATAGTCAGCTGAGATTGGAGCTTTCTAAGCATTGTATAGATTTTGCTTGATTTTGCAATCCAAAGACAGGGTTAAAAACTGGAATACAATATTACTGCAATAAATTTCTAGTCATTTACCTACCTTTAGAGTTGTGCTGTATGTAAGCAGTGGAGCCATCAGCAAGGGTAACTGCTTGCAAACTCACACCTTCCATGTTTTCTAAGTTGTCACCATCTAGCAAGAAAAGAAGTTCTTATTCACTATTACTAGCATCGAACCCTAAAAATCACAACCTAGCCACCTCCATAAATTATTACACTCTCTTAAAGCACAATTTCAGAAAGAGAAGTAGGAAAAAGTTCTTTCTGATTTTTGAACCTTGAGCACACAGGAGGATCATATGTTCAGGATTCTTCTCTGTAAACATGACAGCTAAGACGGTATTTCCCTTAACTAAAAAAAGTTACAATATCACTGAATAAATTACTACAAAGCTGAGGTTTTAGGTGAAATATTAATTATTTTAATATGTACTTCAATAGAAATCAATGTTGCAAAGTATAAACCAGTAAAACTATAGTGGGAATAAAGTCAAGTTGTGTATTTCTTATTGGGCACATTTATACTTCTATTACATTAATAAAGAGATAATTTCCTTTCAGAATTAGTGAACTTCATCAATCTTAGTTAACTAAGAAAAACTTTAGTTTGATTTTTCATTTTGAAACTCACATAGTTTATTGAGTTTCACCTGAATTTTGAGCAGAAAAGACGTAATAATGTAGAGATATTATAACCTGAAAGTTTACCTTGCACAGCTACAGCCTCTGTTAGACAGAGAGTCACATGCTGGGCCTCCATTCCTCCGCCAGAAAATTCAGTCATTCCCTGAGAATCTCGATTTATCTGAGCTAATAACATTGTCTACCTAGAAAGAAAGTATTCACAAAACACAGAAAATTTAAATAAAGAACCACAACAAGCTTAAATGGATTTTCATATAGCTGTTACAAATGTTTTATCTTCTGCATAAAGAAGATGCAATGAATGACAGATTAACCTGAAAAATACTTCAGAGGAAAAAAAATTATTTGAAATAGGCAAATGTTACTACCTTAATTAAATTAGGCTGGTAAGAACTTCAGGTAAGAACTTCAGGTAGCAGTTACTGAAGTGCATCGATCACATTTAGATTTCAGTTAAATATGAATTATTCAGTCAATGTACAAAGACTAATGGTGCTAACGATGGTGTAAGTAATGACATCTTTTTATCCCCAGATTAAAACAAAGATGACAGTTCATGCATGGTCACCCATGACAACAGCAGGACTTTTAACTACATAAATGAGACATCCCTCTGGTGCCAGTAAGAGGTTTAGACTCACTCACTGGGAATTAGACACTACATCAGTAAGTCTGACTGAACATCAAGCTACTGCTGTAAACTTTTCTGGAAGGTGAGTATTATTAAAAAAAAAAAAAATTAAATCCCTCCTTGAAAATAATGAAGTATGTCATGATAAAATGTATTAATAAGACAACAGGGTAGTCATTAGTGGGTGGCAGTCACAGTTTTGCACGTATCTCTCAGAACCAGATACGGCCATCCCTTTTGATATTGATTTTTTTATCTGGGCATATTTTAATGTGAGAGATTAAGAAGACTACTAAATCTACTAATTTTCAGCAGAAAAAGAGCCAGTGCAGAGAAGCCATCCAGGCTAAACTGCATTTACACTAGAAGTTTCTGAAAATGAAGTAGCTACATTTGTTTGGATACTGTAATCTAAATGACAAGTAACTGTATGAGGACATAAGAGATCTTGAGTTCACCTAGTTTCCTCTGCCATCCTGTTAGTCACTTCGGACTGATGGCTTGCAGTAAGTTAAATTAAGTAATTACAGTATTAGATGCTAGTGGTACACAGAGGCCATCCATATTCTTAACTGCTAACAATATTGTGTATTGTCTGTGTTTTCCATTCATTTTTTTAGGACACCACACAGAAGCAAGCCATAAAGCAGCCAGACCATTCTACGTGGAGAAGAAAGACTACACATAAACTGGTTCTGACTAGAGCTATATTCTGACAGAATTCCAGCAGGGACTGCTTCTCAAAGGCCATTCAACTTAAGTCTACTTTTGAGTATTCCCTCTCTTAGATGAAGTTATCTTTTAAGAACCCCCTGGCATCTTTAATATACTACCTGCCCTTAAAATAGAAGAGCATCCTTCCTCCTCATGCCTTTTCTCTCAACTTTGGGGAGGTAGAGAGGAAGCTATTCAGTGCAGATACTGCAAACTCATGAAACGGTCAGAGCAGAACCAACTGCCTTAAAGGGTCGGTGGCTATTTTGGAAGAAAAAGAAATCAAATGTAAGATAAATTCAAGAGCCAGAAGAGCAAAAGTATTTGTTTAATCATCAGTGAACTACTACACACAGAACCAAATTCACATTTTCCCTCTAATCTACATGATTTAGATGATCACGTGCCACAACTCACACTGTTGCCATTTTCTCCTTTCCAAATCCTTCCGAAATACCTCTTCAATATATCCTCTTCTCGATCCTTCATGCTTCTATTAGCTTATCCCTTCCTTGAAGTACCAATTTATTTCTTCAGCCAGTTCTACAATAGTACCAAATTTCTAGCGCATTCCCTTTTCCCAAATACAATTCCAACCTTCTTATTAAAATGATCTAAAATACTCTCACATCCACACTAACTCCTGCAACTAGTCCCAAGTCTTATCTTACTGCTGGTCTGCTCTATGTGACCATGATGCCACTGTCTATCACCTTCCTGTCTCTCTCAAGACAGCTCATGTTCAGACTCATCTTTGAAGTGCATCCCCTGTCATGGGGGTTGCAGCACCAGGACACCCCCTAACAGCAAATCTCCAGCTTTCACTCGAGTGATGCAGCAATTTTCCTGTTACTCTCTGCAGGAAGGAGCACACTCAAGCAAAAATGGATGTGCTGCTCACCTGCAGCCTCTCCTTCACAGCTGGAGAAGGCAGGCTAAACAATCAAGGCTACCAGCTCTGAGGAAGAGGATGGGGAAAGAACTAACAAAGTTGGCCTGTGTTGCACAATTAGGCAATCACAGAGATTGCTGCTACAGTGTTGCTTTCTGGATTGTTTTTTTATATTTTGGTGGGTCTAGATATTTTGCTTATGGGGTTTTGTTTGTGTTGTTTTTGTTTGTTTGAACTTTTTGGGGTTTTTTTGTTGGTTGTTTTAAAATAATTTTTCTCAGTAAAAGCAGTCAAATATACACACAGATTATCAAAAAGATACAGACTCTCTACCCCTTATAGACACTCAAAACTCAACTTGATACAGCCCTCAGCAACCTGGTCTAACCAGACCTGTCTTGATCAGGGCTAGACAGGATAACTCTAGAGGTTCCCTCCTAATGGAACTGCTTTGCAATATCCAGTAATTTAAAAGATTTAAAACAGTATCACCATACTGTTAGTCTATCATCCACCCTGCACATCTAGCCTCCTATTGTATTTTCATTTGCCTTGGGCTGCTTGTTTTTGAGACTTGTCTGTTTTCACCAGACTTCTCTTCCTTTGACCTCAGTCACTTCTTTTGCTGTTTCATATGCTGCCTTCTCTTTTTTTTCTTTTTCCCAGCAAATGTGTCTCCATTCTTCTTCTAATCCAAATCTCACCACCTTCTTTCCCTAATCCACCTCATAACTTTCATTTCTCTGCATTTGCATCTCTAAGATTTTTCTTTAAACCTCATCTGCAAAAACCTGGGAGAAAGATTTCCTTTATCCACTTTGAATATTGCACCTCGTTAGGAATGGATGCTTTCAGGTGCTTTTTAGGAAAATACATGAACCCTGGGGTGCAGCCTGCATGGCTGCCCAACAGAACCGATGTGCATGTGTTCTGCTTAATCTCAAGAGCTGTCCTACAGAAAAGACAAGTACAGACTTAGTCTTGAGATACTCACTGAAAACTTGGTTAGTGAACTCTTGCAAATAATCTTCATAGATCACACACAAGTTGGAATTATCAGCCCAAAACTGAAAAATACTAGACTGAAAAATCTCTGAAATTAAAAGTGTCTAACAGATGGAAGGAACAGTCAGTTGCAAGAAGTGATGCTGAATAAGCCTCACACTGCTAGTTACAAAGCAAAAGCAGTGAATTAGTGATGCGCACTGCTGGCTTTATTATGCTTTTTGACAAAAGCTGCACCAGTAATGTAACCCCCAGTCTGACAGAACATGCCATCCCACCCCTGACAGATAAAATATGCCATTTTAAAAATTTTTATTAAAAGAAAACCAACCACCCTCAAACTCTCCAAAAGGAAAAATCTTCAAGTCAAGGATGCTTTAAATTCTCAACACTCAGAAACCAGAAAAATGTGGGGTGGAGGGGAGAGCCTAGTTAAAAATACAGGATTTTTCCTTAAGACTTCATCACACTGCAATCTAGAGAGCATCTCTTGTACTTCTATGTCCTGTATTTCCCCCTCCACTAATATGCAAACAAATAGAATCTTCTGGGTGCTGTCATTGTTTTGGAGAAAAGATGTGATGTTAAAAAGAGGTTTTATGTAAACTCTATCTAGCAACTAGAAACAGGAGTCTCTCCTGTAAACTAGTAATTGAACAACTAAGGAACAGCAGGTGGGATTTAGGCAGATGAAACACCCTGATAGAGGGCATGCTGCTGTGAAACAGAAAGTGGATCTGGAGCACTTGGAATTCCATCAGCTGAGAGATCATGAGAAGACTTCATGTAGTAGAGAATACAGCAAGTAACTGCTGGAAAATAGTAGGCATTTGCCATTTAAGGAATGACTAAACTGCTGTATTGCCGGACAAAGGAAAACACAGGCAGTAACAGTAGCAGAAGGTCCTTAAAGAAAAAAAAAATGTTTTAGAGGATGATTAACAGGAAATGGAATAAAGTTTGTAATAGTAGCCATGGAAGAAAACTTAAGATTTATAAAATGCAAATCAGAATGTGCAAGAATAATGAACTGAACTGAGAAAGACAGGAAAGCAAGCTACTTCAGACATTCAGCAACATTGTGACTGTTGACCCTTCTTGTGCAGACAGCACTGAGAAACTGGAAATAACCGCCGGTTATGTAATTTGTAAAGAAGTATCACTTTTATTTGGAATACACTTCTAAATAACATACAAAACCATTGTTATTTTATGGAATTTACAAAACCAACAAATAATAGTTAAAAAAAAAAAGAGTAAAATGATTCGTGAAACCATGGTACTGAAACTTTCATTAAGAAATTTTTGGAAACTCATTCCCATATTTGCCAAAGCTGGATCTCAAAATCTGTTCCCAGTATGCCAGCACAGAAACAAAATAAGAAGTTTTCCTGAATTAAATACTGGTTGCATTAGAGTCCTTAATAATGGATGGTTTCAAGTATCAGTAATTTCCAAAACCAAACTAGGTTAACAAACATTTCTGCAAAATCAAAATTAGCAGCTACATTTAACATTGGCTAAATACATTTCAACTGATAATATGCATGACAGCCTTCTGCATCACAGTGCAACAATGACTGACGTAGACTGAAAAACATACCAGTCCAAAGACTTTTTTAAAACACCCAAGTATGTACCTTACAAATAACATTTGACATCTGTAATCTCAGAAACAAACACAGAGCACAACTAAGGCTCTTTCAAATCTTATTTCTGTTCCTTTATGTATCTGTATGATAGTCTTTTCCAGAAATGAAATGTAGCTTCTGTGGATGCTTTGATCAAGTGTTTCAATACCTGAGACAGAGATTTCTTCCTTCAAAAGCCCTTACCTTTTTCAGTATTTTACCACTGCACTAAAACATTGACTTAATGTGTAATTGGTCAGACTGACTTTCAGTGAATAAACACAAGCAGCTACATAATGCTAGACATTGCTAAATTTCTACATGCTTTCTCCTACAATCTTAACCTCTCCTATGGCACTTTTCTGGTTTCTTGTTAAGTCAAACAAAGCATAATTAAATAGCAATTTCTACTACTATAAAAGTGGAAACAAGGCTGAAATATGGTACAAAACCCTCTACTAATGAACCTGGTAACAATAGTATAATAGAGGGTAAGATATGCAATTTAATAGCAAATTAATACTATTTTCTAGAAGATAAAGCACTGCAAATTATGAACCACAGGCTCTAACCCTTACCCTGGAGAAGAACTTAATCAAAACTGACAGCACTGTCATCTGCATAACTGTGATGTACACACTCTGAGTGACAGCACAGCTAACTTGCAGAGACTTGTGTTGCCCAAAGCAGAAGTCTGCAGTCAAACTCAAGGCTCCTCTTTACTCTTTTTGCAGTATTTCAACCTCTCTTTTCCACCAGAGATACATCCTGATTATGAAGCAGCTGAAGACTAATTCACTGCCACAGAGTTTGCTATGTCTTCAGAAATAGCATATAAACCTAAGACCTAATGTTTCACTGTCACAACCAAGCACAACTTTTCTGACTTTGGTGTGAGCAGTGAGAACCACATTTGGCTTCACATCATTACTTTAGAGCCCAGCAGTCTTCTTTCCCTGAAGTCAACACCACACATTCAGTTTACACTGTGAATCTCACCTACAGACTGTGCGTGTTAAAAATATTGTCAATGCTTGCATCTTGTAAGAAAAAGTAGTTTGATTAAACTAGTACAAAAAATGTTTACAAGTCCTTATGAGTCACAAACATTGCAAGATTATGCATAATGTACAACCTCACACTGTGGGAGTGCTAAGGATGTGATGATTTTCAAATGTATGGCATTTAAGAGTGCAAGCAGATCTGAAAAACACGCATCAAGATGACCTGAAGATTCAGGTTGATCCCAAACAGGACTGCTAACTTCCTATGTTTCTTAACATATTAGGAAAGAAATTACTGGTTAATCAATGGAAGCCAAAGTAGTCATCAGTATATTGTCAGCAGTGCTGACAAAGCTAATTAAACTTGTGCTGCAGCTCTGGAACGAGCACCTCACCAGCACTTACAAGACAGTTATTCTTAGTATACTGCTATATAAATTTAGCACAAGAAAGGGCCATATAATCCGCAGCAAAATATCAAATCCAAGTATGATGAAAACACCCATGCATCACTGGGAATGGCTTGCAGGTGTACTGTGACAGAATCACTGTAAGCCACCTATCAAAACAAGTCAGCAACTTTGTCGGCTCAGATGCTACTCCTTGCTCAATATTAAGACACATTTCTTCCCTCCTGGCCAAACTCGTATTATCAATGCTCAGGTATACATTGTTTTCTAAAAAAAAAAAAACAAAACAAAACAAAAACCACCAAAAACAAAACTCCAATCCATTTCTTTATTGCAGTCTGACTAGTCATAAATTGCTTTTAACAGACAAAAAGAGGCAAGCATAAATAATCATCATGTGCATAGTCAAAATCTGTATGTCAGGCATGAGATTAGAAAAAAGCTGAACCTATGGTAGGTCACTTGACCTGTTTTATACTTGAAGAACTTAGAACATGATTAACAAAGATTAAAAAAATATATCCCAGAACACCAAACAAAACCACCAACTTTACATAATCTTTCAGCAGACACATTAGTGAGATATAGCACTACATTTCATTCCAAGAGTTTCCCCCTGAAGTCAAAGTAAGACTTAATGCACATAACAAATGAACTTGTGCGTTTTTAAAACTACTGGGTTTTGGGATTTGTCATCGAGTATATATACACAAAAAATTGCCTTTATAAAGAAGGCATCCAGATGACATGTCAGAATTGCATTCACGTTACTCCAAAAAATGAACAGTAATGCCTATCTGCAATAAAACAGACAAAAAGATAGCTAACTTCTGGACAAGTTCGGGAGGCTACTTAATCATTAAAACATAAAACCTCCATTTGCATTGGTGCATGTTTTAAATACAACAAGGAACATTTGGTGAATATGTGAATACTTGAGGGATCAACTATTTTTATCAATGTTTTGTTATTTCTATCAATGATTTGCAACTCTCTTAATTCTCAAATCACGTATCTCATTTCCGTCACCAAAACAGTTAATTGTGGCTGTGCCCCTTCAAATCTGCTGCGACTGCCAACGAAACAGGGAATTTTAAGTGGGTTGTTTTGTGTGGTTATGAGTTAATTAGTAATCTGCTAACTATGTTACAGATGAATCAGTATTACTCAGGGCATTTAACAGTGGTGTTTTAGTTTGTGCTTGTATTTCAGGAATTAAACCAACAGCCTAATGAATTGCAAAAAAACAGACTACAAATGTAAATTGGAAGCCAGTAAAACTATTTTATATAAAGGAACTTTGTGTAATACCATATTAGCTCAGTATTAATACACTTAAAATAGGGACACCACCAACTTACTTGCAATACAGACCCATCTTCCAAGTCTAGAGAAGTCTGTCACCAGAAATTAAGCCTAAGAGCATTAAGCAGGTAACACAATTTTCCCCTCAAAAAGTATACACAGAGGAAAGCATTCAGCAGACAATAAAGCAGACTGAGGAAAGCACTAAATACTTTGCTGATGTAAGCACAAAGTAGTTCTAAGTGTCACTGATGTCAACTTTGAGTATTGCAGAACTTGCTGGAACTGCAAATTCCCTTCAAATTGGAGAATTTATTTAACAAGTGTTACCTTGGTGGAACAAAGTACAATCTCACTCTACTATTAAAAAAGTAGGATAACCCAGAGAATATTAGCAGTCACTAAAAGCATCCACTAATTTAGTCCAATTCTGCTTTTGAGGAATGATTAACTATTCCTGGTGTGCAGAGACCAGGAGCACTAAAACCATATTCCTTCAGTGAATACAACTAAAATCAAATCAAGATACAGACTTAACTATAGGCAGAACCCCACAAACCCCACAGTGCCATGATGTGGGGAAAGCTTTCCTTTCCTTCCTCCCCCAAAAATGTGATGCCTTTGTGTCAAGGCTTAAGTTAGGCACCTCCCTCAGTCTTCACTGTGTCCTCAGAACAATACCTAAGCACACTTCCACTTAACAAGAACTTGTGTTTCAGAGCTGAATTCTAAAATCCCAGAGAATAAGCCTTTGTTACAATCACAAATCCATAGGGATTCATAAGCTAAGCAGGAATCTTCTTCCCATCACCTGAGATTTTTTGTGGCAGAAGGCACAGAAACAGACCACCCAACTGATGTTCTTTTTACCAGATGTATCAATATCCTTGTAGCACAGAAGAGATGCACACACAAATGGCCCATCTATTAATGCAGAAGCCGCACTTTGAGCTGCAGAAACGTTCCAAGAGCTGGGACAATAGAGAAAAAAAAAAGGCAGTGGCAATGAAAGGCAAAGGTTGGCCTGGGATGCTGTATTATGCATATATGCATGTCACAGGCAGGAAGAGTTACAAAAGATAGTGTGGGAAGCAAAAATCATGGAAAGTAATCAAGGATGAAGGTCCATGTCAAAATGCAGACCATAAAAAAAACAATGCTTTTTACAGTGCTTGACACTGGAAGAATTGCCCTGATTATCAGAAATGTGTTCTTTACTTTGTGTGGAAACACAAATTGATCTGAGCTCTATGCTTTGGAAAACAAATAGTTTACACTTGCCAACTACAGACCCTTCAGGTTTTACTGTTTCTAAAAGACTCCACTTATGCTGGACATAGTTCACTCTTAAGGCCAAGACTTAAACACAACAGCACGGAAAAACAGTATCCTGCACTCAAATGAAGCCAAATTACAGTCTAAGAGAAGCAATCCAGTTCAAAACTGATCTGTTTAGCTTCATTTTAAAGCAAACTCCATGCATTTTACTAAAGCAAATATGTTAAGTCTGCAATAACATATACACACACACAGTGTTTAAGGAAAACCCAGAAAAGACTGTGTCCAAGGAGACCATCACTACCATTAAACTCAAGCTGAAGAGCCCTCAGCCTAACCTCTCTGTAGATCCAGAATTGTAGGAGCGCAGGCAGCCCACGGTCAGCCCATGAAATTGAAGCATAGTTGTGAGCAAGCACGGCAGCATCAGCAGCTTGTTACTTAGACCTGCTTGCTACTCGACCTCCTTCCCTTCTATCCAGAGATAGCACAGGACAGCAAAACATGGTCCAGCAGCAGTGTGCTGAGCTGAAGCTGTACATGAGTTATTCTAGAGATGCCTGATTTTGGCATCCATTACTGAGGAATTATTGAGGTACTTGAACGTGTCCAGAGAAGGGCAACAAGGCTGGTGAAAGGCCTCGAGCACAAGCCCTATGAGGAGAGGCTGANCTGATACTGTGAATATTCATAATTTCATTATCACTGTGCCTGCCTCCTCTGAGAATGGGGATTGCCAGCTCATGACAGAAGTATTTTGATGCTTAAGCATCACATGCTACACAGACAGTCAAGACTCTGTCTAGCTAAATGAATTTTTACACTTCTTTAAGCATTTGCTTTGAGCATCTAATGTAAGACAGAATAGCCCTCCAATAGGATACAAAAAGTAGAAAGTATTTCCTTACAGTAACAATTTATGCTTCTGATTTGAAATGCATTTCTCAAAAGTGTTTAAAATATTTTTACATCTCATTTAACCTGCCATTCATTACTGAAACAATCATATGACTAGATATTGTTGAGTTTTATCTTCTGCAGGGATTCAGATGAATAGCTTCTGACATATACAGTGTGACATCTAGACTTTAATGCACAGAATAAAAAACAACAAAACAACCAAGCCATGGAATGTGGTTATGTTATAATCTGCCATTCTAAAGCTGTATGCCAAGGACACAAAGAAGCTAAGATGTACTACATACATACTACTCTTAAAAAGCCACCAATTAAGGACAAACTTGATTTTTCATGTACAAGCACTTAGGAGCTACCACAAAAACACCTGGTACAGAGTCACATAATAGTGGTGGCTGGAAAGGACCTCTGATTACCTAATCCAATCCCTCTGCTAAAGCAGGCTGACCTAGAGCAGTCCTCTAAGAGGTAACAGAATTACCACATTCAAAGTAGAACCTTGAGAAAACTATTTGACAGAAGAAAACATTTTCTTGTAAAGATTTTAAGGTCAACATTTATGTATCACTAAAAACATTCCATAATATTATTGGCATTGCTCACAATATAGGATCAAATAAAATTATGTGCCAATTCAAAACAAACCCTTCAGACATCAGAAACCCTTCAGACATCAGAACTGAAGATGCTTAATTGTAGGCTTGTTAGAACAAAAACTTTCACTTGCATGAAAGTAATTTTTTGTTGTTGAACGAGCACTGCAAGTAAAACATTATCAAAAAACCAAACACCACGGCTACCACCGTCTCCATTTATTGCAGGTATTTTTTTCAGAAAAATAGCTTTCAGTTATCCTGTTCTATTTAAAGTTTTGGAAAGAAAAGCTGAAGGAAACAACAAAAAAGAGCAGAACAGAACGTAAACTGCTTAAAACCCTTTTGCTTAGTATTATGACAAGTTGAAAGAGATGAAAGAGATTTCACGAGCTCCGCGCAAGGACTTTCTCCTGTGTTACAATGGCAATAGCCGTGCTCAGGGCACTACCATACAGTAACGTTAAAAATAATCAACTTCGAGCAAGTGTAACGAATTGTTCCTTCCCAAACTCGCACGTCAAGCCGCACATTAGGCCGAAAGGGCTCTGCAGGCGAGGGTTCTGGTGCAGCTTTACAAGTTTGCCCTCTGTCAAAATGGAAACACCACAACCCCCCCCCCTTTTTTTTTTTAATAAACCAAACAAAAAAAAAATCCCAAAACATAAAAAATAATTAACCCTCAGGTCTACGCATAGGGAGCGCCGGGCGCCCGGAGCAGGAGCAGGACAGAGTGCAGCGGAATCCCCCAGCCCGCGGCGTTGCCTGCCACCGCCGCACCCCTCCCTCCTTCCCTTCCCGCCGCC
The DNA here is from genome assembly GCA_013399055.1 of Ramphastos sulfuratus. NCBI lineage: Eukaryota > Metazoa > Chordata > Aves > Piciformes > Ramphastidae > Ramphastos > Ramphastos sulfuratus. Next base: position 556,026 of record WBNM01041951.1, read on the forward strand.
CGCGCAGAAAGCACGCCCGCCACAAGCAGCCCCCGCCCGTGACGCAGCAGCTAACAGGCGCCCCCGGCATCGGGCCCGCGAAGGGGCTGCAGTCGGGGGCACCGCCCGAGAAGCCCAGGGCCTCCCGATGGTCGCGACCGGTGCTCGGCCCCCGGCCCAGTGCGCCCCGCGACGCGAGATGCCGGCGGGCAGGCCTGGTGGGAGGGGGAGGGGCCGGGCCGCGCGGAGCGAGCAGGCGGCGGAGCCGCGGCTTTATTCGTGTCGATCGGTGCCGGCGCTGCCCGGCTGCTCCCGTTCACCGCCCTTCGCTGCCTCGGTGGGCGCAGTGCGGAGGACGAGGCCTGGCGCGGCGGCCCGCCGCGGCAACCCCAGCCGGAGATGGCGGTGGTTAGAATAAGGCACACTGGGTAAAAACACATTTATATACTAACCTCGCCGAGAAATTTTCCAACAATTCCTCCGTCCGACCACCATGCACCAGGACAGGAAACGGCCGCCTCAGCGCCCGCCCGCCTCAGCACCGCCCCGAGCGCGCGGGCGGGCCTCGCTGTCCACACTACTACCGCTCCCATTGGGTGCGCAGCACAGTGCGTCACCATCTCCGTTCATCATTGGTCGCCTCCAGGCCCCGCGCCAATGCCCATTGGCTAAGCGCCCGAGGCCCCGCCCCGCAGCCTCATGGCGTCTCAGTTATGCTGGGTTCGGGGTTGCTGCTGTCGCCATTTTGTACCGCAGAGAGCGATACGTTTGTGCGTCAGCGGGGGAACGAGGCATCTGGGCGCCATTTCCTTCCCCGGGGAGGGTGCCTGGCGGTAGCAGCACTTGGGGACGTTGCGGATTTTTCAGTGGGAACTGCGTAAACCAAGAAAACAAAAGATGGGATTGTGGGCGGCCAGACGGTCTCTGAGGCGGCTGCTCCTGACGTTACAGCCGGCTCCCCGCAGTGGGGACGGCGCGGCGCGGCCCGAGGAGGAGGGCGTCCGGGGTTAGGCCGCCGGGCAACAGTGGGGAGTGACCCGCTCGGCAGCGACCTGCCCGCAGGTTCCAGTCCCGTCGGTGCGGCTCCCGCGGTCAGCCCCGGCGCGGTCTCCGCTGGGCCCGGAGCGTCGCCGTCCCCGCCGAGGCGGGCGGCCCGCGTCAGGCGGTGCATGTGGCTCCGTTTCTTGATGTAGCTGGGGGGAGGCCGTTGGAGGGGTGCTGGAGCGCAGTGCCCTTTACGGATGAGATAGCACTCGGGGGAGCGAGAACCCTGCCCTTCCCCCATCCTCCAGGCACAGTATTTTCTGCCCTTTAAGCTGGACTCTTGGTGGATAAGGACTCTGTTCCTAAAGCTGTGGTTGAAAATAACGTGATTTTTAGGTGTAGAGACGTGTAATAGTCCCACCTACAGCGCCATGGGAAATCACTGCATATTAAATACTTCTACCAAAATAATTGTAAGTAGTTTGTTTGTTTCTTCTGAAACATTAGAACTATTATCTAAGTTGCTGCCCAATAGAGAGCTAGTTTTCCTTGTTTTAGAAAGTTTTCCTTGTTTCTAAATTGGAAAATTTCACCCGGAACGCGAGAGCTATCAGTTTGATTTTAAGCAGGAAAGAGCCAAGATAAAATTGCAGTTCAGGTTTACGAACTCCTTCAGTCTAGTGGATCACTTCTAGTCCTCTCATACCACAGCTCAGGGTTTCCCACTCTGGAGTGCTTTCCATTTCAAGCCTGAACGGCTGAGACTGATAGTAAAAAGCAGAAACACCCAAACCCGTGATAATGGAATCAACTACACGTGATTGCAAAGTCATTTATAATCAGTGCCACACAAATTAAACTTTCCCATATTCCTGTGGAAGGCCCCCCAGAGCACAGAGAAGTGGAAAAGCCCAATAACTGAACGTGGAGCATAAAACGCATTTCTTAAGTTTTGGTGTCTTGTCACTACAGCATTTTGTTAAGGCTTCCACAGTGGATTAAAAAGTGCAGAACTTCAGTGTTTTCCCCTACTGCATTTTCAAAAAACAAAATGCCTACTGCTGCATAGATTTTGAGGAGCAGTTGCTGCTGATTGTATGTATACACCAATGATGGTGTAGCCCAAATCATGGAAGACAACCAACAAAGTTTGGAGCAGGGCTACCTGACCGTGGCCAGTTGATTAAAATCTGTCTGTTAATAATTCTAACACGCTAACTTGGGAACCAGGTCAATCCCTAGGAGCCTGCAGCACCCACGGAGAAGCTGTTGCCGAGGCTGCACTGCTTGGAGCCACGAATGAGCATTAGTCCTCTTGCTGAAACTTCAGAGAAGGCTGCAGCCATGTACCTTGGTGCTGAATACACCTCCTTAAGTACAGTGCTTACAGTTTCTGAGCAGTATCCCAAGGGAGTTAGGGGAAAAAAAAATAATCACACTTAGGAAGTGAAAACCATTAGCAAGAAAAAGCATGTAGAAGGATGGACTGATAGGCAACCTAATGGAAATGCGTAAAGATAAAATGACATTTCTACTTTTCAAGAAAAAGTGTAGTCCAAAAGGAAGAAATTTCATTCAGAAAAATAAAACTTAACCATAAAATTTACTAGGCACAGTTAAAGGCATCTGCATGCTTATTGTCAGGTATTCTATAAATAATCTGTAGAGTTCTTGAACCCTGCAGTAGTCAGTCTAGGCTACAATAGATTTGAACAGAGGTTTGCTGTGCTACACCAACACCTATCAGTTCTTTTAAGATAGTAATTTTTTGAACAAGGGAATCAGTATGTATAAAGCGTAGGACATGAGCCTTTTGCATTTAACACAATTAACTGTGCTTGGGCTTAGCAGTTCTGCTTGAAGAAACAGAATAGAAACCTTAGAGCTATTAACTAGAATAGGACTTCCAAGTACAGCTACATTCAAAACACCACACTGAAATAAGTGAAGATAAGGATTTGCTTTAGATGTTTATTAATCCAAGGAGATCTTCCATAATAGAAAAAAAAAAAAAAACCAAAAACCAGAGGCTTTAAATTTCTCAGTTCTTCCTTTTGAGTTGCATTATCCTTGAAAATAGAATGGATAACTGCAAGTTCTAGGAGGAAGATTTTGAATTTGACATAGGTGTATCACTGAAACTGATATATTGCATCACAAAATGCACTATCACCACCAACAACAATGCAAAATTGTTTTGCAATTTATATAAATACATTTCTTGGAGCAAAGGAAAGCAAAGTTCTGGATGCACTCTTAAAAAAAGATGCTCCTTGCTAACCAGTCTAGCAACACATAAAAGCACCCTTGAAGTAAGACTCTATTCCTCACACCAAGATAAAATTCTTCCCTTGACTTGTGGCTTGAAAAATGTAACTGTTCCAGAAATGACAATGGCACTAAATTAGTGATTTCCCTTTTTTTTTTTTTTTTNTTTTTTTTTTCTTTTTTTTTTTTTTCTTTCTTCATCTGCTTTTTATATAGAGCCTTCTCACCGCTGCTCTGCCATACTTTCTGCCATAGGGCAAAAAGCATCTCAACTGTCCTAAAAAGTTATCTTACTTTTTGGGATAGATAACAAGATAAGCAGATACCCAACAAGCAGATGTTCAGACATGATTTATGTCAAACTGGGTGGGCATTTTTCAAGGTCAAGGAAAGCACAGGAAAAGGCATGCTGTAATTATGACCGTTCACCTTTTTCTACAAAAATAAAACCTTGTTTAGAGATTATCTTGAGGCCAGAGTACACCTGCAGGTGCTGGAATTACACATTTAAAACAAAGAAAAAAACCCCCACAAACCAAAACAGTTCTGCTCTATGTACTTGGCCAGTCAGCTAAAGATTCAAAAGTACTACTGTGGTTTTCATACCACTACTATAATGGATACTCAGATTCAAGGCTTAATTTTCCAGGCTTTTTCACATAGGTGCAATATCCAGCCTTTAAGTCCACAATTTGCTTTTAAAGTATCCCTTTGGTATTCGGCTAGGGCAATGTGGCTTTCTAATCCTGGCTCAGTCTCTCATGTTAGCACTCTGCAGAGGTAAATGTGTCTGCCAAAGGCAGGCCAGAGAGGAGTGACTGGGAAAACTTTATACACTGCCCAGAGAAGCACTAGTTGTGGAACAAATGGAAGGCAGAGCTCATCAGCTCATCATGGAAACCCCAAACCACAAATTCCTGCTACTCTGCTGAAGCAAAAAAAAACCACACCACACAAACCAATTTTCTGAAGACTGCATTTTGAGTATCATAATATATATATGTGCATTTCATTTTTACAGATATAAACTCAGTTTATTTTTAACCTGTATTTAAAATTTGGAGGCTTACATTAAATTAAGGTAGCTTGTTTAATATCAATTGTAACAGCAGGTGACATATAAAAACAGCCAAAAGGAAAAAAAAAAAAAAAAAAAAAAAGAAAAAAAAAAAGAACAAAACAAACATTTGATTTAAAAGACCTGACACCAATGATCTCAAGGCAAGATCAAAACCCTATGGATTTTTGTTTTTAGAGAACAAAAAAAAAAGGGGGCGGGGGGGGGGGGCATTTAAGCCAACCCATTCACAGCATCTCCCTGCTGGCTTCTTCAAACAGTGGTTTTGATAGTGGTCCCAGAGGGAACTGTATTTTGCCTCTCCAGCTAAAATACTAGTTACTATAGCAACTTTGAAGGAAGAAAATTGTGGCTTCAAAAATGAAAGATTGGCAAAACTTCAAATACGCTGTCTGGATCAGGCAGACAACAGCACACACTAATGCTGGGAGTGCAAAGAGGGGGAAATGAGATGCAGAAGTAGTGCACCTGCACTACCATGTGCTGGAAAAAGTATTTTTCACAACTGGGGAAACAGCTGCATTCATAAATCATAGCCCAGATTAGCCAAATTAAATTGCTGTCTTTCTAACTGATTGCATATATAGATGTTTCATCCACACACTTCAACAGACTCTTAAGAGCAAAACTTCACACCTTATGTACCTGCTTTAGAGAAGGTAACTTTTTCCTCTGTGCTTACAGTACACATTTGTATGTAAATTTCACCTTGTACAGTGAGATCTTTAAGAAAAACAAAGGACACGGAGGGTGTTGCTATTTTTTTTAGCAGCAATGAAATACCACTAACCCCTTTTTACATAACCGAATTCAAGTCACAACCAGAGGTGACTGCACCACAAAGTCACCAGGTACAAAACTGCTAGTTCAGTTTAAATTAATAACTTGGAATTATTTTCCCCAATACATCCCTTATTTTATTTTTATTTTTTATAAACAGCAAACATTTTGCTATTTTTGTACATAGGCTAGCAGGCTTGTTTCAATATGAAAGTGCTAATTCATTTACAGATTTATCAGTTATGTAGTGCTACATTAAGTGTCCAATATTCTACATATGAACAATCTTGGTAAATGGAAATGATGAAGATTAAGTAAGGCTATCTGATTACCTTATCTTATTTACATTAAAAGAATAGACACCCAATAGGAAGGGAGGAAAGGGAATTAAACTGGGCAAATACTCATATCGCCACAGGTGTAAAAATTGTCGGCCTTCTAGCTTGTACTGTAAATGAGACATTTTAAATAGTCCTGCAGCCCATGCCTTTTTTTATTTTCCTCAGAAAAACAAAAGCTGCCTCCATGACATCCCCTCTTGACTTCCAAATTCCAAAGTGTGTCATTTGAAGCTTTAAATTCAGATTCTTCCTGTCTTCAAAAAAACCTCTGGTTTGCTTTCCAGTATTAGGTTGCATGATCAAGTCCCAGTTCTGGGGCTTTTCTCCAATCTATTTATCAATTAGTTTAGAGTGAGTTGTAGATAACATGAACCAGTTCTGGAACCACTATTGGGAGGAACACAAGCTCTTCACTACAATCACACAGTAGCAGGAAAAGTGATAATTCAATTCATTCCTGGGGCAGGGCCTCCAAAATTAAATGAAGTTGGCACAACTGGAGCATTGAATTTGTATCCTCCATGCTTTTCAATCATTTTGGATTCTAAAACAAAACAAAAAAAAAAACAGAAGGAAGATATTTTAGTGCATGCATATAGGGGAAGACTGATTTAAGATGTTCTGACTGACCATTTTCCATCTCTCAGAGATAAAGGTTCTATCTGATGTTACCAAAGAAAGTGATTGGCATGCACAACGTGAACTCATGATTTATTTACATAAACTTCTCAGCACTGTTGCAGCTATACTTAGAAAAGTTTGTGTTTTAAAAATCTCACACTGCAGGTTTTGGATAGGAACATGTGATCTTCATATTCCAGGTACAGGACTTGAATGAATGCTGGACTTCTAAACTCATTAACAGGCACCCAGTTCTTTTCAATTAACACTAATACTTGGTCAAAGTAATGTAACAGAGCACATGTACAAAAAAATGCAGTACACAGGAACACAAAAAATTTAGCTGATGTGTATCTCAGTATAAGCAAAATAGTCACTGAAACATAGTTTTTAGTATGTGTGCATTTCCTCCAACACCCAAGCAGACAGTAACCCTAACTCTAACTTAGCACAGTTCTGAGAGAACTACCAACATCCCTTTTTATTTTCAACAAAACCTCAAGATCTTTAGGCATCTCATGTCCACATATCCATCACTATAACTAACAGAGACAGTTAAGCCACCTCGTTTCACCAGCTGCGTATTCCATCCATCAAAGATTACTGTAAAACTTCTTCCCAAGCTCTACATGGACAGCTGAAGATTAGGTTGGTAAAGAGCAGAGAGAAGTGTGTATTTCCATCTACGCATTACTACCTAAGCCTTTCTGTATGAAAAGTGTACTTCTTTATCTACCTTTAGTACAATCTAGGTAATGGAGAACAATATTTATATTATTCACAGCTCAAGATAGCAAGGCTTATTAATGTCTTAGTTACAGTTGAAAAGCTTTCTCCTACCTCAAAATAGCATCATACAATGATTTAGGTTGGAAGGGACCTTACAGATCATCTAGTTCCAACCTCCCGCCATGGGCAGGGACACCTCCCACTAGAATAGGTTGCTCAAGGCCTCATCGAACCTGGCCTTGAACACCTTCAGCGAGGGAACATCCATAACCTCCCTGGGCAACCTGTTCCACTGTCTTACCACCCTCACTGCAAAGAACTTCTTCCTAAAATCTAGTTTAAATCTCCCCTCCGCCAGTTTAAACCCATTACCCCTCATCCTGTCATTACAAATAGTTGCAACCTCTCTCTGGGAATACAGGGCAGCTTGTATTTATCTACAGGATATGTATTTTGTTTCTATTTCTTTGGAAATAGGCCAGAAAAAACGCTGCCATGACTGATGAAGAACAGGGGGAGAAAATCATCTGGGAAGCGTCAATTTGTTCCCTCCCAGCTCCCGCACAGACAGAAGCTTACAGCAATTCCTCTTTACTGCACTAAAGAAAGATAATTATATTCTAGTTCCTTCTAGCAGGATGTCCTCATGTGTGGTAGGGACTCTAAATGTATTGGTACGCTCTGATAATACACAGGAATTTCCAGAAAACTACAGTTGCTAAACTTTACAGTCTGAACCTGACTTGCTCCATCAACAAAAAGCTGAAAGAAAAAAAAAGGGATAATTGTTTTTTGTAAAAGGCACCAGTAGTGTATCATTTCATCAGTATGATGCCTAGGGCTTGACATGAGGGTCACAGTGAAACTGTAACCATTAAAAGTGGATCATTCTGGACACTTAGAAGCTTTGTGAGGTAATTTGCTGTTTTCTGAGAAAAACTACTTACCAAATATGCATTCTTACTACTGATCTTTTACTGAAAGGTTTCTGAACCTTTTCAAATCAGCTTGTAGTAATTGCTCAGTAAAATGCAAGGTATGAGACTGGATTCATCACTCAAAATGTAGCCTTGACTTTATAGAGTGATCTACTCAACTTTCTCTCAAACACCCACAAAAATTTGCAAAACAAAGACAAGCCCTGGAAGATCTGCCCAGTTCCTGTATTTTTTATATCTGTAATGATGTTTAAAAGGCTTAATGACATAGCCTTACAGACGGCTACTTCCATAATCTGGTATTTTCCCACCCACAGTATCCTTATGAAGCCCAGCTGGACTAGGTCACATCAGGAATCATTTATTGGCCACTTAATATGTTTGCTACCATACCTAAAGTTCATCCACCTTCAAATAATCAAATCAACTGCTTTCGAATCCAAGTAATTATGACAAACATGCTTTCTATTTACTTGGCCACTTCATTAAGACATTTCTATCATTCCTAACACCTGTGACATGCCATATAATTTGTGTATTGAGGCTTTGTGACCTGACAATCTGAAGAGATTTCAAACACCTCTGGAGTGTAAATCCTGCTTTTATGAAGGCGTTCTCAGGCTTGAATTACAGGCATTTTCTGTATTATGCATCTTGAGTACATAAACAGCATTCAAACAGCAAAAGCACCAATAGTATAAAGGGGAAAAAATACCATGTGCTGCCCGCCTCTGATCTGCCAGAGTTGCTATGTCCTGCAATTGTTTTCTTTGTTCTTCATTAAGACCCTGTGTCAAAGCTTGGTACCACGCAGGGTTACGATTCTGAATTGCTGCAAAAGAGAAAACCAAAACAAAAAAAAAAAAACCCAAACAAAAACATAAGCAAGGGGAAAGTGTTCATTAAAGTGTTCTGTAACTCAAAGCTCAGAGTAACATTCTGTTAGGGGCACATAATTCAAGGCATTTAAAAACACTAATATAGCCTCCCTCCCACCATAAATTCATAGAAGCATCTCCCCTTTCTCTGGAAGTTTAACAATGGCTTCCCCTTTCCAAAGAACAAAACTTGTTCAAAGCACACATTGGAAGGCCTGGTTGGAAGCTTTCAACAGGTTGTAGTTTATAGTGCTATACATTAAAACTAAGTTAAAACATTCCTTTCCTGGTCTGTAAGTTATACAGTTACTTACTCTGAAAAATTGTTTTAAATATCTGATATTCATCAATAGGGTTGTCTTCATCATCAATAATTGTGGAATAGCCTTCCAAAGCAGTCTCTTCAGCATCATCTTCTTCCCAGTCTTCATCATCTCCATCTTCACCTGCCTGTTTCGCTAGAATTTCTAGATACTCTTGACCATCTTCATCAATGTCATCTTCATCACTCCCCAATTCCTCTGAGTTAAATATCACACAGAAAAGTTTCTCTCAACAGTAAGAACAACTTATTGGGAAGATGGTTGATTATGCAAAACAGGCAATGGAACAAATAACAGTATAGGGCAGCCTACTAAAAGGGAAGCTCAATTAACTCTTTTCTTAGTGCCATGGTCTTCCCCCAGCCCAGACACTCTTCCCTCACATCAAATGAGATGAGAAAGGAAAATTTTATTGAGACAAAATTATAAGAAGTACATGGAAAATGTATATACAGATCATCTGGAGCAGCATATGGTAAACTTTAAGCAAAGCTCCCAAGAAAGTTTGACGTAATTTGATGAAAACACTTTTAAAGGCACATTCAGAAGATCGTTGAAAAGAATAATTGAAAAATACAAAATGTAATAGCATGAATGATGTAAAATTATGGTAGCCTGGAGAGTCCAGATTTCAAGAGCAGAGATCAAAAAGAAACCGGGCTTTAAGTACATAAGTGAAAACCTACAGATACTCCTTTGAGTGTGGAAATTCCTTCTACCAATTCATACTCATCACTCAAACGGGAAAAGGTGCCCTAGTTAGCATTCCTTTCAGCAATGACAATAAGCACACACAAAAGCTAGCTGGATGTTGCTTTGAAGAGATTCAGCTTAGAAAGTCAGTTTTTAGCAAAGACTGGAAAGTAAATCAGGTATTTACAGAGGAACATGGATCTGCTGGAGAGAGTCCAGAGGAGGGCCACAAAGATGATCAGAGGGCTGGAGCACCTCTCCTACAAGGACAGGCTGAGGGAGCTGGGCCTCTTCAGCCTGCAAAGGAGAAGGCTCCAAGGAGATCTTATAGCAGCCTTCCAGTATCTGAAGGAGGCCTTCAGATACTGGAAAGCTGGAGAAGGACTTTGTAAGGGCTTGTGTTGACAGGACGTGAGGCAATGGTTTTAAACTAAAGCCAGGTAGGTTTAGATTAGATGTTAGGAAGAAGTTCTTTACTGTGAAGCTGGTAAGACACTGGAACACACTGCCCGGAGAAGTTGCCTCATCTCTGAAAGCATCCACAACCAAGGTGGATGAGGCTTTGAGCAACCTGGTTGAGGTGGAAGGTATTCCTGCCCATGGCAATAGGGCTGCAACTAGATGATCTTTAGAATCCCTTCCAACTCAAGCCTTTCTGTGATTCTGTAACATACCTGAAAGTTGTTAAAAGATGTCCAAATGTTCTACCACAGATTTTGATTTTCAGAATTGGGGAAGTCTGAAGAATGTCACAAAGGAACTCAACATCTCCATTAAAGAAAACACAACCGACTAACCTAACAAAAAAACCCCAAAATCAAATGAAAAACAAAGTAACAGCAATGCTTCAGTTCTCATACCTGTTTCCTCATCTTCTTCAGCTTCATCATCATCATCACTGTCATTTTCATGCTCCGCATGACAGGCATACGCTCTTTTCAATCCGTTAAATAAAAGGATAAAGGCTGGCAGGATCTGGCCAGCAACTTGATTTAAAACCTGTGGTATTTGCTCCAGGTCAATAAGAGCACACAAGCCAAGCACACACATCTTTCTATCATGAAGTCTACAAAACAAGAGAGTAAAGCACTTTCAAGTTTCTTTGTGACTTACAGGGAGATAACACAGAGGTATATTGCAGATTAGAAACACTTACCCCAGGAAACAGTCCACGTCATTAAGCCACTGTGTTATGAAGTGATTAGTGACAGGCTCCACATTATTGGGAAAACGAAGATTTTCCAATGTATTTAATAGTAAATGAGGATTGTAATACAAAGCAGCTATGGCAACCTGGAGGCACATTGTTCGCAGCTCACTTGTTTTCACTTCTCTGGTCAATCTCTCTAATGCAGCTTCCACAAATAGGGGTATGCACTGAAGAGCGAGAACCATTGCAAGTTTAGTGATCAAAAAAACCCAATGACTTTGCAGTTCAGTATTTCACACTGAAATTGAGAAATGGCATAAAACCAGCCTGGCGCATAAGTACAAGAGGATATAAAATGGGAACAATTTTTAACTGCCAGCAGAAGTCATAAACAAAGATGAAATGAAGAAGTGAGAATATTTTGTCTACTCCAAGCACATGGATTTTGTGACATCGTGCACAGTAGATGTAATTCCTGGTTCTATAATCTTGTGTTTTAAAAATGAAAAAGAGAGGAAATGTGTACACTAAGTTGTCTTTTCTGGATTTCCTAGTCTAATATCCACAGCAAAGTCAAGAGATATTACTAACATTCCAAGAAAACAGCTATTCAAAGGAATAGTCTCTTCAGAGATGCCACACTGAAAAAAAGAAAAGAAGATTCACTACATAAAGATTTTCTTTCAAATAAATTAAAAAGTATTTCCAGGAGCTATACCTACACGCTTTAAAAAAATCCAAAACACGTCTGAAAGGCTGTTAGACAATGCTTGTCACATACACAGCAGTAGCACACAAAGTGATCTCTTGAATTCAGCTTCCATGGATGTGCATGCAGAAATCACCGGTTCCTCTGATGTTACTTGGGATTCTAGGAACTTCATTCTCATTTAATTCACAGACTGAGCGATTTTCATTAAATATTCACTAGAATTCTTAGAATATAGTTAATTGACTTTTAGAACCAAGATGCTTCTAAACCAGGACTCTTCAGATTCACAAAAACACTTGAGTTTTGCAGTGTCCTAAATTCTCAAGGCCAAGCGTGCTGTAAATATCTCTGCAGTGCTTTTAACTGAGTAAAATTCAAGATGACAGGAGTATTAGCCACGCTACATAAACTTGTCAGAACAGAACTCATGTTAATACATTAACAAATAAAATTTGAGAATAAAATCTTTTAGAATGCTAAGTTACAGCAACCGAAGTTACCAACCTGATCAATGCCACGCCCTTTACACTGAAGGATAATGACTTCTAAAAGCTTTGCTGCATGACATTCTGCATCTTCTCCAGCAACTCCTGTAAGGACCTAAAAAATAATACTTGCTGGTCACCATACTCCTTCAAGAAGTATTTTCTATATCCTGCTTCCTTTGAAAAGCTTATACAAATTTAGAAAGCTACTATAAACGTCATCAGTAAAGCAGCGAGATCTACAGCAATGGCTCAGTATCACAACCAGAGACTGAAACACTGCTGAACATGGAGAAAATTAAACCATTTGTACAAATACTCAGTAACTCCCTGGGCACAGAGCTTGCAATAGTAACTTCCATTTTGAAAAGATTTATTTCCATACGCAAGAATTCTTATGCACTGATGTACTGAATATTGTAGAAATTGTATTTATAAATTTGGAATATCCAGTGGGAGACCATACACTACTTAAAACTTCTCTGCTGAAGATTTACTTTGCTCCATTGAATACCCAGAAGCAGAAAACCTGCAATCCTCACTGATTACTGTTGGTGGTTATAAAATATTAACATTGCCTTATAAAGAAATATCAATTTCTTCAGTTAATGCTAACAGTCTAGAAAGTTTTGTCTATATATTGACTGGATAAAGAAAACCCAGTGGGCAGCTACCTTTAATATAAAGGAGAGGAGAAGTTGTGTTTAATACAAAAACAAGGCCCAAAAGTGACTGGACTGCATCAGAACAACTGCATTCTGTGCCAGCTTTCATCACTGACTTAGTATGAACTTGGGAAAGTAACTATTCCTATCCCTCTGCTTTCCATCCCTACTGCACTTGTCTTAGCTCAGAGATATAAGACCTTTAGCATGCATATGGTATGCGGCCTCCTAGTCATAGTGAGGATACAGTCCTTAAGCAAAAGAAGCCAGATGGAAACCTGCAATACAGAATGTGCTTCATATTCCCATATGCACAGTGCATTGCACAAAACGCACGTGCACAAAACCCTGTCCTGCTTAGTCTGCTTTTATTGTGTATGATTTGTTTTTTCCTTTTTAGCAAAAGCGCGTATCTGAAATTTGATGCAACCTCTTGAAATATTTTTGCAGTAACTTAAATGGCATAATGCTTTAAGAGTAGACATCAGAATCCTTCCATTTCACAGTCTGCTACTATGGAAAAAAGTATCCAGTTTAGCAGTCTGTTACTTCAGAGATCACAGTGAATTCACGAATGGATTCACTGACCTTCTTGCACATACTGTAGATCATTTCAAGGTATTTTGTGTCTGATAGAAGTGTATCTGTATCAACAGTAACATAATTATGCAAGAGAGGCATCATGTCTGTAATAAAAGAAGAATGATTGGTTAGACAGTTTGCATGTTTTATTATAGCTGTTTATTTTATTTGCATGTTTTATTTAAGCTGTTAAAATCAGGTTGAAATCCACTTATTACAGTTCCCGCTTGAAGTGTGTTAAGGTAAGCACCCATTTAGTCATAGATGCCTTAGCAAAGCCTGGTTGCAGCAATAGGAGAATAAAACAGTTCAAGCATACTTCAATATTACTCTCAGTTAAGTAGTCTAATGTTTCAAATCAGATGCAATTCATTGCATTACTGAAATCACATATATGAAGACATCTGCATTTCTAATTTATTTGTAGTACTTACCAGTAAAATAATCAAAACCATCCTGCTGAAATACTTCAAAAACAAGAGGAAGAAGCTGCCACATTTGTGCAGAAACTTGTTGACAGGTCAGACTATGAGCCAAGGAAAATATCTCCTCATAGAACTCTAAAACAAAGAGAATCTAGGTAAATTAAATGCCAATCCCATACATCTAAAAATAAGCCAACAAAAGCAACAATACCTAATACGTGCTGCTGCAAAACTGTTCCAATCACTTGCAAACAGATTCCTTCCAACTGCTGGGTAATCTGAAAAAAAAATAATTAATGATCATTTTGAATACTTCGGAGTTGAAATTAAACACAGTTTAAAATAAAGTTACTCAAAGCAGTTTCTATATATAAAACATAGCTTTCTAAAAACAGTTCCAAATTTCTCATGTTTTATAGCAATAAATGTGCAAGATGAGAACCCAGTTAAAGGACTAGTAAGACGGCTTTTAATACAACATGGTTTTGGAATATTTGAATATTAAAAGAATCTCATCATAGGTTATCTTTTGAGAGGAAAAGCCTGACAGGCAACTCTGTGCAACAGTCCAGTCCCATTAAAACCACACTAAGTAAACATATATATCAAAAGGGTAAGCAATGAAGTGTCAGGAGGTATGTACTGTTCTGGAAAAGTGACATTTCAAACAAAACTGAAGCCAAACAAATGTGAAACTACATCCTAAAAGCTAGCTTAGGATGTTCATATAGTATGTGGACAATCGGTCTGGTCTACAGAGCCAGATGCTCTTCCCAATCGCTCCATCAGTCCATGGAAGAACAGCTAACAGAACAGTCATTAACCTGTTTAGAAAACTTACCTTGCACAGGGACAAATATGGGTTGAGTTTCTGTTATTAGCTATGCAGAACAGGATTTGAAACTAAAACAGCCAAATACCTTATCTCTTGGAACACTGGTCATCCTGTGTGAGATGTCTCTAAATATAAATGTTTCAATGTTTTACAATTGAGTTCCTCAGGACTAGCATATACTTACACAAACAAAAAGAATTTGCTGACAAAAACAAGTACATGAAAAGCTTGCTGAGCAGCTCTAGCAAGAAGTAAATGAGCCAAACTGGTCCTTGGTTTATTGCGTGGCAGTACTGGATTCCGCCCTTGGGCATTCAGAAAACATTATGTTGCTCCCCTAGTAAAAAGTCTTCAGAGCTCCAAGACTACAATATATTACTGAGCTGCTTAATCACTAAAAAAAAATATCAATTTATTTCTCAAAAGCCAGTAGCTGACTTTCTCAAGAAAGGTTTTGATCAGCAATAGCATCTTTTGAACACGTTGTACAGAACGGACAGAAGTTGTTGGCCCATTTGGTACAACAAAACTAAATAACCAGTTTTCATCACACTGCAGAATTACAGTGCAGATTAGGCAAGTAGAAAACAGTACCATTTAGCACAGCTATATTTACAAACACTGATTCTGGTGCAGAGAGCAAACTATGTCAGCAGAGTCAATGTTCAAAGCAAATTGAAGTTTTATCTCTTTTCTTTGTAGGGCATACCTCATGGTATCAGCTGACAGTTCTGTTAGAGACAACTTGATTCCACCTATTTGAACAAGAACTGGGATTCCTACAGGAAATATCGTGGTGAGGTTTATGCTCTATTACTACAAATGTGTTAGACACACAACCCACTCTGTTACAACTTCATTACACAGTTAAGTACTTCACTACTGTGTTTTAAGGTATTTTTGGCTGAAAGTACAGTTTTTCAGATAACATCAGGAACACTAAAACAACAGAAGACTTGCAGTATCTTGGACAATACATGTTAGCTTTAAAAGTAACTATTTCTTACTTCTTTGTGATCTTCAACTACACTCAGAAGTGTATCAATAGTATTCAGGATTCCCATTGCTGTCACTGCTTTGTCATCACTGCCCTCTTCATCTGGTCCAGTCTGGATCACTTGGTTAAATGTCATTGCCTGCATGTGACAGCAAAACAACCCATCAATACGTCATTTAATGAGGACATGTGTAGAGATGTAGAACAGTTGTGCAAGTCTGCTATTCTATACCATTTAGGGAGGATTTCTTCTAAAAACTGAATTAATATTAAAAGCTGACTGCTCCATTCCAGTTTGTTTTCAAGACTGATAAAATCTGAATGTCATGGCACCTGAGCTGTCACACAGAATCACAGAAGGGTTGGAAGGGACCTCCAGAGAGCGAGTCCATCCTTTATCCATTTATGAATAAATGACATTACTTTTTATGCAAAAGACTGCATTTTCTACAAGTAAGATTTTGTGACACAAGGATTAATTGGTAGCTGAACTGGACTGGACCACTTTGAAAACATTTGAAGGGTGTTGAAGTGAAGCACTGAATTGGCCTCTGCTTTTGAAACCATTAGTACAGCTTGCTAGATATCACAGCCATGAGTTCTGAATTTCTTAGACAGACTCGAATTTATTTTCACATTAAAATAAAATCTGAAAATAATGTTATGTAAATGAGAAATTAAAGATCATTTTCAAACAGGAAATCTAAGTCACATTGTAGAGACAACTTAAATGTTGGTAGCACATTTTAACTATGAAGAGAAAACATATACAAGGGTTTCTCAATCATTTCTATAATTGTTGTTATAAATTACCATTTAGTTCAAGCAATGAAGCCACTTGTCAGAAAAAAAAGTCTAAATGTAGAAGAAAAATACTTGTATCAAGGCACTTAAGCAGACTGGAGTAATAATAGCTGTTGAGTGATGGCTAAGTGCCTTCATTTCAAATACCAATTTTTCATATATGACATCTTGCTATGTCACCAGGAAGTCTTACCAAATGCTGTGTCATTTCTACTGCAATTGGAGTAACTTCTTCACTATATTCACAGATCATCTTCTGAATCACATTAGTAAGATCATCATTTTCAGTCTCTCTTATAATATGAAGTAATGCTTGCATCACAGGTCTAATGAATGGAGTAATATATTCTTTAGCTGTAAAACGAGTGGAAATACTTGAAGTGACATTCTTACAGAAGTATCAGCATAAGAAAGTCAATATATACTTTATTTAGTGCTTGGGCTTCAATATGCCAAAACTATGGGTAATATAAATCATTAAAGCAATACTAACATTCTGATAAAAAATTACTAGCAATGTATACCAAGAGGACCACAACTGACGTACGAACACCATGATTCTAACAGTCTTTCTGGACCACAAGATTGCTTCTTGATGAGGTTTTTAATTGAGCAGGAATGGGTACATACTCATTTCTATCAGATTTACTCAAGTATTTGATACAGAGTTTATGTTTGCTTTGTGGCTTTTCAACCAGCTCCAGAATAAAAAGCCATGCAAAGTCTGCCAGGATAAATACAACTTTTTTCAAAAAAGTGAAATTGTAACATGACTGAATGTATGCTGAGATAAATGTACTTGTAGTGCCACTACTACTTCCACAATTAGTGGCTGTAAAATTTGATTTATTGAACCATGAAATTGTGATAATTATTTATAAAAAAATATAACATTTTCAAGCTGGAAAATTACAGGAAATCATTTCAAATTATGACTGCAAGAGGAATTTAACATCAGGAAAGAGAGAACGAGTCTCCTTGAACATTACAGTATTAATGCCTATTCCATTAAAGCTTGCTGTATGTTTAAGAAAGCTTTAAGAAAGGAGGGCTACCTTTCTCTTGATTACTGATCAGAACTTGAAGTGCTATTGCAGCTTCCACTTTCACAGGCATCTCCCTATCATCTATCAGACACCGTCTTGTGAGTTCTAAGGCTGTCTGAAGATTCTGGTCACTCTTAAATTTCACTTCGCAAAAATAATGAAGAACCCAACAAGCCTGAAAAAAAGACATTGAATAAGTTCAGTTACAAACAGGATTATTGACTCTCTGTATATCCATAACCTACACAAATTATTACATCCGAAGTACAACTACTGTTGAATAAAGATACTGTAGAATAAAGATACTGTAGACCTCTTTAATAGATGAAGATGTTTGAGAGTTTGGAGGCTGGCCAGTGGGAGGCTTGTCTTTCAGACATCACTAGACCAGTACTATGATCTCACGTTCATCTTTGGCTACAGGTTTTGTGTGAGCAGCATGGTTTAAATGCAAAACGCAAACAGACCATACCACCAGACACGGATGGAAAACCATGCACACAGTTCTGCAGCCATTTTAGAACTACACAGTAACCAGCTATAATCACACAAAGACTGATACCAGTATCTGAAGTAAGTATACAGTGTATTACAGAAAGGTGCAAAATGCAGTGAATTTATTAGAGGAAAAACTTAAAAGAATATCCTGAACTCCTTAGTTGGAGCAGATAGTTTATCTTAACAGTAAATCTCACACTTCCTTACCCGTGCTCTCATGTAACCCAGCTCACTGCTGAAGAGAGGGAACACATGATTCTGCAGCATATATTCCATTTGATCTTTATATATCTTCTTCTGTTAGAACATTAACAGAAACATCAGTTTAAAACTTGATATAAAAACTTGCTTCTGAGCC
Organism: Ramphastos sulfuratus; assembly: GCA_013399055.1. Taxonomy (NCBI): domain Eukaryota; kingdom Metazoa; phylum Chordata; class Aves; order Piciformes; family Ramphastidae; genus Ramphastos; species Ramphastos sulfuratus. The sequence goes on from WBNM01041951.1 coordinate 574,195, forward strand.
AGTAAAACAAAAACAACAACAAAAAAAAAAAAAAAAAAAAAAAAAATCATCATCACATGTAACAGTGTGAACAGCGTAACAAAATCCTCAGACTTGTAACTTCTTTATAAAAATCCATTAACCAACAATGAAATCCCAAATTAGTAATTAAACTTGGGTCCTACAGGGACTTGTGTGTTTTTTAGTTAAAATAGTGACACTTTTCTCCTGTCATTTTTTCGCTTCTAGAGACATCTTTTACTTGGCAGTGCATTACTCTGGTATGAAAAACAGAAGTGATCAAAGCTACTTCTCAGAGACATGGTTCAAATACAAGTCCATGCCTTGCATCTTTTTTGCCTCCATTCTAATGTTCTATGCACAGAACAGATCTTGTGAAATCAGCATCCTCTCACTGGATGGATTCTTTCCTTCCACTGAAAACAGGAATGTAATTAGGTGCAGGTAATGCAATTCTTGAACATGACCTAATAAAACTTGTGCAAGTAAGCTGACAATAAAACCAAAACGATTCAATTCAACAGCTTTAAAAATAAGCTGGCAGTAATTCACAATCTTTTAAACTGAAAGAGCGATTCTCATTTCTTCTAGAGGCTGTATGTGGAAGGAGTTTAAAAACAAACACACAAACAAGCAACAAAAGAACCACCAGATTTGTTTATGCTTACTTTTAGGAGAATTTCAGCCAAAGAACCGATCATATGTAAAGCACCATCTTTCTTACGAGGATCAGCATTTGGCTCCGTAAGGATTTGGTAACAGAAGCCCATTGTCTTCTGCAAGACCTAGATTAAATGTAAGGTTAGTCAAAGTACTTCAGCCACTCTTTTCAGGTACCCTTCTCACTGCTCTAAATGCTTAAACATCTAATACTATACTCCACCTTTGGCATTTGGATAGTATTTTATGTCTTGGTTACAAACACACAGTATTTTTGATAGACAGGTCCTAGGCAAACTGGCAAATACAAAACCCACAAATAGACCAGTGCAAATTTGGAAATACATTTTAGTATACTATATGAAAGAGGAAAAATTCAACTTTTATCAGTAGTTCTTGCAGCAAATGGAGACTATCAACTAAATCTAGCTAATATATTTAAACAAAACCCTTGAATAGCTTACCTCTTTCCTTTTACTACATGATGTAAACAGTAATGTCTGAGCAGCAGTTGTTGGAGAAATGAAGTCTTCAAATACATCTATTAAGTGAATATATAACAGCTATAAATTCTGGTCCTTCACTACAGTTCATCCTCCTCATATCATCTAATCATTTAATATGAAACAGAAAAGCAATATTTTCCTTCTTTTCAGCTGGCTAATCATGCTTTATTGACACAGATAGTCCAAGACCAAATTTATTCAGGAACTCTGAAATACCTTATTTTTTTCCCCATCCTCGAAGGACTTCATATAGCAAACATCAGCACCAAAGTAACAAGCAAAAGGAGGTGAAATTAGGCAAGCCTGAAATGCTGCCTTACTTCGTAATGTTTCATTTACTGTTACAGTAAATCTGATCTGAACTGTGCCTCCTGTGCAACTTCTCAATATCGTAAAAACGCCAGGGCCTGAAATATTATCTGTTGTAAAGTATAAACTTCTGATAACATTAACCTACATAGCATGTAACTATTTTAGCAAAACTTTAACTGTCTGACTTAGAAACAAAAACTTTGTAATTGTCAAAATTAGCTACTTTCTCAAGTGCAGAAACATTTGCATCACTGCCAGATGTTACCTGGCCTTTCCACCAGAATATCCAAAAGATAACTAACTACATCAAGTTATATTATATAGATAATACAAACTGGCTTGGTTTTTTTTTTTGGTCCCTTGATTTCCTTTTTTTCCCCCAAGCTTAATTCCATCTCCGTTTTTACGAGATAACCCCAAAATCCTGTCTGTCATATTGTCGCATGAGTGGATTTCAAATTCTCACCAAATTTCATGCGAATATATTCATAGGGATCTTCTTGCCAGAGCTCTTCATCAGCATCTGTATAGCACATCAATGGAAAAATAACATCCTGGATAATCCCCTGCAATTAACAATAGAAGAAAAAAAGTTGAAAACATGCTAATGGTAGTAAATCAATCTCTGCATTTTGTCCTGTGTGTCAGTTTTTGTGCATGCAGTCACTTCTCATATAAAATGGTAATGTTTCAAAACTACTTAATGTAGTGAAGAGATTCTTTAACTTAAGGCAGTTACGACACAGCACAAGTTATTATATTTGCTTTGGATAACTGTATATGGAAATGATTTGATGCCATAAACTCAGTAGTTAACATAACTTTTGTTGTTTTGCTGCATTACACAGTAATTGTTAAATATAGTTAAGCATAAAGGGCTGACAGCAAGAAACCCTGTGAGCCATCTTTGCTCATTTATCAAGGTAACCTTCACCAAACACACTTAAACTCTTCCCACCATCAAGTTCTAACTGAGGTCCCCAAAACTTGCAACTCTAGCAAGACTGTACAACAGACTGACTAATATACTTCTGAGTCATCTAAGTATTAAACTTCAAAAATGGTTTACTTGAATATGAGGTTTCAGATTCTTCCAGGTGACTGCATGTGACACTCCTTGATTGATGTAATTCAGTGTTTGCTGCAGAACCCTAGGAGCCATGTACTGCTTTTCCTTGTATTGATACAACACCTTCAACAAGACCTAGAAAAATCAGATGTCATGAACAGCTTATACAGAGCTTAGAACATTTTACCCTCCTTCGCAGTCCTACATAAGAAACCCTTTAAATCCAACAAAACCCCTCTGTTCACTCAGACTAAAATGGGTACTGACTAATCCTTCTACTAAATGTCAGTTAATTTAAGGTAATCTGCAGCTGATTTCAGGTGTTGCACATCTTTTTAAAATACAATCCCTAAACAAGCCAGACCATACACACTAATTCATCACCAATATAGTCCAGGAAACATTTCCCTCTGGGGTTTACTGTTCCATCTTGCTACTCTAAGAACATAAATTCATGCACAATCACTGGATGACTGCACTCATTCTACCTGTATTTCTAAACAAGTCACACTACTGTGTAAGAAGAAACTGTAACAATTTTATTCTCTTGATTTTTAGAAATTTTCTTTAAAGATTTGAGTTCTTGGTGTTTCCTAGACGAAATAACGTTAAGGATCAAATTTGATTCAAAGTAAAGGAAAAAAGAAAGTATTTTGTTAAACTCTAAATTTATCTTTTCAAAGACTTCTTTTGTCAGAACTTCATTTCATCTTGCAAGTGCAAGTAAGGTCTTTAAGAATGTGTAATACTTATCTGTCTGACGTCAATCTACATGTGACAGATGAACACATTCTGAAGATGGTGATGCTGACTCCACTTGTCTGAGTAGAACGTTGGAATATATTTCCTAGCACTCCATGTGACAAATGTTATTTTCCCTTTCAAAATGTTGGAAAACTTACAAACACCCATGTATTTAGGAGCATTTCCCTTAATTTTCCTCTTTTCAAGTCATGTATTTTCTTATAATTTCATCAAGAGTGAAGAAACGGAAACTGAACTAAGAACTGTTTTTCTCCTGATCAAAATAAAGGTTTTGGAAAGCATTCTGCTCCCTGCAATTTTCATAAATGGTGTATTTACATTTTCAACCTGATCATTTTTATATATTATGAGCTAATACAGGGCAATTTTACAAAATTATCTCAGATATTTTAAAAAAAACGCTTGTTTCAAAAGAACAGAAGTCACGAATTGTGGATCAGATCCAAAAACTTCCCCATGTCGATGGGAATTTTCTTGTTAGTTCAAAAAGTTCAAATCACCGACTTGAAAACACATGGACTGTAAGAGAGGCAGATGACAATTCCTGCCCCACCGATCTATTCTGTTGCTTCAGGAAAACTTGTAGGCTGTTGCCATGTAGCAGGACCATGTGAATCACAAAGTTACTTCAATAAATGAAAATTGAGGATAGTCTGGTGTAACACTTATACACAGGATTAGAAACTGCTGTAGTCCAGAAGATGCTCTGCGTGTAACAGACCCCATAGAAGTGGCAATCCCCAGACAGGGAGATCAGCAGAATGTAACCAGACTTACCTGTCTGAGCAGGCTTTTGCAGAAGTCTATAGAGCTTAGCATTTACTGACTTTGACCCAGAGAACTGTATGGCCAGATTTAAAAAGGTAGGCAAAAAGGTCAACTGCACCACATAAATATTATACCTATCTCCTCCAGAAAACAAAATATGGCGTTTATCTAGAGCTCATCCATCTGAGGGCTTGTTACATGAGACCACTTACTCTCTTGGCAGATGATCAATCATGCACAGGCTATTTTCAGTGAACTGTCCTACATGGCAAATTAATAGTTGGGTTTTTTCAATCATTCCTTTCTTTTAACCCACAGACATCAGCACTTTCCATACCAACATGCTTAAAAAGCATCCCACAACTGTGAGGCAAAGCAAGAAGCCTTTGCAGAGAATACTAAAATAGGAAATCACTGTGAACTCTAATCTTATCCTAATACCCCACACACTCTGCATTACTTACTTGCTGAACGCCAACAGCGAATGCCTTCAGGAACACTTCAGCAAACTCATTGTACTCCTTGGAAACATTACCAGGGCTTCCATACCTAGAATTAGAAGCAAGTACGAAAATTCAAAAGTGCAACAGTATTAATAACTTGAATCTTTGCTTGGATTTTTTAAATAATAATGAAAGAGAGAATACCTTTCAAAAAGTCTAGCTAAGATATGCAAAGCCCACTTCTTGCATTTCCACCAAGGCAACTCAGGTCTATCATCTTCATCAACTTGAAGAGTTTCCTTTATGAAGAAGAAAAAAAAAATTTTAAAAAATCTACCAACTATTCTCAAAGCTATCAAATCATACATATTTTGAACAAAAACCTTTGTCATTTTCACTTCTGTCTTTGTAGAAATATAAGGTACAGCACAGCTAAAAACAAATCCCATGACATGCTGCATAAATGGCAAACAAATTCTCGAAACAAGTCAAGCTAAATTGTGATATAATCTGAAAATAGAATCCCCATTAAAGCTACATATTTTCAAAATTCGTCTAGTCTGTTTAAACACCTTATTCATCTTGAAAATTTATTTTCTTGGTAATCGATTGAGAAAAAAATGAAGTAAGAAATTAAACTCTTAAAGATTCTACTGAGTTAAAAAAATTTGTAAGCTTCAAGACAAATAGACAAAAGCCACTTACAGCTGGTACATCTCTATCAACAACAGTCTTCAGTATTTCTATCCATTCGGTCAGGTTTTGCTGATTTATCAACTCCAAAGGTAATGTGTACTTATTGAAAAAAGGGCAAAATAAATTTATTATTATAAATCAATGTGAAACAATGTTGCTTTCGCAGTTTGAATTTCAGCTTTTCAAATCTTTTGTCTATACTTCCCTAACTTAAAAGACCAGCAAATTTCTCGACAACTCAGGCTAAGGAACTTAACACAACCTACATCATATATCCTCAGTACCTTCAAAAGGTGCTAGAGGTCTTCAATTCATTTGACTTAAGTAGTGTCTTAGCATTGCTTAAGCGCACTTTACACTGATTTCTGAAGCAATGAACTAAATGCATATTAACAGTCTCCTTATGATCTGCTGCATTTATACAGGTAATACTATGCAAGTTGGCCTCTCAATCCACAAGCACTCAGCCTAGAGGATGGCACGCATCAGTCCTATCTAATGCCAAACACGAATAGTAACATACAAAAGAAAAAGTACAGCATGATCGAGTATACCAAAAATCTGTGATTCATATCACAGTTTAGCAGTAGGGGGAATGATTCAGATGTAATCTAATATTGTTAATGTTTATGTCATCTACTATTTTAAGGAAAAACATAATGCTTTACATTACCGATCAGACACATACAAAGTTTATTTTGTACCTGGACAAGGGCATAAAATATTTTGAAGATCTGTTTCTGGATGAGGACAGACTGGTCAGATGGATCATTCAAGAGCTGAATGAAACTATCCTTCAGAACTGGTAGAAAATGTTGCATTGCAGCTATCAAAGGACTCCGCTCCTCTGGTTTCTTGTACCTTTAAAGAAGAACAAATTCGTTTTTCAGATTTTTCAAGTAGCTTTTGAATTTTAAACATCCACCTTTTCCCAGTGTGAACACAAGTAAGTTATATTACAGTTCATAACAATATATGATTTAAAAAACCCTACCCATCTTGTGTTACAGAATCTGAAATGAAGCTACAGCCAGACACCACAGTGAGAAGGCAAGTTAGAAAACCACTGAGCACACATTACTCTACTATATATCCCCATCATTTTTCTGCTGGTAATGCATTCCTGCCACCTTACTCACTCTGAATACTACATCATGTTCAGCCACACCATTACTATAGTGAAAAGCAATCAGAGCGCTAAAAAAACTGCAAGCAAAAGGTATGCATTTACTGCCAAGAATGGCAGATGTTTGGGCTAGTCAGTACAATTCCAGAAAGACATTTACCAGGTCTCACAATTCATCAAGATATTTCCAAAAGCTAGATTACTTCAGTGACACTGAAGAAAGTAAACTGCAAAATTTCTCACAGTTTACCATTGATATCTCTCATATATTACCATGCCATTGGCCCAACTCTAACAATCTGATAGAGAATGTAGGCTTCAAGGCTATGCAGCAGGCTCTGAGCAGGCTTTGATTGCAATTCCCCTTCAAATACTGCCTCAGACCTTCCCATGCTGGTGACAGTCCACCAGTTTGCCTATGCTGAAAACAAAACTCCATTTCCTTTCTCAAAACATCTCAAAATTCCTGAAAGAAATCAAATTTGAAGTCTTTCCTCCAACTCTTAGAAAGAAGGAAAGATATGAGCCAACATCTGCACCATGAGCATTCATTTTCTAAGATCAGGTTTCTTTCACCCTTGCAGAATCTTACATGCAATTCTACATTGCTACAATATACATATAGAATACAAAAAATGCACACAAATATATTGTTTTCCCCATTTTATGTGGTAGAAAAAACTTACTCATAGTTTTTCACAAGTTGATAAAGACAAAGTAGTATTCCAAGCCAACAAGCACTGTTATCAGACTGAAGATAAAATCCAATTTTCTCCACAACTGCAGTCCAGCGACTAGGATAGTCATGCTTGATAATATGGTGAATGCAAGTCGTAAGCTGTACTCTAGAAATGAAATGCACAATGATTAAATACATTACTACTATTTAAATTATATTATTGTGGTGCTGCAACAGCAAATATTGCCCAAACTTAGACATATTTCAAGTTCTGCTCTAAAAGTTTAGGTCCTGTACTTTCTGTTTAACATTCTGTTTGAGGAACTTTAAATTTCTACATGCTGCACAAGCTGAAAACTGGTTTTCCATCCACATTAATTCTACTCAGGATCTACAGTATAAGATAATGATGCTTAGCATGCAGATGATCTTAGTTGTGTTAAAAAAAAAAAAAAANCCTCCTTTCAGGTAGTTGGAGACAGCAATGAGGTCACCCCTGAGCCTCCTTTTTTCCAGACTAAACAACCCCAAGCTCCCTCAGCCTCTCCTCCTATCTTCTTAGCATTTTCATCAAGACAATACTAATCAATACTAATAACTACTTAAATCGTCCTTTGTAAGCAAAAAGAAAAAAAACCCAAAAAGTCTAATTAAGTTTGTGACACAGGAATGAATGCTAAAGGGAAACAGCTCTTTTATACCAAAGTTATGAGCACAGCACTTTGTAGCAATCAGGTTGATGGCACAAATGCCTGCATTTCACATTTGACAACCAGGACCAAACTGTGTTTGTGTCACGATACAGATTACAGCACTTGGAAAGAAGAGAGGTTACAAAATCCAACAGGAAATCTCAAATGATGAACTAATAACAAAATTACTGATAATTTAATTCTAGCTACAAATTTGGAAAGAAACTTCTCTTCCTAAATTTCATATGCACCTTCTGAAAGGGTCTGCAAAGGTAAGAAACACTCAGCAGATACATGCTACAAGACTGTAGTGATGCAGACTTCCATCTGTCCTCAGTNAAAGAAAAAAAAAAGAAACCCTACAGTGAGTAAGAGACCACAACCAATTCACAAAGAGGTTAAAACTGAATACCTAATCAGCTCGGGAGAGTGAATGATGGCTTCTACAATATTTTCACGAATACAGTGTCTATCTTCTTCTGGGATGGAGTAGGGTGGAATCTCTCCTGGGGCAGCTTCACGATCTGGCCAATACTGGGTTATCATATTTTTCAGGTAGATAACTCCTGTGAAACAAAAGTGGAAAATAAGCTTATATAAAGTCATAGAATCAACCAGGTTGGAAGAGACCTCCACGATCATCCAGTCAAACCTATCACCCAGCCCTATCCAATCAACTAGACTATGGCACTAAGTGGCTCATCCAGTCTCTTCTTGAGCACCTCTAGAAACAGCAACTCCACCACCTCCCTGGGCAGCCCACTCCCATGCCAATCACTCTCTCTGTGAAGAACTTCCTCCTAATATCCAGCCTATACCTCCCCCAGCACAACTTGACTGTGTCCCCTTGTTCTGTTGCTGGTTGGTTGAGAGAAGAGACTGACCCCCACCTGGCTGCAGCCTCCTTTCAGGTAGTTGGAGACAGCAATGAGGTCACCCCTGAGCCTCCTTTTTTCCAGACTAAACAACCCCAAGCTCCCTCAGCCTCTCCTCCTATCTTCTTAGCATTTTCATCAAGACAATACTAATCAATACTAATAACTACTTAAATCGTCCTTTGTAAGCAAAAAGAAAAAAAACCCAAAAAGTCTAATTAAGTTTGTGACACAGGAATGAATGCTAAAGGGAAACAGCTCTTTTATACCAAAGTTATGAGCACAGCACTTTGTAGCAATCAGGTTGATGGCACAAATGCCTGCATTTCACATTTGACAACCAGGACCAAACTGTGTTTGTGTCACGATACAGATTACAGCACTTGGAAAGAAGAGAGGTTACAAAATCCAACAGGAAATCTCAAATGATGAACTAATAACAAAATTACTGATAATTTAATTCTAGCTACAAATTTGGAAAGAAACTTCTCTTCCTAAATTTCATATGCACCTTCTGAAAGGGTCTGCAAAGGTAAGAAACACTCAGCAGATACATGCTACAAGACTGTAGTGATGCAGACTTCCATCTGTCCTCAGTGACATTTATCACGCCCTTAACTGCTTTGCAAAACAGTGTTCGTAAGCTATGCATTGCATGCAGTCTCCACTCTCTACAGACTGCTCAGATATTTAATTGTCTTACACTGAGGGTGGATTTTCAGAGGTTGTTATCAACCCTCTCCCTTCTTTTGCATGTTATACATGTTAAGTAGTAATATTTTGAGTCATTATCTGAATGGTACCCCTAAGAAATAAGATAAAAATGCAAGTTAGGCATACACTACAACTTAGAGTAGTCTACTACATGGAATATCCAACTAAGTGATCAAGATCATACTTTCTGAACTGTCAGAAAAAAAAAATCATCACTGAGGTATCATTAGTAACCTCTATCAAGTAATAATAGAAGCTTTAAGGTGATGTCTGGACTTGTTAATATTCGATATCCAATTTAACTGATGGCTCATGTGCTCATCAGGAAGGTTCCAAAAGCCAACTTGCTTTCTCTCGCTTAAAATGTTTAGAAACATTTGCATAATAGTACAAGCTTAAATCACTTACTGGGACCAAGTGTGCTAGGATCATAAACCATACTGTTCCCCAAAGACCACAATGTACTAGAGAGAAAGAGGAGCAAACACTGAAGAGACAGGCACCTTTTTTCTGGTCTTCTCTATTCTGCGTATGGTGGTACAAACATACCAGGATGACTGCAATTTGAGTGGCTCCCAGTCACTCAGTATTTGAAACTAAAATTATTGCAATTCTTTAACCAGTATCTGCATGTGTACTTGTCTGTGTGAACCATTACAACAGATACAATGGTAAGATTTGAAAACTTGCCTGCCTGTCTCACTGGTAAATCCAGTTGCTCAGACATAGTGATCTGAAGCAGAGTTGAAACAAAGTTCACTGACTTATGAGCCTGGAGAGAAAGGAAACAGAACAGAATATATTAACAAACAAACAAACAAACCACAAAACAACATTACTTAATCATAGTTTGTCAAGTTTTAGAAGATTGTTAGGTTTTACATCACCTTTATAATGACGAAATGCCATCAATAAAATACCAACAATTCAGACAGTTTCACAGTAGTCAGCTAATCAAGGAGAGCATTCCAAAGTTTCATGCTAACTGTATTTTGAAGACACCATGGGGGAGGAAAAACCCTATTCTTTAAGGTAATGAAGTTGAAAAAAAAAAATCGTGAAACAAGCTTCAGGAACCAGCCTTTTACAGTCACAAATGTGTTCTTCATTCAGAACAAATACTTACTTGAAATAAGAATATCTAAATAGACAGAAAAACCCAAACACAACAAGTTTACAATGGCTTTTAACAAAGTATGAATTAATCACGTAATAATCTAAGAAATAGATGGCAACCATGTTTTCAAACTAAGCCCAGTCTTAAGTAATCCTGTCCAACTTTCTGAACAAACAACTTCAAGTGACAATTTATCCACTACTGCAGCAACTGTCAGTATAACCATACAACAGCAAATTAGCAGCAGGGAGACCTAAATCCAGAGTAACAACTTGAAAGATTTGCAAGAGTTCACTTACACAGAAAACAAAACAAAATGATTTTTTTTCCCCCACAATTAGGAGAAATGTCACTGACACACTAAATACTATATTGTGTTTTCAATAAGAAGAAAGTAATCTTAACATTATAGCATCCTTTACCCACCCTTCCAAGGCATCAAAACTCAAGACATTAAACAAATTTTGCTGGGGAAAGTAAATTGCCATCCGTACAAACTAACTCTATCTCTTGTAACAGGAAAATATAATTTTCCTCAAGGTCAAGAGTCAATGGACATGAGCTGCACTGAGGGAAATTCTTATTTTAAAAAAGGAAAAACAGCAAGTTTGTTATGGCAGTCAAGGCTTGGAACAGAGGCTGTGGAACCTCATCCTTTGAGATATTCAGAACTCAGTTGGACAAGTCTTGATCTACTTCAAAAGGATAAAAACCCAGAAATTATCTTTCTATTTTTTTAGTAGGATCAAAAGCTCTTTTAATTACATGAAATCATGTCCCCTTTCCTCCTCAGTGTGTAACACTGCCCAGCTTACTCTTGCAGCACTAAGTTATTTTCTCCAACTTTAACTTTCCTTAGCAAATCTCTCCTTTAAACAAATGCATAAGGGACCACCTGGGACATGACAATTGTTCATGCATTTGTACTAACATTCAAGTAGTGTAGCTTGCTTCATATCTTCGGTTATTTAAAATTCATTTTCAATGAAGGATGAACTTAAGACTCTCTCCAAAACGTTATAAATTTTGTACAGACCCATTCTGTGCACTAAAAATCTATAAGCAACAGAAAAATCACAGAAGCAACATTTGCATCTGGTCTAACTGAAATGTTTATTATCTTCTCCTGCAGCTCCAGGTCCATTGATGTCCTTATTTTCTTAAGTAACATTAATAGACACACTTCTCCTGCAACGCAGGCCAAATGACATTAGGCCCTAAATCAGAACAGTATTCAATTATGTGCCTGACACTCATGTCAGCGGAAGTGCTCTTGTACTTAAACACGTTATTATGAACTTGCTGAAGAAAGCTTTCTGTTTCAATAACCTTTATCTCACCTATGAATAAGGTCATATTACAGGCTGTATAAAATGGACTTGGAAGTCCAAAATGACACAACGTGATGTCTTTCCACAATGACTGTGATAAACATAAGCTACCCTTCCAATAGTAAATATTTACAATGTATTTCATATTTGGAAATTGAAAAGCACTTAATCCTGTAATTTTAAAAATTATGGATTACTTTCCCTTTCGTGATAAATGACAACTCTCCATTTACTAAAAATGATTAATTTCCATTGTAAAAAATGAGGAAATTGCGTAAGAACTACCAGGAAACTAATGGGAATACCACAACATACTGAATACAAAAAATGTGTCTTAAAAGCAAACCCAAAAATAAACAGCAGTGAACAACACTTCCACAATGAAATTTAATAAAACATCAAAGAGTAATACTTTCTATAGTAAAAAACTCAAAGAAGACAGGGTCTATATCTATAGTAAGTTACAGAAGCTCCCTGAAATGTTCATCTTGTATACTAATGTAATTGACATATTTTCTCTGCATTCTTTGAACTGTAACAAGTTTAAAAGGATAGGACCAAAACATCTATGCTATTATAGATGGTTTTCTTGTGTTTCTTTTCAATCTCTCAAGTATCATCCCTACTAACATCTCAAGCGTCAAGGCACCAGTCAACCACAATGATGAGCTATTTAATCACCGTTAGTGCTCAAAGCAGAGATTCAGGCTGGAAATAATTTATGCTCTTAATAAGGTAGCAAAAGTAAAATACCTTCTGCTTTAAAAGGAAAGCCTCCTCTCAAACCATTTGGTTCATAAGCTAATTCACACCGAGCTGCACTAATGCTTCTATGACTTCTGTGAGGAATAAAGAGCATCTACAAACCCTTTACAATGACCCATTCCTCCCCATGCCACTTAAACTGAAATGCAGTGAGGAGCAAGGACAGGTACAGGAATGCACATGTGAACTGAATGGTCAAACCCCAGGTACTACAATAAACTGTCACTTGCTCCCTTTTATTCTTTACTGTTCAAAAGAACACTCAATGTTTTATTTGCGTTCAGAGAAAAACTACTGAGTATAAACCAAGACACCACAGAGGTGCTGATTTTGTATCTATGGCATAAAAAAAATTACTGAACACTCAACCATTTCAGCTATTTTAACCTTTAGTAGTTTCGCTCTCCAAAGACAGCTGCCTCTCAGGACATCATGCTCCTCTTCACCAAGAGCATCGCTAAAAAAACCCCACACTTGTTTTAGATACATACTCTATACAAATACTAGCTTTTGAGTTTAGTCCCAGAACACTTTGCTACACAACAGGAGAGCTGCTAATTAAGGTTCATGAAAGGTCTTTTGGAAGTATCTGAATGTAGCGGATTCTGCACGCCCATGCATGCTCCAGTCTCCAGAAGAATTGGATGCACTGAAAGTCATTCTACACGGAAGTCCTATGGCTCCGGTATGAGAATTAAATCCAGGATTTCACCATGGTTGCTATCACATACTCTGAACTGTGTGGAGAATAGAAACAATTTCTGACTTTCATGTTCTGGCATGAGTGAAACTTCGTATTTTTTTTTCTCTTGCTCCTTGTTCACACATACTCTTTTAAAAAAATTATTGAAGAACTACAACGATAACTGGAGGGAAAGAAAAAAAAAGGTTCTGTCACAGTCAAAAGTCTGTACATGTAACTTAGCATTTTTTTAAAAATCAAAACCAAAACTTATCTGAAGTCCTTCCCCCTCATAAATTCTCCAACATGCCATGTCACTGGTATGACTTTGTTGTCTTACAGCCAAAGAATTCAGGGACTTTTCCCAAGAGCAATCTTTGCTATGCAGCCTCACTAGCTAAGGAATGTAATCTATCAGACCACAAACGTTGCACCACTGTCTGTTAGTATCAATCACTGTTCCAGAACACAATCATTGTTCCAGAATATACAATTTTTTGGTGTATTTCATTGCAGCTTTTCCTAGTAGACTTGTTTTTTCAGCTATGTGCTATAAAACACACTTTTGAGAAAAGCATCATGCTAGCTACATAATCTGAAATGTAAACAAAGTTTGCAGTTAATATTAAAGAGACTACACAGCGTATGAGCTATCACAGTTAATTTTGACACACAAAAGCACTTTCTCCCCCAGTATCGACGCTCGCAGTCAGTTACATCTGTCTTTAATTACAGAAGTATTCATATCTCACACAATGCCTGCATGTCACTAAATGATAAAACCAAGATGCTTTATTTCAGGTAGAAAGGCCTCCCTGCATTCTACTTAGACACTAAGACTGTAACATATCATAACCAACACATTACTAGAGATACCTCCTTTACTGTTACAAAAGCATCAAAATAGAAGGGCAATACTTACTGTATGTTGTTGAACTAGAATTCTAGGTTATTTATACAGTTATTCAAAGTAGCACACATTAAAAAAAAAAAAGGGTAACTAATTGAACACAACTCATCTCAATTTTGAAAAAAACCTACATGCAATTTTTGATCTAGACCATAATAGGATCAGGTGAACACAACTATTACACTGAGATGAAACAGTTTGTTTTTATAAGAAAGGTAAGGTCAGGAACTGTAAGGCCATGCTGAATCAGCAAACTACCCTGTAGCACTCTTTCAATTCTTTTTGAAGGACTCAGCAGGTGTGGAAGTCATTCTGACCTCAGGTTTTTACAAGCTAGTTCTGCCACCTCTTACGCAGCTACAATGTATATGCAAATTCAGTTTAAGGTTTACAAAAAACACATGTGCACTTATCAGATCTTAAAAATGTTGCTCATTTTATCAGAATACTGACTGCAAGTTCAGAAGCTTATTTGCTCTTCTGTTCACAGAGGAAAGAAGAACCTGTGCTTAGCAAAGGCTAGCTAAGCACACCCAGTAACTATGTGCCAAGTCATGAGAAAGTGGCAAGTTGCCCTGTCTGCTAGGATTTTACCTCGCAGTGAGTTAATATGCATCAAGAATATAACTTCTTCTTAATGAAGACAAAGCTCCCTTGGTTCCTTACTGCCCCCAAGGGGACTTCTAGTGTTGGACCAGTCTTGAATACAGAGTTTAAAACCGTCCCTTCCCAAAGCATCTCTCATCTAGCACATAGCAGAAAGTATAGATGGAAGATAAGGAAAGTGAAAACAATCAAGTACCTTTTGGTAAAATGTAATGCTAACAACTTTGAAAGAGAACTCGTGATCTGATAGTCAGAGCTGGGAAACTCGTGCTCCATTGCTGTTCTTATTCACACTACAATATATAGCTTAGGTGCTATACATGAAGATTGTGTTAGAAAAGGGTACAAAAAATTAAAGATAGGGGTAACATTGTAAAGACATCTACTCCAAAGTATTCAGAACACAGCATTTGGAAATTTTGGGGTGAAAGACACTGCTAATAAGCAGCTTCCTTTTTTCCCCTTTGACAAACTTTCACTCCAAAACTCCCAGTAGCTACAAGTCCAATCATTTAATGTAATCATTCCATCATTCTGGCACTTATGTGTATTAAGCAGGCAATGAAAAACACTGAACTAGGCCCCACTGCACTGTTAAATTGATAGTCTGCTGCAGTGACTAGCCAACATACTAAAGCATTTTTCTTTTCCCTGTCACTTATAACATGAAAAAGTTTAAACTTAACTTCTGACAGGCACTTTGTCAACAAAGCAACAGGATAATATTTTCCTAAACGAACTCTGTTAAGCTTAGACTTCTTTATGAGTTATTGGGGATCTCATCTTTGCAACATTATGAGACCCGAGAATTAGGTTCTTGGTCTAGAAAGATGTCAACAGCTCATGTGCACTGGGGTTAATCTTAGATACTCAGAAGACATATGTATTAGCCAAATCACAAATTCCCTGGAAGTACAAAAGAGAGACCTGCAAGGAAAGTATTATCTAGTAACTGCACCTCTATAAATATGTTGATATTAAAAGATGAAACAACTCTGTGCATTATTTTCAGAGTGCCACTCCACAGCTGCAGTTAAAAATATCTATTTTCATCACCGTTTCTGGGAAACACTTTATACGGGCAGTACAAAGACTGTTTCAAAAGCAAGTGTTTTCTTGCTGTTTACCAGTAGCTTACTTGAAGAATACTGTCCTAAGCCCTTGAAAAACACAGCTTCCCCTCTGTAAAACAAGGACAGAGGTGGGCAAACACCTCAGGGTACGTTATCAGCTGGAAATTACATGAGAAGCTCTTGGACTCAAGAGCTAATAGTATGATTCCCTGTAACTTATTTTCAGAGTGAGTAAATTAAAACTGAAGAGACTGAAATATCATCCTTTTTTATTTCTTTAGCTATCTCAACTCCTAAAGTTTTAATAGCGTTCTGTGTCAAAATTCTGTGAAACAGTAATAAATCATAGAACTACCTAATGACTTAGCCAAGGTCAAAGGAAAATTAACAAAGCCTGGACAAATCAAGAATCATACACTCAAGTTCACTTCTCCAGTCAGCAGAAACTATGCTCATTGATAGGCTACAATGTAGACAGATCTAGATACTTAACCCTTCCATTAATTATGAATACCAATTAATGACTGAATCACACACTTTTATGATAAGGGAAAATGACCATTCTACTGAAAACCAGTATCATCACCTCAACAGAAGCACTTCAGACAAATCGGAGGTAAACTAAAAGGTCAGCCAAGGACAACTATTAAATTATAAATTGTGTGCCTGGCCACAAGCAAGAACAGCAGATGAAATTTATTTCATCTTTATAGAGAAAGAAGCTCCAATATTGAATTAAAATATTAACTGGTAACACAACTGCCCTAATAGTTAACAAATTTAGAAGAGCATCCTGCAAGCTAATGCATAACCGACTTAAATACACCTATGCAAACCCAAGACCACACATGTGACTAAAACTACATATACATACAAGTGCTTGCAGACTTAAGCTTTAACAAATACTTTTATCACATAAGATCTGTAAAAGATCAGTGAGGCTACATATCCAGCAATAAAAAATTCTTACTCACTGGTTTAATAATGTCTGGGGTTTTTAAAGAGGCAGATTTTTGAATTTTATACCAACTTAATACTTGTGTAGTACATGATAGCCTACAATGTTGATCCAAAAGCACAAACAAGACAGTTGCTGGTGAGCATGATCCTTCCTGCCACAAAGTTAGCCACTTGCTGAAGACCCCAACTGACAAAGAACACAATCTCCCGCATAATCAGCAACTCAATACCTGCAGAAAACGGCTAAAATAGATTTCAAATAAGTTACTTTTTATAGATATTGACAAACACAGAACACAAAAAAAAATTTAGGGAGTATATGTAATTTCACAACTATTTCTGTCTATATAGGCAACTACATTACTATCAGTTTTTGTTTAAATAAGAAACACTAAAATACTTGTTATCAAAGGATAAAGACAGCCAATTACTTTATACAAACCTCAACTAAACACTCGATTTACAGGTACCCTTTACAAATGTACATAATATTTATTTACCATTCACTTATTAAAAGACATATCAGTATTTAGTTTAGTTACACTCTTTTTATAATATGAGAAGCTATACCTCCAGTTTTTGAAAGTTTCTCCAGTGCCGAACAGAACATTTGGCTCACCTTTATCTTAGCTCTGCTGAACATTTGTTGCATTAAATTTATTTCATCAGGCCTATACTCTGCTTAAGAGCAACAAAGAAAAATGTGGAAAAGGCCATCTAAAGACACAACATGAGCAGCCATATAGCTGTCTTTCACCTGCTCCATCAAGCTCTCACCTTTTATCCTAGTCAAACTAGGATACCATTTTTTTTTTCATTATCTAAAAGTCTCATGGTTGTGCCTCACTAACAAAGAAAAGTTTTCACCTACTGGGTGGAGTTAAGTGGAACAAAAATACAACCTTCTTCCAAAACTGAAACCTGTGGAACTAGGACCTACTGGTTTCGTTTTATCCCGATATGACACATGAATGTAGACTAAGCAAACGAAGTAATTGGGTCGGGAACTCTGTGTGCCTCCATCTTTTGGGCACGTGTCAATACTACACCCAGAAAGCACGCCTACCTCGACCGGTGCTGCAGCACCTGGAGTCCAAGGAATTTGTACAAACCGCAAATAATGCCAGGCTGTCACTTTTTTCGGAACTCATCCCAGGCCAGTCTTACTCTAAAAGCCTGCACTACTTGTGAAGTGACGGGGGTCTTGCTGATTCATTTACCGTTGACAAATTACTGCCTTCCATATCCAAAGACTGGCCTTAGATAGTCCCAGGCAGGATTGGGTCCAGCCTCTGAGCCACTGGGGGCCTGTGCCACCGACGATTTTAAATACCTCTATACGGATTACCCTTTCCTTAGCTGAGCAGTGAGACAATGGAGATAATTTGTTACCAACAAGAAAGGCACCGAGGGCCTCCTCCCCACCATCGATCGCTTTTTAAAGCTAACTCCCCCCTGCCACCTCGAACAGCCCCGCCCGGTACAGCATGGCCTGGCCCCGCTGCCATGTGCCGGGGACAATGCAAGACGAGCGGCCGGGCCCGGCCTGCAGCCGCCGTGACATCAGGCAGGGCCTGGCGGCGGGAAGGGGCCGAGGGCGCGGGGAGACGGGGCTTAGGGAGCGGGAGGGGTTCTCCCCCCGCCCTGGCCCCGATCCTTCAGCCCCATTTACCCGCGCCCCCACAGCCTCTTCCCACCGCCCCCACCCCTCTTTCCCCTTACACAGGCCTGCCTCGACCCCGCCGCCCGCGCCGCCACCCCATTACCCCACACCTCTCTTCCCAATATTGCGGCGGCCGCGGCCAAGGCCCCGTCGGCGCCCTCACCTCGTTAAGCTGTCTCTCAGCGGCTTCTCGCAACGCCGGATCCATGGTACCCCGCAGGGCCTCGATGATCGTGTTGGGGTCCATGGTGGCGGCGGTGGGGGGAAGAGGAGACGGAGGGCAGGGGCCGGGGCCACACCGCGCCGTGCGCACATGGACCCGCCGCCTCGCAGCGGCCGCCGGCGCGAAAGGAAGGGAGAGCGCCAAAGGCCCGGATAGAGCTGCCCCCCGCTGCCGCCAGGGAGCGGTGCCGCTTCCGCCGCCCGCGCCCCGCCCCGCCTCGCGCGGCGCCACGGGACCTGTAGTCTGGCGGCTGACTGCCCGTCCCGCCGAGCTCGGGGGAGGGCTGTGCCGCGGCTATCCCGCAAGCTGAGGTGAAGGGAGGGGCCTGCCGCTTTGCTCTTCCTCCATGTGAGGGCTCGGGGTGCGGCCCGCCAGCTCGAGGCCTATGTTGCCTTACGGGCAGCCCCGGGAGCGGAACCGGCTCATGGAGAAGGCCTGCAGGCGACCTTGGCCCCGTTGGCTGTGAGGAGCTCCGCGCTGCGGGCGACGAAAGGGTTGGTACACCCTCTGCTGTGAACCGATCGGCCGCGTTAAGGATAAGTGGGGTCCGTTGTTGTATTTAAAGTCCCTCCTTTTACTGTATAGGCTTCCCGTCCTGGGAGCGACTGGGATGTCTGGCGAGAAAGGAGGAATGCCTGAACACAGAGGTCTGCTTTAAAGGCACCCAACGTATGTCGGGCACAGATGCAAACAGTTCTTAAACATTTGGGGAAATGCAGCGTTTTGTTCTGCTAGTTTTATTAAAAAAAAACAAACCAAACCCACCAACAAAAAAACCCACAACCCTCCCGAAGATGTGTCAGACATTTGTCAGAAAATCAATACAAAGAGAGTTGTCATTTCTGGAGGGGTTGACTCAGTCATAAAACCAGAATTGGACTGCTTAAGTTGGTCCTCTGTAAGTCACTTATGCAGCTTTTATCCTACAGCGTTTAGGCACCGTGTGTGAGCAGTCACGATAAAATAAGCAACGCCGTTTATGTTAGGTACATTGTGATTTGTAAAATTTAATCAGTAGCATACAAACTCATCCACTGTCATGTATTTGGGAGATGACATGTGTATATATATATAAATATACCTGAAATTTTGCACTGAACAGTCAGATAATACAATTAAGGGGAAAAAAAAATCCCAAACAGCTCATCCTAGAGCAACTTTGAAATGAAGGCACATTAACAAACTGCAAATACATATAGAAAATAATATAAATTAAAAGTTACAACAATTTAGAAAATTAATAAAGGACACCATCTCTTTACTAGTTAAGTAAAACTGTTTCAGGAATTGTCATGTTAAGACTTGTTTCCCTACCCTACTGTGCTAGTGGTCTTGGGACACAGGTCATTCTCAATGTGTAGCCAGCACGGTTTTGAAGACTATGCTCTGTCAGCTTGCCATCATCCCAGAGAGTGGCCTAAGGCTGGCTAACCAATATCATCTCAGCTAGCAAAATCTGCAGTAGCTGGGTTTGTCCAGAATGCCTTTTCAGATATGAGACAACTTAACAGACTTGCTTTTGTACATACATATGTTCCAAATGACTAACTTCTCTGTGATTGTTTCTAGAATAAACCCCAGGTTTTTCATCTTCTGTTAAAAATCGGTTTGTAGGTGTTTTTTTTTTACATTGTATTAGAAACTATGAATTACACTACATATATATGATTTTGTTTTGGGTTTTATTGCAAGCATGAAAATTAGTACCTTATAGATAAAACTAAATGGCTGGCTTTCTAAATAAGCCCAGAAGACATACAGACCCAGAAGACTCAGGTGGCAATGGAGCATAATTTCATGATGTGATGTCATAGGATGTTCTTCTGTAAGTTGCCCAGGTCATACTCTAAATCTAGATGTAGCCTAAAATGTGGTGGGAAAAAAAGTTAAATGCTATATATTCAATATAATTAAAAAATGCTACAGGAAGGTCTTCTCTATGCTTTTGTGTCACAGCACAGACAAGAAGATCAAATCTCTTAGGATCAAAGGAGCAAAGCAATAATGCCTCTAACCAGAAAGAATATAGATGCTAAGCTGATCCAACAGCTTCTGTAGCAGAATATATCTTCTCTAAAAAAGAAAAATAAGTACTTCAAAGGGCTCATGATGAACTGGTTATACCTAATACTCTTTGTTGGATACACAGGTACAAAATGCTGCAAAAAAAAGCACAACAGGATGTGAACCATTGTTAGGAGAGGTGCTGTGGCTAAAAAAGCTTATTGCAGAGCTGTTACATTTGTATAAGGTAAGGAGCACATAAAAACAGTTACACAGAAGCATGTGTAAGCAATTGTCCAGACTCTGAGTACTCTGAAAAAGAAAATATTGTATGTCAAGGAATGTTTGTGTTCACAAGGATGTTTGCATCTGGCACCTTTGCTTTTCCAGAAGTAGTAACAATAACCACCCTTCACCGCAGGTTTAACTGCATAAATGATTCACAGAAATTAATGAATGCAAGACTGAGTCAACATGGATATTTCATATAGACTGGTCATTAGCTTTAAGAAGAAGCATCTGTAATGTCAAAAAAAAAAATCACAAATCTGAACAATTTGCTTGTGGCTTTGTTTATGAGTATCATAAAAATATAGTGGGCCTGGTCCAGCCAGCCCGCCACAGTGAGCTGAAATACAAAGTGACAGACCAATTTGCAAAGAGGTGACCACAGCCGCAGGTGGCCCAAATGGCCTTGAACTGTGGAACCAGTAGCTACTTATTGAGAGGTTCCTACATGCTTTACTTCACTTTCCCACAGCCTACCAATCTTCAAAACCTCTGTTTTGTCTTATTCTAACATGTGTTTTTATCCTAACTGCTTTTCTTATCCGCTTCAGCGATACAGCATTTTGTTATCTCCACACTCCCATCTTTTATCACACGGTGCAGGTGCTGAGGTACAAGAAGATGTCCTATCACTTATCACCCTCCGGGCTCAGACGTGAAGGCCAGCTAAACATTCCATTAACCCTTGGGTTTCCAGATTTGTTGATGGATTACATTTGCCACAGGTAGTTTTCTGTTGAATAGGGGGATGAAATAGAGTAAGGATCAGAGAAGAAACCCTTATGAGCAGTTTGAGCAAACTAACAGATGACAACTGATGGCAAAGAACGGACTTGTGAGCTGTGGCATCTTGAATGCTGAAATTTGGATTAAATAAATATAGCTGCTTTTGTCAAATACTTTATTTGAACAGTATTAGCAGGACAAAAGAGACTTTAAGCCTAGCCAACACAGCACAGCAGTTAGTGAGGACTTTGGCCAAAACTTCTCAGCAAACAAAGGAGGTGAAAAATACCGTAACAAAGCAAAATAAATATATTACAAGTTGCAACAGATGAGCTGATACAATCTTTGGTTTAGCAGTCATATAGATTTTCCCTGGAAAGTTGGAATGATAAAAAAGACAATATTTGTCAGCTTCAATATAGTAGTATACTCCCTTGGAGATGACTGCAGAGCACCACTTAGAATCTGTGCCTTTCTAGGGTACCATTGTGTTTACAGTAAATGAAAAGCTAGAAGCCAAAAATTGTGTGTAAAGGGAGCAAAGCTAGTGAAGATCCTTCTCAAGCTTTATCAGTTTTGGGTATTTTCATCAGATGTTTCTTAAAAAAGATAATACTGATGAGATAAAGCAGAGATTTAGTGGGCAGCGTAAGAGAAGTTCTTTACAGAGACCCTGTTCTGAGGTCGGTTCCAGCCAAGAGAGCAAGATACCATTGCATGCCCATGCTGGGGTTGCACAGCTCCTTTTAACCCCCCTTGGTTAGCTAGGAGTTGGCTTCACCCTTAAGGTAAACTTTGCTGAAATTTTGTTCAAGATGGATGCAAAGAAGTCACTAAACTCCTCTATGTAGCCATGAGCTCAATAGTGCTCCACCCTAGGAAAAAACACAAAACCACAAGCCACCCCCACCAGCCAGATGTCAAGGTTTGAGCAGATGCTAAACCCTATATTCAAAGCCATTTCCCAGGGGACAGAGGCTGAAAACAAGGTTTGGTCATTAGCTGGTGGAAGTGTCTGCAAGTGGAACAGCAGAAGTAGGAATGTTGAGATAAAGCAGCAAAGAAACAGTCATTGTAATAGAGCTAACGATATTAAGGTCTTGAGCAAATGCCAAGAAGATAGAGCTTTTGTACAGCTGCTAGATCAGTGCTTTATTAAAAAACAAAAATAACAAAACCAACCAAACCCCAAAACCATAAACCCCCCAAACCTCTGGTATATGATTATTCCGAGTTCGGAAAAACTAGACTTCTAACCTTTTTTTTCTAATAAACATCTCTTTAAAGGTGCAGAGTCTCTCATCAAGTATTGCCTGTAACAGTTAACTCTGGGGAGCAAGCTAGGAAAAACAAGTGACAGTGCCTCCTCAGGAAGAAAATAACATCTTTTTAGTGAAGAAAGATGCAACAGGATCAAATGTGTAACAGGTGAAAATAGAAAGTCAATAAAGCAAATTCCAATTGGCATTAATCAGTACTCTTACCATGTGATATCTCTGCCTGAGACTGGATGCCATTCTGGAAGATGTTTTAGTAGAAACACAAGCTGTGCTTCAGTCAAACTGACAAGACCAGGGCTTTAAAAAAAAGTTTGTGTGTAAATCTCAAATTGCCAGTCCTATACAGGATGTTAGGTTAGATACGTGATCATAAACTGGATGATGGTTTGGGGGTTGCTGCTCTTTTTCAAGGTAGATGTATCTGCTCCTGGAGGTTGTTTCCACAATGTGGAAGTTCAGCTAACCAAGCCCAGATCCTGCCTCAGGCTCTGTGTGACATGCAGTAGAACAAGAGTGTAGCTACACCACTTTTACCTGCTCCTCCTCCCGCCTCAGTCACTGTTTTCTAGCCTATATATTTATATTTGTATATGCATCTAATTCACTGCACTTCATCTAGGGAAAAGAAAACAGAGGCAGTTTCAAATAAAGCCTCATTAGCATGTAGGTACAGACAATGGAAGTCTGACACTAGAAAATGGTGAATTCTGTGAGCATATCCATTGAATTTCATGGCCCTTGGGAAAAACGTCAAACTTACAAAGCTGCAGAATGATGGATCTGTGACACAGTGGAGAGATAAGCAGGAGATAGTAAACTGGCACTTGCAGCACTAAGATGGCACTAACAGTTTATGCACTTTTCATGTTTTTATTTCGGTTGTACAACCATGGAAGTTGAATGTGCTATATTGTTGTGAAATGAAAAGTCGTGCTGAAGCTCATGGAATTGCTGCAAGTGAATACAACATGTCCTCAGCATAACGACTGTGATCACTTGTTCTCCATGAATATTTTTTTATATGCCCCACACAGGACAGGTGAAGAATTGGAGCTACAAGGGCAAGCGTGTTCCTTTGGGTCTGACTGTAAATAAAGGAGACTGACTGTTCTTTGTGACTTCTCTGTTTGACAGGAAGCATAGTAAAGGCATTAAAGGAGTAACCAGAGGGAGGTAGGGGAGTGCTTACAGATGAGTGGGAGAAAAACTAAGATTAGATACAGAGTTCATGAGCAGTAAGCTGGAAAGTTTACTTACAAGTACTAAAAGAGACATGTTATCCCTTCCTGTCTGATTCCTGCTATGCTAAGTGAAGTGTAACTTTTAATACATATTTTTAAAATAAACAAGATTTCAAAAGACTACCGTACTGCTTCCTCAAATTACTTTTCTGTTAGAAATAGCTCTATAGATCACATGCCTTAGATAGCTGCTTTTGCTAAGAATTAAAAAAAAAAAAAGGTTGAAGTGTGGAGATGTGTATTTCCTATAGAGAGCAAAGATAAATATCAGAATTTGAGTGTAATGAAAATACTTCTTTCATTGTTAAGACCAAATTCTTTTAATTTCCTTATTTTCTTGCATTTCAGATGTTATCTCATTAGCACTTTTATCAGGTGATTCATAATGTTTATTCTTTGCAAGTCTTTACACTTCAGCATTGCTGTCCAAATGGGATGAATATGTTTTCTATTGGATTATATTGGTTTTAAATACACGTTTTATTATTTAACAAAAGCACTTACAATGTTGAGTACAGGTCCCATTTTGACCTGTATATGAATTGCTAAAGAAATAGAGATATTAAAACAAGTGATGAAATTTATATTCAGCTTCCTGCTCTACCTGTGGGTGTATGCCTGTGTTTCTTGATGCGCATTGGTGCACCACTGTTTCTGTGGAAGAACAGGTGGGTGAACTGGGAGGTGCAGCTGGGTATCAGCCTGTCACATACAAACACATCGGACGTGCAGCTTTCTTTTAGCTTCTGGGTGAGCAGCAGCCCAGATGTATTAGCATTATCTTCCACTCAGGCTAGCTAAGTTAGTATGGAGCTGGCTCAGAAATTCATACTCCTGTGGCTTCCAATCTCTTGGTAGCCAACAGCCAGATTAAAATTAGGCCAGTTAGCCTGGCCTGTGGGACAAACACACCTCATGACTGCTCCATGCTAATGACAGTGGCTGCAACAGCAAGGCAATGAATGTGTTTAGAAACACGAGAACCATATTGCCAATGCCCATGTCTTTGCCTGAACAAGAGCCTGTCTTTTCCTGTGTTTTGTAAAGTAACAAAGTGGAAAGCACTTGCCCCTCATTTCAGCTTTTGAAGGCAAGTGAACTATGCATACAGGGCAACACTCTGTTCTCAGGATAACAAACAGCTGTGTCAGCATCCTCTCTGGGTGCTCCTCCTACACCTCGGTTCCTGCTTGCCAGCATTCTGCTGTTTTACTCTTGGCCTTTCCTAAGCAGGATTCCTTGCTTCAGAATGTGAAATGAATTTTCATTCATGTTTTTGCTGGGTTGAAAAGATAAAATAATGAATTGCTACAGCTAAATCAAGCTGAAAGTTTATTAAAGTATTTGCATGAAATTGTATCAGTACAGCAAGCAAACCCATGTAAAAAAGCAAACATGCTGGTTCAGCTGCAGTAAGAATTTCTAGAAAGTAATGGCATACCATGGTATTTTAGTTCATATAGAACCACTTAGCAGTCTTCTTGTAGATTCTTTTTATTTTTCTCTGTACTAACCTTGCTTATGCAGAAATTATTACATCATATTAATAATGTTTTAGGCAAGCATCTGACATTTCTTTTCTGCATTCCTTTGCTTTAGCCTATTTTGTTGTGGGAAGTGGGCCAAAAAGCTGATCCTGTCCGCTGTCCGCAGGCAAAATGGAACTAATACTATGTGCAGTAAAAAATGAGTGCCAGTTTTCCACAGGTACATCTGCATTTAGGCAAGCCATTCAACAGGAAACATGTACAGGACTGAGTGAACGATGTTCAAGATTGAAATTAAGAGAGCAGCCTCAGGTGAAAACAGTCTACATTTATCAAACAGCCTCCATTTAATCTCTAATTTTGATTAACAACTAGCTCTGTGATGCTCAATTATTATGATAGTAAGTGCTATCAATCGTATTAGAGCATTTTCAATTAATTTAATTGCCATAGGAATACATGTACAGGAATTAATTTCTCAGAATGTTGGCAGCTTTTCTAAAATATTTCAATTAAACACATTCTGGGCTCTTTGATGTTGCTCTGAATTGTAATTATTTTCCATTGCGGAATACTGATTTAATGATGACCTGAATATATTTAAAACTGTGTGTGAAAAATACATTTCTTAAACACTCATATAGCAAGGGTGAAAGGTTTGTTCCTTGTGAATTGGTTACTGGCCCACTCTTTATGAATTTTTAGTTTCTTGAAGAACTTAGACCTTAAAAGCCAGACAGGAAATACCGGCACTTTCACTGTAGACATTTTCTGTCTCACAGAAAAAACCAAACCAGAAGAAAATACAGCATGACATTTGCACATATTCTGATTAGACATGCTTAAATTGTGAATTGTGAAACACATCATAACAGGGAAAAAAAAAAATCATCCTACTGGCACAATGCAGCAAGGAGAATGTCACTAGATAGTTAGAATGAATCTACTTTTTAAGAACTTGGCAGCAAAAGGAAATCACTCAGGTTTTGGCAAGTTCTAGTAGGTGGTTTCACTTGGGCCTTTGTGAGAACAGTGGAAAAAGCAGCTTAAAACCACCTGACTGTATTCTGCAACATCTTCTGTCATTACTCTATCAGATTAGACATTGTCAAAGCTACACACCCTGGTATGTGTTCAGTACTGGGAGGTGGCCCAAAATTGACTGTCCAGACCAACGATCTTAGTGAGTTAACTTCACAGGAACCCAAGGATTTCCAGATAAGGCATGTTACAGGCCCATTATGGCTGGATACTGCAATGTGGTTACATCAGGAAAGTTCATGTGATGGGGTGGAGACTGGATAGAACAAACCTCAGACACAGGCTGTTTAAACAGGTACTGAAAATCTCCACTTTTGTTATAGTTTGCCGATGTACCATTCCCAGTGTGGCTTTTAAAGAACTCTGGCATAACAGTGAGGCAGTTCAGGAGCTAGTCAAACAAAGAATAAACCAGCAAAAAGAAACACAGGAAGAGTTATTTTTCAGTGAGATCCAAGGTCGCTGCACAGCTTCACTATTCACCCCACTCTCCTCTTGAATTTGTGTGTCCAAGAACAAGAATTAAAAGACAGAAACTTCTGCCAGCACCCCAATATATATGCTCAGTCTTAGTTTAACTGAGCTGAAACTCCAGGTCCACATTTATAAAGAGAGAATCTGTTAAAACAGTCTGAAAAGTATGTAATGGCATCTAAAGAGAAATTAAAATGGGTATTCAATCAGATTAAAGATACTGGTTTTATCAGCATGTAATAATTTAGATTTGGGAACTTTTGCCCCGCAGACTGGTATGTCCTCATTGTTATGTTCTGTTGCTATAAATGAGAAGGAATATTTGAAGGAACACATTCCTCCTTAGACAGAATATATGACTTTTCAGTTCTGTTAGTATAAACTGAGCTGCAGACAGCTTTATTACATTTAATCCTAACCTAGTGTTAAATATGAATCACAGGTAATGGATGTATCCCAGAACAAGGGCACATACTCTCTCTGTGCAGAAATGGACAAATACAATCATTATCACAATGCCAGATTATAAATACCTGAACTGCAGGCAAGTGCTGCAAGGCTGAAGTATTCCACAGCTGGTTTTAAGCCAAGCAAGTACTTTACTTGCAGCTCTACATGCTCACTTTCTTCCTGTGCTGCCTCCCTTCTCTGTCTTTGATTTGGGCTGCTGCTCATGTTGGCCTTCCCATAGAGCACAGTGCTCCATTACCTTGAGTTGTGCCATCTCTCACAGGTGCCTGCAGAGAGCTTTGAAGAAAGAGACAAAGGGCAAGAAAAAATACAGCTAGTACAGTTTTGAAAAGGCAATCTTACTCCAGGAGACTCCTCCTATTGCATGTATGCATCCCTGTACTAGACACCTCTTATTGTTACCTCTGAGTGACAGTATCAAATCCTTGCCAGCCTTTTTCCACGTCTGTGCTCCAAGCACAAGGATTCTGGCTGCCCTCCTTTCTCAACTGGTTTAAGCAGTGTACTTTCTCCTTTGCTGGAATTACTGTTGTGTTTGGGAAGTTACTGTCACCTCAGTACATAACATTCATGCTGAGACAAAGGGACACCATCAATGAGCTATGGCAGACTCAAAACCAACCAAAGACAGTATGTTGAGTGCTCTTAAACTTCAGGCTTTGTTCATCCCAACCCTAACCAGGCAAGGAGGAAGTATCAGGAAGAAAGTACCTTTGCAAAGTCTTTTTTGATAAACATATGAAATGGTCTAACCTATCAAGCTATCTCTGCACGTTGCTGCTGAAACTCCATTTAGGCTCTGCAGTGATGTACAATGGGGCAAGCACTCTGAACCTGGCAGCTTGTCCAGCCCTTCATCCTCTTCCTGGGAATGGCCCAGACAGGGAAGTAAACTCTGCTGTCATCTGCCTTTCAGATGTTGTTAAAACTCCTTTTTGCAAGCTACTGCCTTTCTGAGATGCCAGCAAAGTAGCTCCTTGCTCTGTGTAAAGCAAAATCAGCTGTGTTACTCTGAACCGTTAGGTGGAACACAGTAATTTCTGGCCATTTTTATGCTGCATAATAATGTTACAACAATGTAGTTTTCTTTGTGATGGTCAGAAAGAAGACAGTAACAGGGGAAAGCAGGAGAAAAGGGTTCTAAGTCCACACTTGTCAATAAATTAGATCTACAATTTCCTTATTGATTAATGCCTCCCTTTTCATCTAGAAGTGGGATCACTCTCAGTGTCTTTTCCTCCTTCCTCTTGCTAACAATTAGCATGACTCAGCCTACAAAGGCATCATCAGTGCTGATGACTCAGCCATGTGACATGCGCTCCATTGGTCCATTCAGGCATTATTTCAAAGGAGCAAATGCAAGTTTTTAGTGTTGTGGGAAGACAGTTTTTTTCAGTTTGATAAAAATAAAATGTTCCGTCCAACCACCCACAGGAGGAAATTACTTCATACAGCTGACCACTTAGCTGCCACCCTAGTAACTACTAATATGTTTCTTTCCAGCAGGTCAAAAAAGTATTTTCTGTGTTTTAAGGTATACTTCCCAAAACCCAATTCATATAAAGCTTGTGGATACTTGCCTCAGTCTATAGCCTGTAAGTATAGAGGTCTTATTGGTAAAGCAACTGAGCAGACTCAGATGGAGACCAGAGCACTTCTATTTTCCTTTTTCTGCTGAACAAAGTATTGTGCAGCATGTGTTTCGTGTGACAAGGGACTTAGAAAAAAACATGAAAGGCAGAGGAAATTTTATGTTCACTAAGTTGTATGTTATGTATAGGGGATACTTTACACATGAAGAGAGCAAATCTATTTTCAGTCCACAACTATCATTCTCACTACGCTGTGGAGTGAAACTGTTTCTGACAATGCTGATGTCAACCATGTGTCAAAAGTTCCCTTGATCATTCACCAAGTCCTGGTTACCAAAACACTTTTTCCTGTGAACACAGGAAGAGATGTGGCTTATGGCAGTATTTTTCATTCTTTGCTTTATTTCCAGTAAATTAATTTAATTTTAAAGTTTTAAACAGAGATTTTGGTTTTGTTTTTTTGTTTGTTTGGTTTTTTTTTTCTCTTCCCAAGTGAATGCAGAAGTCCTGATGGTATTTTTTAGGTGTGCACATCTTTGGGTCAGCAATAAACGTCACTGACAGTTGCAAAGTTTAGTAAAATAGCTGTAACATGGACAGTAGCACTGTCCTCTCCAAGGGGGACCAAGAACACCATAAAACAGGCAGTCTGAGTCTTTTGATAGTCTAGTCTCACAAATATCACTCATGCAGTATATTTCAGCTTCAAGTGATCTTGGTAATGGATCCCTGAATTTCACTCTGGCAGCAATACAGAAAGCTGTCGCTCCATAACACTGAGTTGATTAGAATTATCTTCTTTATTTTCAGTGAGACATAACATTGGGAGCTTACTGCCAAATCAGTATCCTGGGAACCATCTGCAGACCATGTGCTCATACTAAACAGAACGACAAACACAGAACAAATTTGTATTGCCGTAATGGTTTGTTCTATGTCTTACAGTGGTCCTGAACAGTGGGAACGGCAGAGAATTTAGCAAGAGACAGATGTTAGTCTAACTTGTATTGTCTGGTTACCTGCAATACAAAGCAGGTTAAATGAGAAATCAGACATCCACCGATGCAGGCTCTGCCTGATTCCTTGGCTCTGAGTGATTACTGCACAACATCCCAAACTAAGATTCATGCCCCACTGTGCAAACTGCTACACCAAACGAGGAGATGGCCCTTGCAGCAGTTAGAATCTACAGCTTTTAGATCATGGTATATATCTTACTTACTTCTTTCAGTATGTGCTTTTCTTCCTCCTGTTTCAGAATCACTTGATAAGCATATTTCTGTATGATCTTACTTCCAACATATTTTGCTTTAGTGTCTATCTGATGTTTTGTCAGAAGTTATCCAGACACAAAAGATGTCCCAGTATTTGAATCATTTTACCTGCAGTCCCAGAAGTGATGGGATAATCAAAGAGAGATGACAAACATGACATGCATTTACAGTAGAAGAAAAATGCTATCTGCTACAGTGTCAGCAATTCCTATCTTGCTAGCATGTACAGTTTATAGTGAAAGGGTTTTTAAAAACAAAGGATTCTGTCATCTGGCACCAATGACCAGAGCCACAAGTTCATACACCTGATTGGTTCCCCAGGGCACTAGCATTTCTGAAATATCAATTAAAAATATTGAAGTACTGAATTACATGGCTTAATAATTCTAAATAATTTGATTCTAAACATAAGAAATGCAGGGCAAATTCAAGCTTCATGTGGAATCTGCCTCGTAAGTTGAAGCTTTATTTGCAATCTGATCACAATTTATAGCTTGGATTATTTCCTTCCACTGGATTTGGCAGGGACTGTACTTGTGTAATAGTATGTTAGGCTATTTAGATCTTGAATGAGTCATCAATTTCCCGTAGAACCTTACACTGTGACACAAATGCTTTTTGTACAGTGTAGCAATAAAGCCAACTCCTTTTAGAGGTCTGCTTTGTGCTGAACTGCATCTTCCTCATTGCTTTATAAAGATCTCAGGAAATAGTTTGTAAAAATCTGTTATAAAATTACTTATCTGTTGTATCCTGTACAGTTTTAACAGATAGGCTTAATCATGACATAGTCAATTGCAGACAGTATTCAGATACATGAGGCTGAAGTTACATCTTTGAAGCTCTCTCCTGAGAGCTTCCTTTCTAGAAAAAGACCCTGAACAAGGGCTAGGGATTTTAACCTGATACAAATGAAGAGTGTGACACACTGTCTCAGCCAACATGTCTGCAGAGCAGCTTACGCAATGTGCGTTGTCTGTAGCGTTTCAGAATGTCCTCTCTGGAGAACACTTCTCGCTGGCAGGGAGAGCTGAAAGGTTAAGAAATGTGTTGCCAAAAGATCGTATGAGGAAATAGGTGCTTCGAGGTCATATTCGTTTTGAATACCGAGAAATCTGTTAACACTAGGACATGATGCTCTGGACTGAGGGATTTCAAACCTTCTTACTGCCAGGAAGAGACGCAAAAACGCTCTTGAGCCCTCCGGAGTTTTCTTTCGTCCCAGGAAGAGCAACCCGGCTCATTTATAACAGCGCACTGAAGCTTTCTTCCCGAAAGAGAGAAACAAACCAGCTCGAAAACCTCATTATAAGAGCCAATTAAAGCTTTTCCTTTCGTTCAGAGCTCACTAGTGCTCCCGGTGCGCGCCGCTCCGCCCCTCCCCACAGCCATCCGGGGCCCGCCGGAGCCGCCAGCGAGGCCTAGCCACCCCACTGCCCTCTTTGAAGGAAGCTTCCAGCCTCGATTAGAGACAAAGGTGCTCCCAGGTCACATATCAAGCCTACAAACGAGTTTCAGGCTGCTTCCCATCGGCACGATCGGCTTTTATTTCCAGCCTGGGCCGAGGAGACCGGACTGAGGACACGTCCGTATTTACCCCTATTGAGCTAATTTCCGATTACCGTATGTATGCCTATGGACGTTTCCAAAAGAAGGCGTTACCGTATTTACCATTACTAACACACCAACACGTTTGACGACGTGAAGCCCAACACGTGCTCCCGTATATCGCGGCGGAGACGCGCAAGAGCATAATATGCCTCATAAACGCGGCATACCGGAGCATGCGTTGTGAGGCCACGGGAGCGCGACTTGGTGGCGTGAGGAGGAGCGTCCAGTCCCGCCTCTTTCCCGCGGCTCTCGGTGCCGGCGAGGCCTGCCTCGGCCCTGATTCGCCGGCCGGCGGGCCCCCGGGGTATCCCGGAGCCATGGCGCAGCGAAGGACGGCAGAGCGCGGACCTTGTCAAACGGAGGCGGAGAGCGCCAGGCAGCAGCGGCAGCTTCTAGAAGGTGCCAGGGGCTGGGGCGGCGGGAGCGCGCGACCTCATCCTGGCAGGGGCAGCCGTGCGGGCTAGGCCGTGCTCTCCCCTCTGCCCGCGCCGCGGACCGGGCGGCAGCGCGGTCGTTGTGTGGGGCGAGACTGAGTCCCCTCACGGGGCCTGGCAGCCGCTCTTGACAATAAGACCTGGGGCCGGGATGGGGCAGCAGCCCGCCCCGCACACACCGTAGTGAGGAGACGCGCCTGGTTTTGGACTGTATGTGTTATTCCACTACTGGCATGACTATGGTACAAAAAGTGACAGAAAGTGCAGTTGTTTTCTTTTTTCCTCTAAGTTGTCTATTTATTTATCTTTCTCTCTGGAGACAGCAGCGGCAGCGCACCACCTGTGGGGTCACGCTGACCTCAAAGCGGGAAGCGTTAAGGCCAGTGAAGCTGCCCGCGGGCCGGCCCTGCCCCGGATGTGCCTTTCGTCAGCCCTTCGCTGCGTTTCACAGCAGTGCGCTGGCAGCGCCAGGCGACTCAGTGTTGTGCGCTGGCACCGTGGTCATGCCACCGACATATAGGGATGGGAATGCAGCCCTAGCATGACCGTGATGTGCAGGTGACTGGCACAGCTCACTGCTTGCTGCGCGGTGTTCTAACCTAGCAGTGTCTGAGGAGAGCATTTGGATACGTGCACATCTACACTCCCTAGGGTGGATGCAGAGAGTTCTTAATGGTTATTTCTCGTATTGAGATACTTTGTGCACGTATCTGCATTTGTGTCAGTGCACTGCATGTGTATGGTCATATTGGTAAAAATAAAACCTACAGGACAGGCTCGAGTTGTAATTGTGTCACTTACTGTACTTCCATTACTTTCTTTTCACAAGAATGTAAAGGCTAATAAAAACTGGCATAGACATATCCAAGAGAAGTCTTTTTATGAGTATAGAATATGTATAATTCCCAGGTCTGAGAGCTGTCATCTTTATATCCCAGGCTAGCGTGTGTGTTCACATCTTCTATTCTGATGAGCACCTCACCTAGTTGGCTAGTGGCTGTGCTTGGTATTCCTTCCAAGGAGATTAAACAAAATAAAAGCCTGTTTCAGAGTTGTATTGTATGTACCAAAGGTTTAACTTCAAGTTAAATCTCTAGTTAACTAGACTTGTAGAAGTTTTGACAGAAAGGAAAAAAAAAAACACATAGCTTACTTTGTTTTGCTCGGTTTTTATTTATTAATTGAGGTTTAAGTTACTGTGAATCATAGACACTGGATTCTCTGGGATTGCTGACAGCATAAGAACTTCACATTGTTTGAAGGCTTTTAGGGAATGAGTGACATACATGTTATTGAAATTATTGGTGGAAGGATTATGTCCACAGAGAGCTTAACATTTCCTTAAAGTATAAATTTAAGGAATACTTATTCCTTAAAGTAAGGAATACAGTTTAATTCTGTTGTAAGATGTGTTTGTGGGTTATACTGTTTCGGTTTGTGTTTTTTCTTAACTTTGCTCCTGTTTAATTTCAGGAAAAGCTCAGGCAGAAGGTGGATCAGCTCGGACATCTCTTCTTATTTTAGTGTCCATCTTCTTATCAGCTGCTTTCCTTATGTTCCTGGTATATAAAAATTTCCCACAACTGAGTGAGTAAGTATGTCAGGAAAGATGCATTTATTTGGTTTTCATTCAGTATCGAACTGTAGAGGAACCTACACGGGGTTAAGTGATTTTTAAACTGACATGAGTTAATTATAAACATAACCTCATTTTCGTAAAGGGGAAGTTGAGTTTAGAGCCTAAAACATCACAGTGCAATGCTTAATATTGAAATGTGAACTGGTAGGATCTGTGTAAACAGTTACACTTGACTAAGGGTTTCTGTTGGATGGTTGAGATACCATGTTTTTACTTCAGAATTCCTTGTGCACTGCTATAACTGCAGGCTGTCATCAAAAGGGTGCACCCTCTTTCCTTTGTGGATAAGCTTCACGTCTCTCATTTTCATTGCAACAGCTACTGATGTTGGGAAGGTAGATAGTTTTAAGAACATGGAAAACTGCTTGTCTGACAACTTCTTTTTCCTTTAGTAGTTAATTCTGTATGATTAACTTGCTCAACAAGTTCAGTTTGTAACAGTCTAAACACTTAAGTCCGATCTAGAGAAAGATAGGACACTCAACTGTGCTGCCCAAGATTGCAACAGTTGAAGGGGTGAAATGAGATTTTGCTCTTAAAGCTTTGTTTGTGAGGTGAAGCTCTGCCACTCTTGCTGCACTTCAAATGTTACAAACCCCAGTGTTGAGGCAGTTACAGTTGGGTTTGGTGGAAATGTTTACTGCTGTACAGTTGCCAAAGTTTGGTTTGAGTATTTACTACTTTTTGATCAGTACTTGGTAAAAAAGAAAGTAATCTCAGGAATGAAGCGGCTTGTAGTAAAACCAGTATCTAGGATTTTCTAGTACAGAACATACCATAAATATTATCTCCACAATAAACACATGGTTTGTTTGCTGAGGTTGTAGTTTATACTTTATATTTACTATATATATTCACTATACTTGTTTGTTGTGTTTTTTTTTTTTTTTCCAGAGAAGAATGACAATGTATAAAGGTTCCTAGAGATATGGATGATGCAAAAGCCTTGGGAAAAGTCTTGTCCAAATATAAGGACACATTTTATGTTCAAGTGTTAGTGGCTTATTTTGCAACATATGTTTTGTATCCTTTTTCTGAAAAAAAGGGCAGTTTTGATGTAGTTGTATTTCTCTGAAAAAAAAAAATAGAATGGTAGGGGTTCAAAAGGACCTCTGATTGGATTGAAAAATACAGATTTATAAATTCTTGGTCATGGGTGAAGGAAGCTAACATACCCAGGTGTTTTTACAGACAGACAACAAATATTGCAGAACTTTTGAAGTTAAAACATTTCTTTGTGTTTCAGTATGCTTTTCAGACTGTAAGAAAAGATTGTGTGGAAAGAGATTGCATGTGTGTGTAGTGTAGCAGGTACTGTGGAATTGCCAGCAGCATCACTTTGGCTGGATCTGTTACAGACAAGGATTTTAGCTTTGATATTGGACTTGGTCTCATTTTAGTGTTACACTGACTTTTTTTAATTGCAAATTGAATTGCCAGTTAGAAATTGCTGTTGATTCTAAAGGAAAACTGAAACTACCATGCTGTTCTTCCCTGAGACATTCAAAACTGCTGTATAAGAGTAATTTACAGAATATATGACAGTGTTTCTCACAGAAAGCATTTTGAGCCTTCTTTCATCTCTGCAGTGCTTGCATTGAAAACCCAAATCCATTTCCTCTGAGAGAGCTTAATTCCTAAAGTACTTTATACCTAGGGAGACACAAAAGCTACCCTATGTTCAGTGTTAACTTTTTTCCTGAATGCCGAATATATTAATTAATCATTAAACACATTCTTAACTGGAACACTTAACTAAAGGTTAATAACTTTTAAAAGCTGTATAAGAGGTTTCATAGTTTAATGCAGGAGGCTTTCATAACTTGGGAAAGAATTGGCATTGAATGTGCCATGAGTAATTGTCCTTTAGCTCATTCTTTTTTAAGTGTAGGTCACAAATTAATAGATTATGAAGAAAATTACAGTTTATATATTAACAAGAAGTAGAACAGAATCAACCATTTATTGAACTGCTGTGGCAGCTGAAGTAACAGCATTTACTGTCTCAGCAGTAGACATGGATCAGTTAAGAACCATCTTGCAGTTATCACAGAACCTTGACACTTGCTTAGAAAAAAGCTGTCCTAGTTGTAATTCTTTGGCTTTTTGATACTTCAGTGTATTCAACTTAAAGTAAAACAAATTTGCACACTATTTAAGATTTCTGTCCTAAAGAGGTTCTACATTACAGGCTCAAGTATGCCTAGCAAGGCTTAAGCTCAACAGTTGGTTTGCTTATGTTGCAGGAACTTCATTTTTTGGCTTTTTTGAAAAAGTCTGCTTGAAACTGGTGGTCATGTATCCTAATAATCTAGTGATTGCAGCATGCCTGTTTGTAAGGAAGTAGTAGTTTACACTCTTCTGTGAAGCTCATAGTCTTTGACAGGTCTGAATTTTTCCTAGAGAATGTCTGAAATCTGCATATCTCCAGTCAGCAGTGTGAAAAAATCAGAAGTATATGTTTCCTGTTATGTCACAATAAATGCCCCATATCAGTTGTAGCACAGATAAAGAGAAAATGTTGCACAGCTTTTATTCAGTGACTCGTTCTACGTGGTTTCTCTGTGCTTGGGCTTCTTGTGCTATTCTGCAAATATGTTTTGAAGTAAAAATCTTTAGAAGCTATGTCTTTTTATGCTTTCCCAAATTGTAATATGTATCCTGACTGCTTAAAAATCTACTCAATTCTGAATGTTACGATTTTTTTTTTTTTCCTTAACTAAGATGCATCCAGCTTACAGACATTTGCTATTCCTGGGTCTATATTTCTCAGTATCCTGTCAGGGTTTCTTTATCCCTTTCCACTGGCCTTATTTCTTGTCTGTCTGGTAAGTATGGAAAATAGTGTTAGAGAGCGTATCTGTCTATTTAGAACACAATTAAGCATCTCAGTAGCCTCCTCTTTAAAATGATAAGAACCTGAGTGAAAAAGTGGTATACCTTAGTTTCTGAAAAATAAATCCACTGTTGCAGTGGGTGATGATTGAAAAGACTAAGCTGTTTCTCCAAGTTTTCTTAATAATGGAGACAACTGAGTGTGAATCAGCCAGTGCTTCCTTTAAATTTGTCAGGCATCCACCAGAACCTGATTGTAATTTCAGAACACCATTAACTGCAGTTTTACTATAATGCTGCAGAAGACACCTGGCTTTAAATGGCTTAAATGCCCAAAGAAATGTATGTTTTTGACAAGCTTTAAAAAAATGACATCTACAAAAAATGTAATCATAATGAGCCTTAGTATGTAAGAATGAGATAATTGAGTAAGTGTGGATGACCAAGCTGATGAATTTTCATGTTTGAATCTCTTCAATGCCATTGTGTCCCTTATTTGCAAAACTTTTGATGCTCAAGATCTTAGAATAAAACTTCAGAAACACTCAATATTAAGCAATAATCAGTCAACATTGTCTACTTTGAATGTTAAGATTGGTATAAAAGCCTTGGAAACAACGAGGTCTTGGGTCAACAACATTTAGTGAGTATTTAATACTGCTGAAGAAAAGCCCTTCAGCCTCAATGGAGAACTGCATAGAAGCAGGTTCTCTCTAGCTACTGTAGTTAATAAGGATATAAGTAGCTCAAATCCTTGAGTGTTTCTGCTTATTTGTTTGTGATTGATTTTTCTTTTTTTTT
The DNA here is from genome assembly GCA_013399055.1 of Ramphastos sulfuratus. NCBI lineage: Eukaryota > Metazoa > Chordata > Aves > Piciformes > Ramphastidae > Ramphastos > Ramphastos sulfuratus. The sequence continues at coordinate 612,028 of WBNM01041951.1, forward strand.
TTTTTTCAGTGCTCAGGACTTGGAGCATCCTTCTGCTATATGCTTTCATACCTAGTGGGACGTCCTGTTATATACAGATATTTAACAGAAAAAGCAGTGAAATGGTCAGAACAGGTAAAGTTTCTAAAGATGTTGAAATTTATTATAGAAAATGTACAGTGGAATAGCATGGAAAACTAGGGGTCTCCTACTCAACTATCTAGTTAAAGGGAAAGGATTCTGACTCCTTTCTATCACTGTGTAGCTACTTTCTCTGAATATTTTTTATAAAGTGTGAAGTGTTCTTGCTATGGTATTTCCTGTGAGGAAGCTGTTCTGAGCTAGGAAGTTTGCAGGTGATAAGCCTCTGGTTTAGCTTATGCCAGTAGGAAACCTCTCTGGTTTCCCTTTAAAGTAATAGCTCCTAAAGCATCAGAAGTAATGAAAGAGGTTTGTGGTATTTATAGGGGAAGAAAATCAGTAGCTGTATGATTGCAAAACCTTAATTTGAAGACGTTATGGTGACTGGACCATTTAGAAACTTTCTCTTAGAGTAGCTGGTTTCAGCAAGTGTTAATTGTCAGGTGTAGTTAGTTTTTGCAATACAAAATCTCTGTGTGATTAGCGAGAGACATCATGTCACTTGCTTCAATACTCTGAAATATGTTTAAACAGATTTGAGGTGGGGATGTTGGTAAGTATGAAGCACAGCTACTTCACAATTTTTGAATGGCATAAAAATATTTTCAACTTTTGTTCATAGTTTGTTAAAATACAGAGCTGTCCTGCATGATTTGCGTTATTAAATAATATACTTAACAATTTGAGGCTTGACCCAAGTAAACCTTACTATGGCAGTATAATCTTGAGGCTTTCCTGAGTGGCAAATATTGTTATTTCGATTAGTAGAATTGGAGGTGTGATTTATATAACTACATGAGCAGCTTACATCTCTCTGTTTTCAAGTTAATAGGACTATATCATGCTTATGTTTTGAGGGCTAAGACATCTGTCCTTCACTAAGATGAAAAAAAAGCACAGTGGTATTACTGAACAATAGCAGGGCTGATAATTTCAGTGTTGCAGTTAAAGCTAAAGTTGGGGTATAAACTTTGTCACTGAGATGGGTTGCTACATGATACTTCAGATGAAATTGCAGTCAGATGAGGTTTGGTATTAGCTGAGGACAGATGACTGTGCCTAGGGTTAGTGGAGGACTGCCAGGATAGGCTGAAAGTGGTGGGTGCTTTGCTGTCCTTGTAACTTGGCTTGAGGTTGCAGTTCTTGTTTGAAAAGGCTGATGTGCTAAACCCAGGATGAAAGGAAGCTTTGATGCAGTATTAATGTAAGGAGCTGGACTGTAAATAAAAGTTTGAACTATTGGGATTGCTCCTGTGTAAATATTAATACAAGGCTCTCTAACACGTGGGTAGATAGACTTTTCAGCTGTGCTAACAGCAGCCACCTGATGAACTTCAGAACCATGACTTGGGTAAGTTTCTGTGTAAGGAATACAGCTGTTTCAAGTTTGGTTATGAGTTAGAACTTAGTGGGTTGAGGAACAAACTACAGTGCTGGTTCCTGCAAAAGCTTTAGGGTCAACGTAACAAGCTGGCTGTGCTGACTGGGCTACAGTTAGGCAGAGGTTGCTGCACTAAAGTTAGGATTAGGCCTGCTGTTGTGCCAAACTGCTTGCTTGCTGTGTAAATTGGCTGATTCAGACCATGCTCTACCACAGACTAGTATTTCCAGACTAACTGCAGTACTATTTATCAGGTGATTCACTGATGATTCTTCCTCGAGTCAGGCTGTCACTGAGTTTTACGTTTACAACTTGTAAATTTCTACAAGAGATACACTCCCCGCCCAGTCCCCCAACCTCTACTGGTAAAATGATTGTGTATTTTCAAGACACAGATTTCTTTAGAAATAATTTTTGTTTGTTTGCTTTATTTTGCAGGTTGAAAGACACAGAGAACACCTCATTAACTACATAATATTTCTGAGAATAACACCATTTCTTCCCAATTGGTTTATCAATATAACATCTCCTGTAATTAATGTGCCATTGAAAGTATTTTTCATTGGTACTTTCCTAGGTAAGAATTCTGGCTGGTGAAGTGTAGTCCTTATTCTGCAGAGATCCCCACCTACTGGGCACCTCAAAGTTTGCACTTTTTGATGTGTGGAGCTTGTAACGCAAGATTTTTAGTAGTTGGGACTATTCTCATGTGCTGGATCAGAAGTAATCAGCCCAAGCTAATTACTTGCTTAAGGAAATACACATATGAACATTTTATTAGTAACTTTTTGTTCATCTCTAATTCTTCTGTGAACTTCAAGTTCTTTTATTTTTGAGCGTAGCATAATTGTGTGAGGATGTATGCAACTGATCTGAAGAATTGCTTCTTCTCATCCTATTCCATTTGGTTCAGTCTTTCTAGGAATGAATTAATAATTTAATGTACTAAACATTTGTTTTGGAAGTGGCATATTTTTGCAAATACTCTTAAATTTTGTTAGAAAACTCTCTATTTTTCATTTATCAACCTAAATAAAATCCATTTGTAGAGACAGAAATTGAAATGTGCAGTCTAAAGAACAGATTATTTTTTTTTTTTAGTCTTCTGTGTTTGGTGTGAAAAATACTAAAAATATCATAAACAAGTTCATTTAGTAAGGTTTGTTTTTCTTTGAATTTCATATTTGCATCCTTTAAAAAAAAGTATAAGGCAAGAAAGTCTGAATTTTTTCGTATGTAAAGTTGTTTGACTAATTAATGATTTTTATATATATTTTTTTTTAACAATCTGGTTTTTTTTCTTCCTTTCATTCTCCTGCCCTTGAATTCCCTGTCCCAGGTGTGGCACCACCGTCTTTTGTAGCTATCAAGGCAGGAACAACGCTGTACCAACTTACAACAGCAGGGGAAGCTGTTTCCTGGAACTCTGTGTTTGTTCTCATGATTCTAGCCATCCTCTCCATCCTACCAGCTGTCTTCCAGAAGAAACTGAAACAGAAATTTGCATAAGGATCAAACTGGACCAGAGTTCTTTATATTTCATCTCAGGATCAGCACTTCCGATATTTGTATATTTGCTTTTCTATTGGATTGTAAACAATTAAAGGAGAGGCTTGTAGTTAATAAGAATGTCTTTAAATGAACATATGGCCTAAAATGGAAGGAACTGCGTTCAGAAATGTACTGCATATAGTTTTGTAACAAAGCCATCAGCATTTTATTTCTGGGGGGCTGGGAGGGGGTGTCCCAGAATGAGGGTAATGAAAACACGGATGTAACATTTTGCTCTGATTATAGGCAGAGCAAACATTGTAATGTAGACAAACTAGAGATAATGCAGGAAAAAAACCCTTAATTATTCAATCAATTTTTGTAATACTCTTGGCAGACTAGCATGTGATCTAGTCTGAGTACATTTCTCATCAATAATATCTTCTGGTTTTGCCTTTAAAAGTTCCAAAATAACAGCATACTACAACAACGGTGCTTACTTTAAGGAAGGGTTTTCTCAGTACTTCAACAATATTCTCACCCTGATGGTTTACTTGTATTTATCAGTGCTATGTCCATTTAAATACTTGAACCTATGTCTGCTTTACTAACTGGGTTAACAAACGTGAAGTGTCACATCATTCCCTCTCATCCTCTATAAAGTTCTGTTGTGGGAGAGGATATAGGAAGGGGGAGAGTAGGTTAGCACTTTTATTGTGCCTGGCTAATTTAGAAGTTCTAATTTAAATTTTTTAATGTAGATTATTTTGCCAGTATTTCACTTGCATAGATTTATCTGCCAATTTAAGAGAATTATATAAAACTCTAGGTTCTCAAATGATTTAAAAGTATTGAAGCATTGTAATACTATTATTTCCCAAACAATATGTGCATGAAATACTCCATTGCAGCTAAATTAATTAGAAGAAATGGCAGGTACACATATTGATGTGGTTCTTAATAAAGAACCAATTCCAAGCAAAGCTCAAAGCATTGTGCAACAGAAGGCTCTTGTGTCAATGTGTATAAATTGAAAGGATGATTCTATTGTCCAGTAATGGTCAATGGGCAACCAGCTACAATTCACCATTCAGTAGAAGTGTATCTGTTCACTCAAAGGTATACGGTACCTCCCCCTGTATGCTTATAACTGTTGTAGTTTGTATTGTCAGTGGAATCCCTTCAAATGAGGCCCTGATTAGCAAGGAAATGGAGTGCACATTTAATTCTTATCCTACTGAAACTGGTGCTGCTTATATGCTTTAAGTTGGTGCCCCTGAAATATCCTGCTAAAATGGGAGTAGACACGTGAGCATATGCTCCAATTCAAGGGTTTAGTTGTCTGTATCCTCATGTTAACTCATCATATGACTGATCAGATGAAACAGTTCCAGAAATGTGATAATGTGAAAGGTACTGGTACCTCCAAAGGATTTTGTTCTGTTTGTACAATGTTAACTCTCCTTAATTTCATCACAGCATTACATGTAAATATATAGTAAATACTATTGATATACTATTTGTCTTTTATTTAAATCTGAGCTGCACAGTAAATAGTGTTTTTTATGTAGGTAGATAAATTCATATCACTTCTGTTGGGAAGTTTTTTGTAAGATCATTTAGCTTCAGCGATTGTCATTTAGAATTTACTCAAAGGGTATTTTATTGGCGTTTAAAACTAACCAGTCATTACTTTTATTGCTGCAGTTCTAATCTCAGAGGTTCATCTACCCAGGGGATTTATTCCATAGTAAACTTGATTGTGAATTTAGCTGTTGTGAGCAAGGCTTCCCTGGGCTGTTGAGTGTAAATGTGGAGTTGCTGTAGTTTTACAGACTACTTTTGCATAGTTACTTTTTCATGCAGATGAACTGTCAGAATAAATTACTTTAATACTTACTGCCCAGTGGCTTTTCTCAAAACTTGTCTCAATTTCTGGTCAATAACACATGCTGCTGTGAAATTCCTTCTGTGTTGTACAAAGCCAATGTTTTGGTGGAACCTTGACACTTCAGAAGGAACTGAACTGCTTTAGTTTAATGTGAATCTTGGCTGTTGCGTGAGGATTTCACTGAATTGTATTTCACTGTGTAGATGGGATCAGGCTATATTACTGAAAAGTCATTTAGGTTTTAGCTAGATTGGGGTCCCATCGCAGTGGCTAAAAAAAAAAGCCTTAAGACCTTAAAAAGGTTGGCAATAAGGTTCTTTTCTTTTGCAAAACTTTAGTTTCCTTTTTTTAAAAAAAAAACCTGTCCCTTCTGTATTTGTCTTCAGCTGCCAACAGCCTCGGGTGGCTTCCTACCCCATGAGGACTACTGAAGGTTGTGAAGTGTAAGGCCTTGTGAAAGACAAAAAAACACCCACTGTGCTGTGGATTACTGTGCTAGCCTACTCTTCTTTAGGGAATTGTGATTGGAGAGATAGCCATACCATTTTTGACAAGAAGACAGCAGTGACCATGGAAGGACAAAAAATCAGGAGGAAGTAGCTTTGTTTATTAATTGCAAAGAATTTTGAGCTGTTAGCTGACCTGGTGTTTTTTGTGCTACCTGCATGACATCATTACTAAATGTTTCTTGCCGTTTGATAATAAAGTATTATATAAAACATGAACCATTGTATTCTTGAGTACAATGAAGCACACAAGTTCCCACTAAGCTTCATTTTTTTATTAACTTGTTTAAAAGGGATGAGTTCTTAATTGGAGTTTTTAATGATGGATAAAAAATTAAACTGCATTGATTACAGCTGTAGCTGAAATTCATTCTGTTTTCACCTGTATTTCAGGACATGTATGTAAACTCGAACTTAATTTTTCTGTCTCAATTTCTCACAGAATAATTCTGAAAAGCTTATTTGCACTGGAAGGCAATTTGGTCTAATTTATATCCTTAGAACTATTTGCATAATTTGCTCTTTTTAAAATGAAGTCTCATGTGCTACAGTTGTTATAGCTTCATTCCCTTGATACAGTCTGGTTTATAGAACTCGGGTTTTTTTGGTTGTTTTTTTTTTTTTTGCCTTGTATAGAAAAAAAAAAACCACTAAAAGCTTGCAGAAAGATTAAGACAAAAAGTCCACAGGAGCTATCTATCTAAAATACGAAGAATAGCATAGGTCAAAAGTCAAAACATGGATTTTGGCTTTAGGTAATTCGAAGATCTTTGTGTGTGTTTGTTCCGGAGAATATTCATTGTAGAGTTTGTAACAGTCTAGGTTTGTGATGGTAACTGAAACACAGTGTGGATTGCGCTGCTTTGTAGTAGATCTGAAGTATGCTCCCTGCCTTCTACTGTGCAGTCTCTTCTGGATTAGCAGACCAACTAGCAGAATTGGTTGAAGCAGTTACTGCAGGTACATTTGTACTAAGTGAAATAGCCTTTGTGAAAGCTGTTGCTACAGGATGAAATTCATACCTTTAGTGTTTTGCACTGGAAACAGTAAAAGGAGCAAACTAGGAAATGTGTTTCTGTTTTTCAGATGCTTTTTCCCCCCCTTTCATTCTTGCAACTAATTCCAGTGGAGTAGTAATTCTGGAACTTGTAGGAACTAAAGGATTCAGAGTTATGCTGTCTGGTCCAATTCCTCCATTCAGAACTAAGTTTAGCACTGTGAATAAATCTTGCCTGAGGAGTACTGTGTGAGTGCCTGTTCATTCTCTAGCACCCTTGGCTGTCACTGCCTTGGCCTTTGCTCTGCCTTGGAGAACATGGCCTCCTTAGGCTGGGGCACCAATCTCAACAGGTGGAAGTGAGATGCATGGAAAGAAATTAGATTCTTACATACTTAAATAGGTAAGGTTTCACTTGCTTGATAGTACGTTGTTAGATTGATTGCTGATGAATTCAGCATTATGGATGCAACCTCAACTACTTTGGCAGTCCTAGATAATAACCCAAAAAGACTGAAAAGTTTTGATTTCTCCTCTTAGAAGCCATGCAAGATAGGGAAGAATTCTGTTCGGAAAGGCACAGTTAGAGGACAGAGAAGAGGAAGGGGAACTGCTTACCGACCTAATCTGAGGCGAGCAAGGCTATCCCAGGTCCTTCTATGGTGAATGGAGAAAAGTGCTCTCAGCTCAGACCGCGGATACGCGTTACTACTCCCTCAGCAGTTTGATTTGAGCCATTCTCATTCTCTTCCACAGGGGCCAGAGAAAATTCTCATTTTCTTCCCAGTCTGGGCCAGACTGTGTGTGGGTGGATTTCCCTCTGCTGTGCAAGCCTAACTCTTGACAGAGTTGGCTGTGATGTTAAATTTAAGTAAATAAATAAATAAATAAAATCACACCGCCACCAAAACAAATCTAAGCCCAAACGACCACAAAAGTATTTCACTTGCACCCAGCGTTTCTCTCTGTGGCCTGGGCCGGTTTCAGGATTTGACCACTTCGCAAAGCTGCGGAACACGGTAACCACTGGGGCAGCACCCCTCAGGGAGCTCCAACTCATAGGGGAATACCGATGTCCAGATGTGCTTTCAAAGCATTACCTAGCCGAAACCCTGCTTTGTCTGAGTAACCCCTGCCAGAGCCTTCTTGTCTCCTCTATAACCGCAGGGGCGGGCAGAGCGTCTCTCTGGCTTGAAAAGAGGACGCCTCTTCGGGAAGTTCCTCAGCCAGCGGCTACTCCCGACGCTCAGGCCGGTGCTGTAAGCACGGGTCCTTGGCCAGGAGGCATGGAGCAGAACCGCTGCTCTGCGGTGGTCTAGACGCACCTCCGTGGTCACCATCCCCTGCGCCCTCAGTCCCGCACCGGAGCAGCAGCATCACGTCATGGCGCGAGCGCAGCACGCAGGCGCAACATTGCGGCTCGCCCGCCCGGCTGCCCCCCCCGCGGGAACAGCTGGGGGCTGTACCCACAATGCCGTGCGGCGCTGTCCGCTCCGCTCCATCATGGAGGCGGCCGGCGCAGCTGGCGCAGCTGGCGCAGCCCCGCCACCCGCCGCTGCTCGGCCCCGCACCCCCTGAGCCCTGTGCACCCCTCGGGCTCCAGCATGAGCAGCGGTAGCGGGGGCGGCTCCTCGGCACCCGGCCGCTTCGCCGATTATTTCGTCATCTGCGGGTTGGACACTGAGACGGGGCTGGAGCCGGACGAGCTCTCCGGTGAGTGGCCGTAGGGTCGGGGGGCGGCGGCCGTTAATGGTCGGCTTAGTGGCAGCGGGACGGCAGTGCTGGAATCGGGAGCTGGCCTCGTCGCCTCCCCGCTCCGTTGACCGCGGGCGCCGTTTCGGCCGGCCCCGGGGCACTGCAGGAGTAGCTGGGGAGAGTCGTCGGCGTCCGCCGGCCCTGGGCAGCGGCGCTTGTGCCCCACGCCACCAGCATCGGCGCCTGAGGCCGGTGTGCCTGACAGGCAGAAACACCCGTCTGTGTGTTTGTAGGAGGGTACCCAACTTCCTAAAAATCCTAAGCAAGTACCTCCGTACACGGCCTTTGGAAGCGGAGGTGGTGTGGTCGTGGTGGTGCTGTTACAGATCTTCGCTGTTTCAGCAGCCGTCTACTGCATTCCTTTTGGAGCTTGGTTGCCTTAGTCAACTTCTAGTCAGGCTCCTGGACATTTGAAGCATTCAGGCAATCTTAATGAATGCGGTTTGGAGGAGACAGTGAGGACGTTTTGTTTGCTCTGTACTAAGTTTTGTTGTAACATAGGATAAACATTACAGCAGTATCTGAAAAGAAACTGGATTAGGAATTACTTTATTGCATCAAATATTCAAACCAAATACGCAGCTAAACCATATCAGTCTCTCCCACATCATTGTATCAAACCTGTGGTTTTAAAGTTAAAAATCTTTTCTTTGTTCCAGCAGCACCTGGTTTCACTTTAGTTTCACTGTTCTGCCTTCAGTTCAATTGAGTTGTTGCTTAGTGTCCTTCTGTTCAGAAAGATACAGGAATGCAATGGTGAAAACCTGACCTAACACCAGTATTTATTTTGTGTATTTGACATCAGAACTTGAGCAGTGATATTTCTTTACCCCCTCCTTCTTTAAAACCAAAATAAAATTATCTTACTTTTAGGAAATGCCATGAGGGTTTCTTTACATAATTGTATTTAAAGTGAACACCCTTTCACCCTAAATAAACACTTGTTTCTTGTAGAGTGAAATTTCAGTTACAAGAACTGGTTTTTTACATTGAATTCTCCTTAACTTTGACTATGATGGAAACTGTTGTTGTTGTTTTCTTTTAATGAATTCAAACAAAATTTGTCATTTGTTCCTCAAGCTCAGCAGTACCTTACCCTAAAATAATTCATGTTTGTGTAATGTTAAAATAGCTGTAGACTGCAATTTGAGACTTGAAGAGTGAGTATAGCATAAGTCTGCTTTGTAATGGCAGTTTAAATTACAGCATTGATTTAATTCAGGAAATCCAGGAGAACAAAATACAATACAATTTCAATGAAGAATGTGTGAAATTAGACAGATTTTTCTTAATTAAATCACACAAGAACAAAATGTATGGATTGAAAACAGTTTCAGATGTTGATTTAATTATTCATTTACTGTATAACTCTTTGGGCTGCCCATGGAGGTGGTAGAGTCACCACATCTGGAGGTGTTTAAAAGGAGACTGGGTGAGGCACTTAGTGCCATGATTGAGTTAATTAGAAGGTGTTAGGTGATAGGTTGGACTTGATATCAAAGGTCTTTTCCAACTGGATTAATTCTGTGATTCTGTGTCATGTAGTTCAAGGCTTATGAATTGTACAGAATGAACAGTATTACTCTTATGAATATTAATCAGTACTATTCATAAGAATGTGAAAAACTCTTCTCACATAATTACATTTAAAACCAGCAGTGTATTGCTTTGTGCTAGCTGTCTGAAAGTAAAATGAAAGACATCAGTGCCTTTTAAAAAATATTCTGAATGTGGATGTCTGAAAGCTGGAGCGTGATGTTGTTTCTGCATTTGCTTTCCCAGTCAAGGACTACATCTGTAGTATGTAAAACTGTAGTGTGCAATATATCTCAGACTGCTGTTCCACCATGATGCTGTAATGTTGTTCATTGTCACAAGGTGTGGGGTTTTGGGGGTGGGGGGGAATAGGTTTTAGTTTTTATGGGGGAGACTGATTTTTGCCTGGTTTGAGGAGAAGGTTTAAAAAAGAGGAAGGGAAACAAAGGGAAAGGAGGATAAATTTGTGATAACATCAGAGCATACGAGCTAGCTGGAATTCCAGTACCTTTTCTTGAGTTTGTTGTGTTATCAATAATGCATCGTCATGTGACTGGTAATACTTTCAAATTGTGTTTTAGGCTATAGCCTCCACCGGTGTCCACTGATAAATGCAGAGGGCCTGTGTTGATTTCAGTGGGTTTTGGATAGAGCTCTGAAACACTTTGTACTTCCTGGAAGGCTTTCTTGTTCGAATGAAAGGCTTATTGTTCACTGGCTTTTTTCTCCTCCTCCTTATTTCTGTGCTGAAAAATAGATTCTGAATCCTCGTACTGTTGAAACAATTTGCTGTATAAGTGTCCATTGTTGAAAGAGAGGTGCTGGCACTTCAGCTGGTGGGTGCAGGGATAGGGAGCGCAGTGAAGCCGGGCACAGCGAGTCTCTCTAGGACTTCCCTGCATCAGGGCTGCCGGAGCTCAGCCTGGCATGATGTCATCGCTACCCCACCGCCGCAGGGGACTGGCAGTCGCGGCCAGGGCCTCCGGGGTTGCTGCCGGCAGACTTTGTTCTCACCAGGCTAATGAAACTGTGTATTTCAGGTATTCAACCTCACTATCGATGATGCAGCGTTTTCTGCAGGCTTACAAGTGAAGCATAAGATCATGAATCGATGCTCAATCTGTTACTTAGCTAGCAGAGACGCCTCTGATGGCCTTTCTCCTTTGTATGCTGGAAGCTCACTGAATAGCACAGCTGTAACAATTTTATCCTGAAGAAGTCGCCTGACTGGTGGAAAATGCACAGTATATATGTTTTCTTTTAATGTAATATAGTTAGCCTAGATTAAAGGGGGCATCTTCTCTATTGCCAGTGTGCTCTCATCCTCATATTCAGGGCATCTGGTTATCTGTGCATCCTTTCTTACATTGGTTTGTTCTCACTGGGTGACCTGTGATAGAAGAAAGAAAAAAAAATTACTAGGTGATAGTAAAACAAAACAAACAAAGCTCAAGCGTCATCTAGTGTCAGTTGCTGAGCTGGATAAGAAAGCAGCTGAGGCACATTTCCAGATGCTGTTGATGTGCCAGAAATGATAACAGAAATCTCAAGTGTGCTGCAGAAGTCTGTTACAGATGAATTTCCTTTGCAGAGGAAATCACAGAATGATTGAGGTTGGAGGTCACCTCTGGAGGTCGTCTGGTCCAACCCCTCTGCTGCGGTAGGACTGCCTAGGGCCAGTTGCCCAGAACTGTGTCCTGATGACTTTTTAGTATCTCCAAGGATGGAGACTCCACAGCCTATCTGGGCAAACTGTTCCAGTGCTCAGTTATCCTCACACTGAAAAGTGTTTCCTGATGCTCAGAGGGAACCTCTAGTGTTTCACTTTGTGTCCATTGCCTCTGCTCCTGTCACTGGGCACCACTGAAAAGAGTTTGTCTCCATTCTCTTTGTGCCTCATCTTTCAGCTGGAGCCCCTTACCCCGTTAGAGCAACTTAGGTATTACCTGAATGATGGTGGAAACACTTGCATTCTGTGGAACTGTTTGAGATCTCATTCTGCATTCTTTTTCACTAAAGATTGTGTTTTCTTTTCCTCCTCTGTGATGTGTTAGTTTTTAGCAATCACTTGTCAATAGAGTTTATTGTGGTGTGGCAAAGCAAAGGATCAACTTGTCATTGCATTACGTTTATGTGCAATTGTAACGTGAGTTGCTGTTACAGAAGATGAAACTCGGATATCTGAACCTAAATATCTGAACACTATATTCTGAGATTTTCTGTTGCACATGCTTTAGCAGTCTTTAAGGGCATAATCATCAGGGTAATAATGGCTGTTTCAAAAATAATGGTGTTACAAGGGGAGAAATAGTGTAAAAAACCCCAAACCACAACAAATAAAACCCCAAATCAAATCAACCAACCAAAAATCCCCACCCAAAACCAAAACCAAAAGCAGAGGCTTGTATTCTGTGAAGAAAAGATTATTTAGTAATATGATTGTTTTTAGAAAAAAATCTTATTCTGAATGACCAAGGCCATTGACTAGTCCATCCTCTCTATTTCTGTCTTTCTATACCTGATATATAGCATTCACTTAGCTCCATTAAAAGTTAATCTGATAAACTGATACTAAAGAAAATACTTCTTCTCACCAGTAAACCAGAAATGTTGTCTCATCTCATCCCTCTGTATGTAATTATAGTGTCATTATTTTTCTGTCTTGTTGGTTTCAGATTTAAAATGACAGCTTATCTTCATAGGTTTCATGTCAGTAGGGTTTATTTTAACAGCATTCTGTCTGAATGTAACCTTTGTAAAAGTACGTGTGGTGAAACAATTAAAGGGATTTGTCGTATGTATAAACTAACAAAATTCTGAAGTATTTCAGACCTGGGGTAGTCCATGTAGTAATGCTGTGGTCAGCACCTGTGTTCATTCCCAAGGTCAGCAGAGATACAGCTACAGGCTTTTATTTTGCCTCAGAATTATTTGTAAGGTGAAGCTAAAGGGAGAGAGGAGGAAGATGAAAAACAAGCTTAATTTAAATTAGCAGATGTAATTTTCTGACTGACATATGACCTGTTTTGTGTTTTCCTTATTTGGGCATTTTTATATTGGAAGACATGGCATTTGGGATTGGAACCAGCTATCATTCTTGCAATAAAGCTCTTCTGTGATACTGTTATTCCTTGGGTAAACTGAGTAAATTTCTCTCTCTTGGCTGTGGTAGTATTAGTACCAACACTTGCTGCAGAAGTGAATTGTGTTGATGGGAGCCATTGTTTGATTTTTCCAGAGGTTGAAGCATTTTGTGATTTTGGGTGTTTTGGTGATTAATTTTTTCCCCCCTTCTTCCTTTCTTTGTCCATAATATGGATGGTATTGGTGAAAGCTTCCCACAGTTCCCTTAATGGCAAGCCTCTTCCCTTGGATATACGTTCTGAGAGGTACATCCTTGAGGCATTCTGAGACTGAAAGGGAGATTTCCCCCCCCCCCCCCCCNGAGTTCCCCCCCCCCCCCCCCCCTTTCTTTGCTTCTCTAAGATTGCTAATCAAGGTGTTAACCCTGTGGGGGGCCTCTCCAGTAGCAACAAGGCAGAGACCACACAGTGTTTTCACATAGGTCACTGTGGACGGGAAGTAGATAGCAACAACTTTTGGCTGGACTTACACTGGTGCATGTGAAACATTTTAGTCTGGATAATAGTTGACTCCACTCCTCCCTACCCCCTCTATCTTTTTGTAAGAAGCTGGAGCTGTTTGCCATGTTCGAGTGCCAAAAAGACCTTTTGTCTCTTTGGGAACTGAGGCAGACGTGCTAGGGTAGCTGATATATAGAATAAAGAGTGGGAGAGCTGATGTAAGGGGGAAGCAGCTGTGCTTCACTGAACTACAGTTTATTAGGTGATGTTTCTATAATGCCAGTCTTGTGATTATTGTATTTGTATTTTAGAATTAACCGAGCTGTGTGCCTCATAGAATCATCCCCTGAAAGCCCACAAAACTCTTCATTCTTCTGTGCTTCAGTATTCAGTGACAGATTTGGCTTATTTGAAGGCTCTTAGGTAGGGTGTAGGGAAGGAGAAAGGTTACAGGTTCTTGATTTGAGTATAGACTAAGGATGCTAAAAGAGTGTCTAAAGAATTGAAGTTTACAAATCTGACTTTTGAGAACTATGGCAGTGGGCTTGGAACTGGATGATCCTTGTGGTCCCTTCCAACCCTGACAGGTTCTATGATTCTATAAAAGCTGTAGGAATTAAACCTTACTAAAGCAAGCACACAAAGATAGGTTGATTTGGCCTTTTGTTCCTTTGGGACATTTTGTGTTGTGTTTTCTTTGTGGTTTTGTGTTTTTGTTTTTTTTTTTTTTTTGTAAGAGAGAAACTGCTCCAGAAGAACATCATTGATTACATTGTGTGTGGGAAAATGCTGCCATTTGCAAATAATAAAACACTTCCCTCCTCCCCTCCATCTTCAAATGACTGATCCTGTAGTTACAAAACACTACAACTGTTTTTATCATCCTTTTGACTTAATGATGTCCTCCTGCTTGAGAGTTCTTGGTAGTGACTTCTCATACTTTGTTTTGAATTCCCTCTAACCTGCAAGCTCGTGTAGCAGAAATAATGCACATGAAGTGACAATGTCAGAAGCAATTCCTTACCCATGGGTGTTTTGTGCAGTAATTATTCTCTCTGAATTTCTTGACAACCCTTTCAGATTTGTGGTTCGTAGTCAAGTTTGCAGCGAACTGGAACATAGACCATGGAAGGCTTAAAATGTTAATTGCACAGAGGAATTATCAAGCATTCCTGCACAAGCTGATGAACGATGAAGAATTTTCTTGGAGTGCTTCTGCTTAAGGCTTGTTTATTAGTCTTTCCAGGAAAATGTTACTTTGCTTATTGTTTGATGGGCAGGAGACATTTAACTTCAAACTTTTCTGTAGAATTGTGGAATATTACTATTGGTTGTATGGTTAATTTGTTGTGGGTTTTTTTTTTTTTTTCATTAGTTGTGAGATCATTCAAGATCAGGTACAATGTGTGTACCTCTATTTAGGTATTGATGCTGAAGCATCTTGAGAGAGATGCCGTGGATAAATGATCTGGAGACACATAACACGGCAGTCATAAGCAGTCTCTTAGAGCTATAGCAATGTTTCAGTATTTGAGTGAGGAAAAAGGATTGAGTTTAAAGAAACATAAAACCCCCCTATGGCACAGAGTTGGAACTGGATTATCTTTGAGGTCCCTTCCAACTTTACCATTCTATGATTCTTTCACCATGAATTTAAAGTGACTTTGGAAAAGTTCTTTTTGCAGTTATAGTTGCTGCTGGTGCCTGTAATTGCAGAAATACTTGGTCAGAGAACTAAGGGGTTTATGATCCAGAGAATGCAAGTTACGTGTGCTCTGTGAGGTTGCTCTGACACTGCAAAGTCATTACAGACAGTGAGCATTGGGCAGATAACCTAAAGCTCAGCTCTCCCCTGGAAGTATACTTAGCATCCATGAATCAACCTTCCCTACACAAAGGGCTGCCCTTACATGTGTTAGCTACCTTGAGAATGGCTGTCATTTCACAAGTGAGGCTTTAGGAACAGGGCTCAATCTGAGCTTGGAAGAGGAAGGAACCTGGATTTATCCACTGCATGAGATGAATTGAGCATTCTTTTGCTAATTCATTCCATGGATAGTCCTGCATCTGTTACATGTGAGTGATAAAGTGTGCTCTGGAAAGTGCTTGTGGGGTGTATGTGTGGGGTGTTTTTGGCTTTTTTATTTGAGTGTCTTTCTTTTTTTAACAACACTTCACATGAAGTCTTCCACAGTTAAAAGTATATATAATAATGTTTTGTTTTTCTCGACCACAGAAGGGATTTGACTCAGAAGCTTGATTCTGTGGAGCTGTGAACTATCATCTTTGTTTATAAATTCGAACAAAGGAATGGTAGGCACTTACAAGTTGTTCATTTGGACCTGTCACTTTTGCTTTCAGGACTGAATACAAGTACTAGACTTTATTCTTCCTGTTCTAATCAGATTTTCATATTGAAAAACTTTTTTTACTAAATATGAACCATGAACTTTTGAAGAAGAAAGGTAAGCTTGATAGGGAAAAAAAGAAGAAAGCTCAAGAGAAGTGATAAGTGTATAGTCAGAGCTAAGATGAACTTCAGAGTTTGTCATATCACAGCAGTTGACCAAAGTGTCAGCACATCTGTTTAATATTCTGGTATTAGAAATCAATTCTATTTAAAAAAGGCAAACCACATTACTGCCCCACCCCCTCAATAATCAAGGAACTTGATGACATTCTTACTTTTTTTTTTTTTGAGGAGGAGGAAGGGATGACAATCCTTATTAAGGCAGGGTACTGCAAAACACTATTCTCAAAGGTTAGATAACAAAGTGAAGCACACTGGGCAGGTCTTGTGTACTGAGGCGGTTGTGTAGCTGAACTCTTTGTGTTTTGCTGACTCGTGTGAGAGAAATCATGTGTGTTTTACAAGGCAGCTTTCCTCTTCCTTGCAAAACCTCAGTGGTGTTTCAAAAGAGTAGAAATACTTGGTTAAAGAGCTGAACAGATGCTTTGGTAACATTTGGTACTTGTGCTAGTACGCAGATGTGTTCCATCAGACCTCAGAACTGAAGGGCAGTGGGAGTACAAAAGGGAGGGATGTTTAGCTCTATGGGACAAGTCACTGTTGAAGGAGATCCACAGTGGTTCAGGAGGCTGGCCAAGATGGTCTGTGCTTCTGTTTTCTCAAGCTTTCCTGAAGCAGTCTCTCTCGGTCTGTCAGTCTTGGATGGGCATAAGGAGAACAGCTGATTTCTATATTAAATGTACTTAAAATATGCTCGTCTCCATCTCTGTTTTGTATTTCTAGTACAGAGAAAAGAATTGTATTCTAGTCTGAAGATAAGCCACCCTTTTCCTTTCTTAGTGTCTTCTGTTGCACATGTATCAGATGTACTGTGTCATGGAAATGCCACTCCCCAGCCCCCGTGACTGAAAACACGTCTGTCATTGTAATTTTGAGTGCTGCTCCTGTTGTTTAGTTGGAAGCAGGCTTAAATATCTGTGTAACTGTCTTTGCTGTGGCTAAAGCAGAAAAGTAGTATACTAAAACAATTCTGTTTTTTTAAGAACCTGTCCTTGAAACGTTTTGCCAGATGGTCCATCTGCCTTCCTTTGTTACATGCAAAGCAGTAAAAAATAAAACAAAGTTTTAGAATACTTTTAAACGTGCAAGCTGGGGATTTTTTTTTTTTTTTTTGGGGGGGTGGGGGTAGTATTCTTGTTTGTTTTTTACAAAGCTGTCTTAAGTTCTGGATGGTTTCTTCTGCCAGTTCTGTCCCACCTCTTCCCGCCTTCCTTGAAACTGTGCTTAAAAAAACGAAAACAAACGCTTTTGGTTTCCTGACCTTACAATCACAGCATGCAGATGTCCTTGGCTGTTGCTCTGTGGTGCTTGACGTTCATTGTTGCAACATTTGAAACTGTTCCAGTGTGTGTGTGGCAATATGTTTTGCTATCAACTGTATGAATGCTGAAACTTAAATGATGAAGAGATACTTATTAACTCCTAAATTCTTGTTTGCCATAGAGGGTGTGGAAGAATGTATGCTGTTGAGGCAATGGATGATGAAGAGATTATTTGTATCTAGTGGAGTTTTTACACTTCTTCAGTTCTGGAAAGCAAAAGAAAATGGGAAAACAGCATCATCTTTTACACCTGACAGACTGGAATTAATTTGTCTCTTTGTCATTGTCACCTTTTTTAGGGACTGTAATAGGAAGAATCGTATTGTCCACTGATTGTCGAAATGGATTGTATGGTGGAAGGAGCGTGTTCTCATGGGGGCTGGGATAAGGGATTGTTAGGAGCAAGTTTGGGTTTCTTAGATGGCAAACAGACCAAAAAAAAAAAAAAAGAGCCTTTTACCACTAGTTATTTTCTTCAGATGAAATAAAGAGAAGAGGAAACAAGTCCTTCAACTTCTAGGGATGAAGGATGGCACTCAAACCAACATACATTTCAGTTGCTCTTAGGATGGATACCTGACCGTACTTGCACCTGTGTTATAGAAAGGCAAACAGTGGACTTGCTTTGTTTTTTGAGCTCTCTTGTCAGAGGAAGTGGAACAGTAATTTGCATAAAGAAGTTTTTAGAGGAGGTTCCAGATGTGAAGACCTGTTACAAATCCCATGGAGTAACAGCTGCTAAAGACAGTGATGGAAACTCCTGATTCATTAGAGACAGCAAATGAAACTTTGTATTCCAGTTGTTTAAACAGGAATGTTCTGCAGTAAAATCAAAGTGATTCTGGAGGTTTTCTCATGGATAACCTGATCCACTTGAAAAACTGTTCAGTTCCCAATCCCAGCAACAAACTAACTGCTCTAACCACTACTTCCTCTTGCACTATGCCAAGTGATCTTACTAACAAGGGGAAGCAGGGGGATAGTGTAGAAGTGTAGAACAGAGTTCATGTGTTTCAGGATCAAAGGGGAGAAAAAAATAATTAAAAAAAGGTATATTCAAGGAAGATGTTTGCTGGGGAAGGGAGTCCTCTCTAATGAGACATACATGCAGCTCTGCTTGAGAAGGAGGAACTGCAAGGAAGGAAACAAGTCATAATCTGAAGGCATTTGCCCATTGATGCAGTGGGTATTTGCTTACAGATTTGGCAGCTGCACCTTTTCTTGAATTGTGGTTTTTATTCTAGGAATTCCTGTTTCATGACGTTCTTAACCATAGTCTGCTAAACTGGGAATGTTTGTTTCCTACATCGTCTAAATTGAGGTTCTGAAAAATCAGAATGCAGAATGTTACTGCTATTGCAGGGTTCTTTGAACTGAGATACAGGAAAGGTAAAGGTAAAGGCTATGGTTATAGGATCTTCTGAATCCTAAGTTCATGGTGCTGCTACACTACAAGGAAAACTATGCTAAGTGTATGGCTCCTACTTTCTATTGCTGGTACAGACTCACGTTGTTCTTACTAATTTGTTTAATTACAGCAATATGGCTGTTTTATGTTGAAGCTGGTTTATATTTACTTTGTGAAGACATTCATTTTAGTTAGTGCCAAAAGAAATTGCATATACAGTCTCTGCATGCTAAAAAATTCCTGCGAGAGTGTCCTTATGTGGAAAATATAAAATTAGTATTTTGATTGCATGCTATGTAATGTTATTTGAAGATGTCATGTATGCAGTAAAGATAGTCCAAGACTGAAAGAATGGACTAACAGACTATATCACAAGAATTTAAAAAAGAAACTGCTTGGCAATGTGAAACACACATATGTGTAGCTTTCTGAATGTCTTTGTTATGAGTAGATCAGTGAATGAGTGAAGGTGGTGGTGTTAATTTTTTTTAACAGTGTTGCATGACCATATAGTTCTTTTATTAAATCCCTTTTTTTCCCCCCTGATAACTAGAGTAGCTTCTTCTGACCTGCTCTTGATTGTCATAGAGGGAGAAATTAGAGTTAATCTGTACTTCTTGAAATAGCTGCTCAAAGGCTTTCTTCTGTCTAGTATCCAGGGAGAAGTTCCTGTACAGGTCTTTGTCTTGGTTGCAGCACTTTAGTCACTTTCTAAAACCTGAAAGTGATAAAAATTAGAGGATTAGCAAAAGAGATGTGAATATTTGGGGTCTTGTGAGACCTGTCCTAGGTCCTGATTCAGCCTAAGTTCCCAGGTAATGTTTAAGACTTGGTTCAAACAAAATGCAGAGCTACCTGACTTCTCGACTGTCAAAGCATTTCCTAAGCATTCCGTAGCAACGAAGTTTCTTTTGGTGCAATGTTAGGTTCTTTATTGTCTGTAGGCAGTTTTATAACTCTCTGTGTGGCTGTCCTGTGGAAGTAAATGTATGAAGTAAAGATTCAAAGCTGGCTTAGCAATTGAACTTTAGATATTGCTGTAAAAGTGCAGAACAAACCCAGCCAATTCTGAAATCAATTTGTATTGCCATGTAATTGCTGCATGTAAGAAAACAAGTGGAGAGTTGAAGTGTGTTTTCTGTTTTGCAGGTGTTGCTGAAATAGTTTGATTTATTTGAAGTGTATGATTTCATGCAATTGGGCCTGATTGTTAGTGCAGCTGTCAACAGCTGCATGCTCATTTTGCTAATTGCATTCTAGTAAGACAGCAAAGCTTATTTTAAGATATGCAGTTGTCCACATTTTTTTTTAAAGCAACTACACACATTCAGAAGATTCACTGCATAGAGTTCTGTACTATCACAATGAGCAGTCACTGCTCTAGAGGAAATTTGAGAGCTTGTAAACAAGGTTGTATCAGCCAGTCTAGTGTGTGGATAGCATCTGTGAACCAAGCCACTTAAATTCATGCAGTTCTAAGGGCTTTGAAATGGTCTTGTCCTTGCGTTTAGTTTAATCATCTGCTCTTCGGGAGTATTTTATTGTTTAACCTGTAAATATTTTGTTACAATTAATTCCCATTGCTGCATCAGTATTCTGGTTGTGCATAGAGGAACTATGAACTTCTGTCACATCCTGATCATCTCCTTCAAGAAATATGTACTTACAGTGAGAAATTTGTGTAAAATTGTGTAAGAAGTGTCTTAGGAGAGT
Organism: Ramphastos sulfuratus; assembly: GCA_013399055.1. Classification (NCBI taxonomy): domain Eukaryota; kingdom Metazoa; phylum Chordata; class Aves; order Piciformes; family Ramphastidae; genus Ramphastos; species Ramphastos sulfuratus. The sequence goes on from WBNM01041951.1 coordinate 632,262, forward strand.
AGACTATCTATTATGCATGCTAGTTCTGTATAGAATACTTGTAGTTTTAGTGGTGTCTGTTAGCTACTTAATTACAGTCGACAGTATGAAATGTATAATGCAGTGTTGTTTTTATTTGTTATATAGCCTTATGCCAGTATATACAGGCCTCTAAAAGCCGAGATGGTGCCAGCCGTTTCATTTCAAGTGCAACAGAAGGTAAAGGGAAAAGCTTGGGGAAAAAAGCACCCAATTTTTTGTTCACCTGATACCCTGTCTTCATGTGATTCTTGATCTTTAAGATAGACTCTCTTCACAGCTAACTTCTTGTGGATACCCTTTTTTCCTAAGTTTTAAAGAAGAAATTAAGTGATGCCACCTGTATATCTATCTTAAACTTGCATTGTCTTTGCATCTTGTCTATTTGTGCTTTTCTTCAGTGCTGGAATTCTACAGAAATGGAATCATTAGCTATGCTTGAACAACAATCTGACATAATCTGAAGAACAGCTTAGAGAATTGGCTGTCATGATCACAATATGAAGACACTTGCATTTAAAGAAAAGCACAGATACTTAATGACATGGAGATGTTACAGTGCTAATCCTTGCTAATATCTGAAGTCTGATTATATGCTAACTAACCGTCTTGCATTTTCTGTTTCTCTTAAAAGGACTGTGTGCTTAATTCACTTATGCTCGCATCTACCTGCTGATGTCCTACTTTTTGGCCATGTTGGAGCTTGAAAAGTGAATTATGTATTTACTTTGGAATTTGTCTTTCATCTGCAGGGGAAAACTTTGAACAGACTCCATTAAGACGCACATTTAAATCCAAAGTTCTTGCTCGCTATCCTGAGAATGTTGAATGGAACCCTTTTGACCAGGATGCAGTGGGAATGGTCAGTATCAGTTAAAGGCTTTTGTTTTTAAAACAACAACCTACCTTAACATTCATTTGTGTTTCCCTTTGAAAGAAATGTGCCATTAATTTCCTAAATTGTGGAGGCTCAAAAGGCCTTTTCATTTAATTGGGATTTTTTAAAAAATAAAATTAACTTATAACCTAAGTGATAAGTCCCTAGGAGAGTTGTTTGAATCTCTAACAACTTTTTTTGTTACGTTGCAGAGAATTGGTAGAGAAATAAATTAGTCTGCAATTAATGAATCTTTGTGTATGATTTTTCTGATTAACATAATGCAGTGTGGATTCTTAATTTATATAAAATACAGTACTTTTCTCTGTCAGCTTTCAGATCTTAGTGACCAAAGTACTTTCCTTTATCTGAATTTGAATTCTGTTATTTTACTGCCATTGAGATTGGCAAGAGAATGGTTATGAGTTTCAATAAAAACCGTTTACAGCCTTTTAGTTTTTCTGATTTATATACATTTAACTGTATTGTTCAGAGATGTAATACTTAATAGAATTTGAAGTGAAATGTGATGACAGTGAATTCTAAGTCCTGTTTTTATCAGTGCTTCTGGAGGCAGGGAGAGAGAAAAGTGTATTTTAATGGCTATCTCCCCTTTCTTTTATAGCTATGTATGCCTAAAGGGCTTGCTTTCAAGACACAAGCGGATTCTAGAGAACCTCAGTTCCACTCTTTTATTATTACTCGTGAAGATGGCTCACGGACATTTGGATTTTCTCTCACGTTTTTTGAGGAAGTCACTAGCAAACAGATCTGCAGTGCAATGCAGACGTTGTATCATATGCACAATGCTGAATATGACATTCTTCATACTCCACCCACAAATGACAAAGATAGCTGCAGCAGCACTGGAGACTTGAATGGCACTTCTGTTTCAAAGCTACAGCGTTTTAACTCCTATGACATCAGCAGAGACACACTCTATGTCTCAAAGTGCATTTGTCTGATTACTCCAATGTCTTTCATGAAGGCTTGTAAGAAAGTACTAGAGCAACTTCACCAAGCAGTGACTTCACCTCAGCCACCACCTCTACCTTTAGAAAGCTACATCTACAATATTCTTTATGAAGTTCCTCTTCCTCCAGCAGGAAGGTCATTGAAATTTTCAGGTGTTTATGGACCGATTATCTGCCAGAGGCCAAGCACCAGTGAACTACCATTATTTGATTTTCCTGTTAAGGAAGTTTTTGAATTGCTTGGAGTAGAAAATGTGGTTCAACTCTTTACCTGTGCCCTGCTGGAATTTCAGATACTGCTTTATTCACAGCGTGAGTACTCCCTTGTTGTTTTCTCATCTTGTTGTACTGGCACAAAGTCTTTTTGTTTCTTAAATGTAAAAACACCCCAAAGCAGATAGCTGTGTTCAAGTGACATTAGCATGCTAATGCAGTCAGGCTGGTCCAGTGCAGGTTTTAAGAAAAGGATTGAAGTTGCAAAGAAAGCTCCTCTTTTTAGACACCTAAACTTAAAACTTTGGATATTTACATAATCTCCTGCATTCATGGACTGACTTTTTTCTCTCTGGAAATGCTATGCAGTTTAATAGAGCAGTATGCCTTCTCCTATGTTCCTCTCCAGTACCCTAGCTGAGTTCCCTCATATCTCTGCCCAGTTACCCATGCATTTTGAGAAAGTGCATAGTAAATTATATACAGTTCTGAGGAAGAATTAATGATGCAAATATAATTTTCTCTTTGAGTACCAAAGTCACATTTAAGTTGTTACTTTAAAATAAAATGACCTGAGAAGAGTTTTATTTGATCGAATTTGAATCCCAAATCTTTGTTAGGGCCTTGAAACAGTCGAAGAGCATAGGGAGCAGATAAGCTGACATAGCATCTGTTTAATAAATTATGGGGTAATGTGTGTTGAAATCTGTGAATGTGAATGCTTCCTACTCTGCATCCTATTACTCTAACACGGAGTGTGTGGATTTATGCCAAAAGGTAATTCTTCTGTTTTATTTTCTTTTGTCCCAGACTGGTTAACATTAATTCAGGCTCACCCACCCATAATGGTGTGGCTTAAAGTAGACAGACTGCATTTTGAACACTGCCTAGAAAACCCCAAGACAGTCCATGGTGTTACTGAAATGTGGTTTTGATCTTTACTTCCATTGCACTGTCACTGAAATACATAAAATACAAATGTTAGCTATTTATAAAATATAGCCTGCAGCTATTAGCAATATTCTTATTGAAATGAAATGTAGGTGTTTATGTGTTGGGTTTGCTTGTAGACTAAAACCAAAGATCAACTTTGTACAGTCAAGGCGATTAAAAGCGTGTAATGGCATCAGGGTGTTGAGTCACAGCTCTTGCATTGTGTAAACATTCTCAGCTTCCAGAGAAAAATTATAGAGCGACTCAAACACAATCAAAAAAACCTTGCTGTACTCAATAGTGGTTACTCTCTTGGGTTTAAGAAACAAGTTGTTTTGCTAATTATTCATAGAAAGTCTAGCAATACTTGTCTAGCAACCAGGCTTCTTTTGAGGTTTCTCCAGAAATGCATTAGGCATTTACATTTGAGATTTAGGACGAGTTTGTTTAGGTGGATATCTGTGTCCCACCAGAGGAAGGTTCAAAACCAGGTCCTCTATCTGCAGCAGGATGCAGTCCTGTTGGGCTACAGTTGTGCTGGACACCTGTGGCAGAAGTATGTGTGCTTGGCTGGTTAGAAACACCTCAGGAAAAGCAGTATGTGCACTGTTGTATGGGAGCAGTGTTCCCTGATCTGTCTTCAGGGCATGGCTTTAAAAGCAGTCTTTGCTCTCAAGCTGCAACTTACCTCACTTCTGGACTTTTGTATTATGGGTTCTCTTTCCAAGTTGTATTAATAGGTTCAACTTCTTTTCTTGGATGCTTTCCAAATGTCTGTTCAGTGGCTAATTGAAGAAGCTTAAAATAGCTCTGAAACATTTGCGTTTCTTGTTCTCATGCACAGACATATGGAAGTTGAAGGGATCTTGTGGGCCTGGCTTTTCACAGCAGTTTCTATCCATTGTTCCTCTTCTTCACCCCAAACTTTGATTGAGCTGAGCTGTGATGCACCTTATGAAACATGTCTTGTCTCTGTCAAGCTCTCACCTATAATTTCTGTCTGAAATGTCTTCCTTCAGCAGAAAAAGAATTCTAGTATGTGTCTGGTGAATTTTCATCCTCAGTTTTAGCAACCTAGCTGTGACAGGACCTTCTCAGCAGTAATAGCCTGAATTTTTGAGTTGTAGGTTCTCTTAAGTATTTGCTTGGGTTTTCTTTTCTCTCTTCCCCTCCTCACCCCGCTCACTGTTTTTTCTTGAAAAACTCTCTGGTGCAATTTGCTAGTACTCAGAATATACTTTCAGAGCTCCTGGTGTGTTTATAAGAGAAGCTATTGCATACTGCTGCCAACAGCCATGTTCGTGATGGTTTGGGAGTTTACCCCCCCCTACTTTATAAAATCACCCAGACTAGACTCAGCCAGCTGGAAGTTAAGGACTGAAGCTCTGTTTACAGCTTAGCACAATGTACAAGCAGAGATATACACAATATACATGAATATTTACAGAAATACGCAAGTTAAAGGTAATACAGAAACACAACACCCCTCCCAGAAATCAGAGACCCCAGGAGGGGCTCCCAACCACCCTTCCACCTTCTTCCTACCCCTCTACCTTACCCCAGGGTCTGGCTTACGTGCAAGGTGAGTTTGGAGGATTGGCAAGGGGGATTAGAAGCAGAGTGGTTAGTTAGGTTAGCCGAGAGGCCAGAGGACAAAACAGACTCTCCATCTATGTTATCTATGTTTGTGTCCTTGTTCCTCTATATCTCAGCAAGCCTACGAGTGAAGCAGACATGACCAGTGTTTGCTTTTCACAGCCTGTAATATAATTATTTTCATAAAAATATTCCAGTTAGCCTCAAACCAGCACACACGCTGAAGACTCATTTTTTTGTCCTTTTGATACTTATGTACTTTGTATTACTTGAAATGAAAGCGTGAAATATTTTTAAGTTCTAGGAAATCAACTTTTTCTTCCTGCAATTTTTGTTTTTATCTTTTCTAACCATGGCCTTCTGTTTTCTTCTACATCACAGTGAATTGGAAAATGGTTTTAGTGAAGCGATTGCTTGCTTTGCTGAAAAGGATGAGATCAGTAGGAAAATGGAACTTCTGACTGAGGTTCTGATCATCTAATACCTTTACTTAGCATTTTTCTTTTGCTTTGTTTCAGTTTGTTTAGACTTTCTTGGAGGTTTTGTTGCTTTTGTTTGTTGGTTGTCATTTGGTTTGGCTTGTTTTAAAAAAAAATGGAATATTCTCCAAACACATTCTGCTCTTTCTTCTGTATGCTTGACATAATGCTTTTGGTAAAACAAGGAATGTTGAATGGAGGTACAGGTGATGGTGCATTCAGTTCTAAGTGTAACTGGGAGTTTTGTAAGAGCTTGCTCACATTCTTGCACATGTGGCAGTGTGGGGTCCAGGTTGTTCTTCAGAATGTAAATGTTTTTTTTTTTTTTTTTTTTAATGCTCAAGGTGCTCAAACCTGTGGCAGTTGAAGTGGTTGGAGTAATTTTGCATTTAATTAGGTCAGATGAGATTGTGTTACTCATTGGGTTGATATAGATGTTGAACCTGTTAGGATCAGGGGGATTACTTGTAAGATCTATTTGTTATAAAACACGACCCTCCCCCTGCCCAGAAACAACAACAAAGCCAAAAAAAAAAAAACCAAACAAAAAAATCCCATGAAAATTCCCCTATCCAACAACCCAAAACTCTTGGAGGACTTTGCTGCCCAGTGCAATCCTGTTTGAATTATTTAGCACCTTAAGTTGCAGTCAGCCCTTGGAATAGGAGTAGCTTCGCTTGGCAGTGAATGTGTTTTGCTTTAACACATTCCTGGCTGCTTCTGGAAATTCTTATTTTGTCCTGTGATATTGGCACAGCTTGTGTGTTTTGGAGCAATGTAAACCAAATGTAGGGAATGAATACATTCATTTGATTGTCCTCTTCAGAGAGTTGTCTCCCATTTGGAAGTGTGTTAGAGCAATGCAGATGCCTCAGACTGAAGCCTCTGAAGCTGCTTCTAGTGCTGAGCCACTGCTGTGGTACTCTGGCAAAGAAACAGTGGTGCTGGAAGCCTTCAGCAGTGCCCTCACCAGATTATTCCGTGGGAGCTGCTTTGCATTCCCATGATTTATGTTGCTCTTTTATCTGTGAAATAGACTTACCCCTTATCTCCGTAGAGCACCTAGAGCTCTTTTGAAAAGTGTGCACTGAATTAAGACAGCTGTGAAATCTGCTTGGAGGCAATTTTCTAAATGGCTAAAAACAATGAAAGGAGAAGTGTGAGGCACCGCTGCCAGAGACTGTGGTGTTGAACAGTTCTTCTGGATCGTAGCTGTCTGCCATTTTTAAGTACAAATGAAGGCTTTGCTTCTGCTTTGCTTTTGAATCACTTCTTACCATCTTTGTTTCACTTGGTGTTCGCTCTGGAGATTAAAAGTATTACTGTTATTTCTTTGCAGTATTAGTCCCGTTTTACCCAGCTCTAATCTCTTACATAGGACATTTTCTTATTATGCCTTCAGTGATTTAGGAGATGCACTGCTTGGCACAGACATCGTGAATCAGCCTGTCGGACAGCAGTGAACATGAAAAGGAAGTACTTCCACTGTGCTTCTGCTAACCACAGTTTGATCTTACTTGCAGAGTTTAAATAAAAGGCCCAATTAAGGAAATGTATGTCTAATGAGTCTGCCTTACTGAATACCTGTGCTCAGAAGAATTTATTGAAAAATACTTTGGTGTACACCGTGTTTTCTGCTATGAACAGACATGCCTAAAGCAAACGCTCAAGGCAAGGCTTTGTTCTGGTGGCTCAATTGCATTGCATGCTGCCTGTCCCATAGAGACTATGTATATGATATTTTTTACCTTTTATTCCCCTTCAGGTTAGAGAGAAGCTTAATCCTGGCATGTTCCCTGCCTTTCTGGTTTACAACATATTTTCTGAAGATATCTAAACTCATCTGTAGTATGCAATGTAGTAATGGTCCACCACTTGCTGCTTTATAGTAGCAGTATGGGAGTTGTGTAGAATAGAAGTTGATAAGTGCAACATATTCCTTTGTGGTCCATAAACCAGGAAGATTAGAAAGAAAAAAATATTCCAGAATGTGATCATGTAATGGTTTAAAAATTTGCAAAGTCAGGGAATTTCTGTATGCACTCGATAGACTTCTCTGTGGTACAGCAGCCACCTTCTCCCCATCCTGTTTCTCTCTTTTCAGAACCAAGACCCCTCAATTCCTCTTTTTCATGGATTTACTTGCTTTTTTGCAGATCAACAAAGACATCTAGCTACACTAGATATAAATAAATACTAGTGTAAATAGCTTCTTATATATACTTTAAGGAATCATGTATTTTATCTACAGAAACTGTTTTGAGGAATGAATCAGCCTTTTCCTATGTTCTTAAATGGCCACGTTAAAAGCTAGTGGATTTTCTTTTCCTTGCACAGTGATCAGTTAAGTGCTTTCCAAACTAATAGTGCTATGTCACTTTATTCCTGCCAGTGCTCTTGTACAATGTCAAAAGACTATGTGTCATTTGCACCAGAATAAACATCTTCTGGTTTCAAAAGTGAGTGAGCCTGTTACTGAGTTGCATCTTGCCTTTGTCCTTGCCTTTTGCTAACAGCTTCTGAGATGCATAAAGCCTGCAGAATGCAGTCATTGTTACCTGCAGGCTGCAACTGTACAGGCCAAATAGTTGGGAATGGCTTAAGCCATGCGGATGTCCAGGATCAGGGAGCTGCATTTGCAAATAACTTGGTTGCAGGAAGTAGCTGCTGAGTGTATAGAAATTCCGAATTATTTATGTGACTTTAGCATCAGCCTTTCAAATTAATTACAAAGTTAGTTAAATGACAGAGGGAGAAGTTGTATTTAAATAAGCCAGCGGGATTAGACAGGGGGGTCTTGTGTAGCAGGAAAACACTGTTTCTATTCTGAGACTTGCGCTTTCAAATAGACAAGCTGAATAGGAATCAGCTGGAATGTTTGTATATCTATGGCTACTTTGAAAGTTCTTTTTAAAGCTGAACAAAATAGGGTATGGAATGGATTATTCTTCTTACCAAAGCTTATAATTAATTTATCACTTCTTTGCAGTCAGGCTGTGGTTAAGGCTGTAAACCAGTAAGTAATTGTGTAGGCAGAAACTGGTCTCCAGGCAGAACAGGGGAGTGCTGCTGGTGAAGTTCATTGATTGTTCCCTAGCATCTTTCAGTCCAAGTAAGCATTTGACCAAAACTTAAAACTGTTTAAGCTATTCTCAATTGTTTTGACTGAAGACTCCTTCAGTCACAATAGATCTTCTGTAAGGCATTGACAAGGAGCTCTGTGCAGTAACCACCAGCAAGGCTTGATCTGAAAGGAAGCAAGCCTAAATTGCAGCATTATGACTGATGCTAGCAAAACCTGTGCTGAGTTACTCTAGGATTATGGGGTTCTTTGCAGACCACAAACTCTGCAACTTTGTCTTCACACAAACTTAATTATGAATGCCATGAGCTGAATTTCTTGGCCTTCTGTCTTATGCTATCTGAAGTTTGAGTGGAGGGTGGCTGAGGGATAGAATTAAAGCCATAACCTTGGAAAGTGCACCATTAAGCTGATTTTTCTCTAGGGCACTTGTTTAGGACAAATGTTATTTTTGCAGTTTTCATCTGCGCTCTGCAACAGTGTGAAACTGCTTCAGCAACATCAACACCTGAACCTGTTCATGTAAGGGTTCTTTTCCAATTTCATAACATAGTTTTATGACCATGCTGGGAGCAGACATCCACACCCCACACCTTATACACATACGGAAGATACTGAATTTTAAGTTATTATTTCCTTCTCCTTTTTCCCCTACTTCTTCCTTCCCCTCCCCCTTTCCTGGCTGGGATTGGATGTTGTTGCAGTATCATGAAAAAGGCATACTATGATTCCAGTTTGTTATCCATCCATCTATCTATCTATGTGTCTATCTGTCTGTCTATCTCTGTCTATCTATCTGTCTTGACTAAAGGTTCAAAATGTCTTACCCTTGTGAGCTCATTTTACACTCTTCCCAGCGTGGCAACTCAAAAGCAGTCTGAATGTTTCAGCAGTTGTATTACATCACATGCTCTAAGTTATCTGATGTTGTCACCTCGTTTATGGTGCATAGATATCAAAACTCATTAAAGATGAGTATGTAGTGTAAAATATGAGAGTGAGAAACCTATTAAAAATGAGTCTGCAGTATAGAATCCGAGAGCGAGGTGTTGGCCCAGCATACTGCAGTGTGAACTGCTCTAGCCACAAGCTGTCTGAATGCATGTTGCACAGGTGCCTTTAGCACTGCTGTGAAATTCTAGGAGATGACTTGTTTTGCATTCAACTGAGACTTGGGTCATACATGGCAAAGGATAAAGAAAACTGATGGGTTTTATTTTCTGCCCAGTAATTTCAGTTGCACTCTCGGGCTGGCTACTATACAACATACTTTTACAGAAATGTAAACACTCTCTTAGAAGATGTTTATCTGAGAGGTGCCAGATGCCTTGGGTTTCATCCAAGGCTTCTACAGAAAGCCATAAGCACAGGAAAAGGGAATTATTTCCTATCTTTTGCTTAGCCTGTTACAGTACTGCTTCCATGCTCAGATTGGTGTAGGTAGCAGAAGATGACTTCATGGATGCTAAGACTCAATTTGCTCATTTCCATATGACTTGTAGAGTGACCTACTTTGAGCTGAGCTCTCTGTTGTTTCAGCAAAATGTGCTTGGGTGTACAAGTCTGGGCTTTCATTAAGATGCTGCTCAGCTAATGCTGGGTTTTGTGGTTTCTGTTTTAAAGCAAACTCATTTCTTTTACTTGATCTACTTTGAAATGTTTGTGAAAGAAATGTTTTTTCTTGATATTTTTCAGATTATCAGAGACTGATGACTGTGGCAGAGACCATTACAGCACTTATGTTTCCATTTCAGTGGCAGCATGTGTATGTTCCTATCCTTCCAGCATCCCTCCTTCATTTTCTAGATGCTCCTGTCCCTTACCTCATGGGTTTGCACTCTAATGGGCTGGATGACAGGTCTAAGCTGGAACTTCCTCAAGAGGTGAGAGGAGCTTGTCTTAAATGATTAAATATTGTACATGACTGTGAGGGAAGTGAGAAATGATCCAAAAGGGTAGTGATAACTGTAACAGACACTGTGAAGTTCTTGCTGGCTCTGGTTTGGGGGTATCTCTTACTTTATTTTGGTGATGCTTTAGGAAGTCTGCAGCAAAATGCCAGCATATACTTGAGCAAACTGGTGCTTATTAGGTTAATACTCAGGAAGTCCTCCCTTGGAGTGAGGCTCTATCAATGCCAGACACTGTGTAAAGGAGAAGCGAACAGTGCATAAAGGTTCTGCAGCTCATACATGAAGCTAGGACTACCTTCAAACTGCTTAGAGGTTGTTTTTATTTAGGTTATCCCACTGTTAACTTCACATGTAGTCTTTCTAAGGATGTGCCAAGAGCAAGTTTAAGAGCTGATTGCGAGAATGAAGGGACCAAGGGTGGTAGAGCACTACCTGAGGTAGCAAAGAAAATGTCTTCAGGAGCCAGTAACCACCCATGGGAAGTATTTTCAGGTCAGTGGTGTCTGGCTGCCTCAAGAGGCAGCCCCATCAGTCATCCAAATGACTTTTCTCATGGAATGCCATTGGATAGTTTATTTGCTCTTGTATAAAGGAAATGCATGGCCTGGCATGCTGCTGCTCACAAGCTGGGCATCTCTATCAGGTATCCTGTGGGAAGTGCTTGCAGAGTTACTAGCTGCAGAACAGCACAGCTCTGGCCCCAGCTAGAGTCTGCTTACTTGTAGACTTGCCTTTACAGGGAAGGGAGTAGGTAAGACAACTGCTTAAAGTTGCTGGTAGGATTCTCTAATCTCATGCCATTTTCTCTGGTTGCCTGTTACTCTTCTATTGTCATCAGCATCATTGTGAAAGCAGAAGTGTGACAGGCAGAGGGTTTTGTGGTGGTTTTGGAACTTTCATTATCAGGCAATGCTGCAACATAGCTTGACACACAAAAAGTCTTCAAAAAGCTGTGTGAAATTAGAGGCAAGATATTTTTGTGAACTTCCAGTCTGGTCACCATGCCAACATTGCTCTTTTTCTGAAAATCCATATGCTGATAGTTTTCATTTGTTTTTCCTGGCAAGTTAAAAGGAAAAGATCTCTTCAAACTGCCTTTTTTTTTTTTTCCCCCTCTATGAAAACGAAAGTATTTACTATAAATTAAGTATATTAATATAAATTAGTATTTAAATTAAGTATATTTAATATAAATTAAGTCTTTACTATTTAAATATTGATTTGTTTCTTTTCTCCTTTTCTCTCTTTTTCCACATTGCCATAATCAATAACAGAATTAATATATGTTCTTGCCATGAAAACAGTCTACTGCTTTGGTTTGCTATATTTTTACAGAATTTTGGGTGTACTGACAGGCCTAATTAACACGAGTTGTACACTTTTTCAGAGAAAACAGCTAGTGAAGTAAAACACATGTATGGATGTGCATGATGATATAGATACCACAGATGTTTTCACCATTATAACAGGCTCTAAGAGAATGTGCTCCTTCTGTAAAGAATTCTCTTACTTTAAAATCGCTACACTGCTTCCAATAAGCTAATTTCAAGTAGATACCTCAATTATTTAAAGGGTAAATGGTTACATTATTTAAAAGGTAAATGATAAAGAGCTTTATCAGCTTCGTTTGGAGGTTTAAAGTAAGCTATTTGATCTATTTTTATATGTTAAAAATTAAAAATAGTATTTAAAAATCTGGCATCTCAATTTAGGTTTTATTTTACAGATAGCCTTTTCTGAAGGGGGAGAAGTAGATTTTTTGATAGTACCTTACAGAGATGAGAATTGTCTGGGTGAACAGTAGAATACATGCAGAAGGTCACTGCTTGCTTACAAGAAGGGCACAAGAGCATCCTTTAGAGTTTAGGACCACTGTAAACACAATGCACAGCCAGTTGTGTGCATATTGCTGTTTTCTGGGTGTTAAGGGAAGTGTGTGGTAATCTGCAGGGTTGGGACCTGATGCACAAAGATGATACTTGTTTTTCAATGCTATGTTTAATCAAAAGCCCTAAGTCAGAACTGTGTTTCCATCTATGTAGGAAGGAATGTGAAAACCTGTATGTGGCCAATGCTTTGAGCACCTGGGCTGCACAAAGAATTAAAGTAGTGGTGATTGTGCTATCAGAACTGACCTAAATTGCTGTAGGCATCTATTTGCATACCTTGCAATTATTTATTAATATTAGTAAATAAAGCATGTTTTCTGTTTAGCTTGTCAGTAGGGTGGGGAGCTTACTTACTGTTAGTGAATGTTAGTTCCTCCTTTTGGCAGGACCTAAATGATTTCCTTCTTTATTTTTGAACAGAGCTGAAAGGAAGGATGTGGGCTTGATGCAAGCCTTGCTAGATCTGTCCAGGGGTTTGGCCCTTATTGTACTTGGGGTCACACTAAAGAATTGCAATTGTCCTCTAGCTTTGGAATTGATGGGTGTAGTCCAGACTCCAGTGAGCCAATGGAAAATTGTGCTGTTGTCCTCAGAGAACCAGGCTTTGGCATCAGATACACGAACACTGACTTGTTTGCATCCCTGTTTCTACAGTTTGTAAGGCTTTCACTTGGCCACCTTATTACTTGTGATGACAATAGTTTATGGGAAAGGCAAGCTTTTAAATTAGCACAAGTATTATGAAGGAACAGGGTTGTTTGAGCCTGGAGAGCAGGAAGCACAGGGGAGACCTTCTAAGCCTGCTCTTTCAGTGGTATCTCTACTTACACATGTTGCCAAGAGTCATCTTATTTTAGTGTTGTATGTCTAAAATCAGGATCAATGCATCCACAGAGGCTTACATTTAGGGCTGTCAGCTATTCATAGCTCACTCAACTGTGCTGCCCCCAGAAACAAAATAACTACAACTGTATGATCAAAATGCATTTTGTATGACCATGATTTAATAAAAAAGAAGTGCTTTTTAAGGGAGGGGACCCCTCTACCCTCACTGGTATTCCATTCTGTTGGATCTGTAGTGTGGCACTATTGTGAGGCTTCCTGTTTTGTTGTCTATTATTGCTGATTTATTAACTTGGGATTTCATTTTTACAGAAAAACAGTGTTTTGATAGGTCATGAAGGGCTTATCTTTGGTATTTCTGTTCCCTGGGGAATGTGGCCCTTTCAGAAGTGCTTATGGAGCTATCAAGGGTCACCTCAGTCTCCCTCCATCTACTGAATCTCCTTGATAGGCTATTTTAGGTAGTCCTCTATCCTATGGTTATTAACCAGGTACTAAAGTGTAGAATATCCCAAAAACCATTTTCTTTACACACTTTAGAGTATTGTTACACACTAACACATTTCTATTTTTAAATGCCTCTACAGAGGGCAAGGTCTGGAAAATGTGGTAGTAAATTGCCTGATGAACAATCATCATTAGTGGCTTAGAGTATTTAAACTATGTGGATGGCTCTTAAGGAGAAGCTTTGCAGAAGGGATATTTAACTGTGGGGAGAATTAGCTAGATGATTCCAGACACTTAGAAGTAATTCTAGCAAGCATTAAGTTTACCTTTGTCTTCACTGGCAAGGAGTTAATTTTTGATGTGAAGACTGGAATCTCTATATTGGTAAGGTTAACATTGGTTACTCTTTGACCAAACACTTTTAATGTACTTTCTGCAGAATCTATGCTAAGGTAAAATAAACCAAAAAAAGAGGGAATGTTGAATGGCATCAGTTAAAGAGAGTTTTAAAAGGAAGTAATACAGTTAATCTATTTGAAGAGTTCCTTAATGAGTCTGTCAGTTTGCAGGCAACTTGTGACAAATCAGATGTTTTTGGTTTTCCCCCAACACTGATAGGTAGGCATCGTGCCTAGTTTCAAGGCTTCATTTCTCTCATGTCTTGAAGTGCTTACAATGTTCCTGATAAATACTATCTGACTTCTCATCTCAGAATCATGTGTATAGTGGCTGTCTTGAAGTTCTTAAATTCAGGTGGTCACTTGAAACATAAGAGGTTTTGTGTACATTTTGTGCCTTTGTGCTGACTGTTTGAGCACTCTGCCTGCATCCCCAGCCCCACTGGGGCTGCTTTGCTAGGTATGCACACACAGCCTTGCTGAGTTTGAGCAGTGTTGCTGCTAGGAGTACCTCAACTCTATTGAAAAAATACTGAAGAACTTTTTTCTAGAGTGTGCTAGAAGCTGTTTCAGAGTCAAGACCTTAATTCCGTTTATTGACCTTGGATTCTTTTGCACACCTCATGCAGTTTGTGGTTTAATTTAGAGTAAAGGATCTATACAAGAGCTGCTAAACTGGTTATATGCATTTCTTTGAGCATAAGAAATCAATCCCAGTGTTTTGGGTTTTTTTTCTTTTTCTTTTTTTTTTTTTTTAAATGGTTAATGAGAGAGGGATTGGGACAGGAAAACAAAATTCATTCATTTTTTCACCTTGGAAGCAAACTTCTAAACTCGTTCAAGAAATTGCCTTAGTTCTCCAGTTGCTTACAGAAAAGAGAAGATGTACTGATGTTGCAGAAGCTGCAACAAAGTCACCTGTTTAGAATAGAATTCACCAGATCTCTTGGAGAGTGGACTGATAATCTGAGAACAGGCAGTCACTTGCTCATGTATGCATGTGTGTAAAACAGTATTTTCGATATCCCATAATTAAAATCTATCTCTGTGTATGAAAATGCTCACACATCTGTGCCTTGTACATGCCACAATCTCTTTTGTACCTACTAAATGACTTTAAAATGAGGCTTCATTCTTAGTTACCTCCTTGAAAGACCTGGAAATGCAGGCTTTGTGCTGCTTCCTTCAAAGCCAACCAGCCAGATGGGCCAAGCCTGTGTTAGAAAATAACCAAACAAATGGGATGCATTAGAATCGTTTAATGAGCACAAACCCCAAAGATGCAACCCTTGTGCTTAGTGATGTTATAATGATTTCCTGTTCTGAATTAAATCCCAGGCTAACCTTTGCTTTGTGGACGTAGACAACCATTTCATTGAGCTGCCAGAGGACTTACCCCAGTTCCCAAATAAACTTGAGTTCATTCAGGAAGTTTCAGAGGTTCTAATGGCTTTTGGAATTCCACCCGAGGGAAACCTTCACTGCAGTGAAAGTGCCTCCAAGATGAAGAGCCTCAGAGCATGTGACCTGGTATCTGATAAAAGAAATGGGAACATAGCAGGATCACCTTTGAACTCCTATGAGCTGCTAAAGGAAAATGAGACTATTGCAAGACTCCAGGCACTTGTTAAAAGAACAGGTGTGAGCCTAGAAAAGGTAAGCTGTGAAATTTTGTGCACTCGCTGTACCTGTGATGGGAGGCAATCTGAAGTCATGGTCCACAGCTTGTTTTTACTGGGCATTTCTGTTGCATTTTTGAGAGCTGTAAGAGTACTAAACCAATACTTGTATTATACCAGACAGAAAAATGTGTTTGCCTAATATGCAGGAGTAGTCACCTAAGATAGCCTGTGATGGTTTGGGAGTTCCTCGCTCCCCTACACTTTGTAAAATCCCCCAGACTAGACTCAGTCGGCTGGAAGTTAAGGACTGAAGCTCTGTTTACAGCTTAGCACAATGTACAAGCAGAGATATACACAATAGACATAAATATTGATAGAAATTTACAAATTAAAGGTAATACAGAAACACAAGTCCCCTCCCAGAAATCAGAGTCCCCAGGAGGGGCTCCTAACCACCCTTCCACCTTGTTTCCACCCCTCTACTTTACCCCAGAGTCTGGCTTATGTGCAAGGTGAGTTTGGAGGATCGGCCGGGGGGTTAGAAGGAGAGTGGTTAGTTAGGTTACTCAGCAGAGAGCAGAAGACCCACTGGCTCCCAGAGAGACCAAGAGATTCTGTCTTATCTATGTTTGTGTTCTTGTTCTTATACATCTCAGCAAGCCTACGAGCAAAGTAGACATCATTGTTTTCTTTTCACAGCCTATAATATAATTCTTTTCATAAAAATACTCCAATTAACCTCAAACCACTACATAGCCTTTGCAGGTGATTAAAGGACAAAAGTAAGTAAATTAAGTATGTGACATGCATGAGCATGTATATGGCTGTTATCTACCCTTTTTTAACTTAAATCATATCAAGTGAAACTAGTACTGAAGTAAGTTTTGGTTGATTATTGAAATTGGAACTGGAGTATTGACTTACAGAGTAGCGGCTGAATGGCACATTAAGATCTTGAATACCTAGAATATCTGACAAAGCAGCAATGCCATTTTTTGTATGTTCCTTTACTTTCTCAGTTGGAAGTGCGAGAGGAGACCAGTAGCAAAAAGGATCTTAAAATCCAATGTGATGAAGAGGAATTCAAGATTTACCAGCTGAACATTCAGATCCGTGAAGTTTTTGCCAACCGTTTTACCCAAATGTTTGCAGATTATGAAGTGTTTGTAATTCAGCCTAGCCAGGACAAGGAATCTTGGTTTACAAACAGAGAGCAAATGCAAAACTTTGATAAAGTAAGTTATAATAATAAGGTATGTCAATGTAAAGACAGTATTCAAGCCTAAGACTGTGTTTATTATTGGGCCCTGAAATGGAGAACAGTGCTGTCAAAATTGTCATTGATTCCTTAAATGTCAGTGTTCCCCAAGAAAGTCACATCTTTGTGTTCTGTGGATATGCACACTTAGATAAACTTCCTCTTTAAGTGGATGATAGGAGGAAGTTCTTCGCAGTGAGGGTGGTGAGACACTGACACAGGTTGCCCAGGGAGGTTGTGGCTGCTCCCTCCTGGGAGGTGTTCAGGGCCAGGTTGGACGAGGCCTTGAGTGACCTGTGCTAGTGGGAGGTGTCCCTGCCTATGGCAGGGGGTTGGAACTAGATGATCTTTGAGGTCCTTTCCAACCTTACCATTCTATGATTCTATGATAATCCTTTAAGGATGCTACATAAAAATATGGCTTGCTGTATCAAAATAGCTTAGAAAACCTCACATTATGGCTAACCTGCACATTAGAGTTAAATATTTCTAGTGAAATAACTTGATTTGGTTGTTTGTTTTTAATTGGAATTGAGGAATTGCTGAATATGTTAATGAATAAACCCATGACCACACATAACACATACATGTCAAATGTATTCCTAGCTCTTTTCTAGAGAAATGTAAGACCCAGATCTTCAAATTCTGGTGTTGTCTACTGGAGATTAGAGATTTGTGACCAGGATTGTTCATGTGGGTGAAGATTATGTTCCAGCACTGCCTGGTGAAATGCTGATCTGATTCCTCTCAAATGTTAAGAAAAGATTCTCATCAGCTTCATATGCTTTGAGCCCTGCCAGAAGTACATAAAATCCACACCTGCAGTGCTGCCAGCGTGATTTGCTGGGGTTGTGTTGAATTTTTTAGAAACAAGAAAATGCCAAAATCACAGTTTAATAATTATTGTGCTGTCCAGTAGGTGATTGTCATGAAACTGGTTGTGTCTCTACCTGCAGACTTCCAAACACTCTTATCTCTCCTTGTCTGTTAGGCATCTTTCTTGTCGGACCAGCCTGAACCTTACTTGCCTTTCCTCTCAAGATTCCTGGAGACCCAGATGTTTGCATCTTTTATTGACAATAAGATTATGTGCCATGATGATGATGATAAAGACCCTGTTTTGAGAGTATTTGATTCTAGAGTGGATAAAATTAGGTTGCTAAACGTTAGGACACCGACTCTGCGCACATCTATGTATCAAAAGTGCACAACCATTGATGAAGCTGGTAAGAGTAATAAGCCACTTTCTTGAGAGTTAAGACAAGTAGTTAGTACTGTTTATGGTAAAACTAAGGTTAAAGTTAAGTAATGATTTATGCCTTGAAAAACTAAAGAAATAGTCCAAAAACCCTGAGGTGTAAAGCTTAAGTGAGGAACTAAATGTTAATGTGGGAAGCTGAGGTGTGAGATGGAAGTCATGCAAAGTTTAATGAAACTCAAGTTTATTTTCCTGCATACTTTGTGTGAAAAATATTTGAGCTTTAAGATAAGTTTAAGATTTTTATCCTTTTGGTGGCAGTTATTTGATGTTTAATACACTCTTGTATTAGTGTCCCTGCTGAGTTCAGTAAGACTCTTCTCTTAAATTTGAGATCCACTTTCAGCTAAGGATGTGTGATTATAGATTCATGTCTGATTGAGACATCTTAAAAGAAAACCAGCAAGAAAGTTGTTCTGTTGTTTTTTTCAGAGAAGTCTATTGAATTAAGGCTAGCAAAAATAGATCACACTGCAGTCCACCCACACTTGCTGGACATGAAGATTGGACAAGGGAAATATGAACTTGGATTTTTTCCCAGACTTCAGTCTGATGTTCTATCCACTGGACCAGCAAGCAACAAGTGAGTAAGCTAGGGCAACAGGTGCTGGATCTTGGCAACATCTATAGAATGGTACTAAAGCAGAGATACTAGAAAGCAGTTTCAGTATCTGCTTTTTTAAAGTGAGAACAAATGAGGTGATGTGGGTGGGTTACATGTGGTGTGGGTTTGGGCTTGTTGTTTGTTTTTGTTATGATTTGTGGGTTTTTTTCCTTTCTAAAATCTCAACTTCCAGAAGCAAATTTGTTATATTTGAGGTGTAACTTTTACAGTGATGTACTTCTGAGTTAATTATATTAATGTTGATGCAATAGTAGATCTCCTTATTGGATCTCAAGAGCTACCAAATATTTTAGGATATATTCTTATAAAAAATTAAAAGAAAGAGGAAAAAGGTTTAAATTATAATTGGATATCATAAAACGATGGAAAATACAAAGCAAATGTGTTGGATTCTTCTACAGAAATTTTTTTGTATTTCCTTCTGCACTTGGTCAGATGTCATTAATGTCAGCATGTTCAATAGACAATAAAAAGAATCTTCTTTCCTCCATTGCTCCTGCTCTTCACCTGACTCCTGACATTTGCTTAATAATATTCTCCCATCTCTAGGTGGACAAAGAGAAATGCTCCTGCACAGTGGAGACGGAAGGACAGACAGAAGCAACACACAGAGCACCTGCGTCTTGACAATGATCAGAGAGAGGTGAAAGTAGTTCAACTATAGAGATCTGATTTTTTTTTTTTTTTTTTTTAAAGCTAATTGCCTGCATAAGGCTTTATAACCCCTACAAAATATCTGGATAGGTACTTCTCATCTATCTCTGCTCTCCCTTTAATACAAACGAAGTTACTGGTCCTTAGCAGACTTAAGACACTTAGTTTGTTTATTCTAAAAGTTATGCCATTCTCTCAGGACAAAGTTGTTTTGTCCCATGTATAGGAGAGTTCTCTAAAAAATGTCATCACACACTCTTTTAAATAAAAAATGGTGTGTGTGTGTAATTTATCTGAACAATTTTTAGTCGTCTGTTTCCTATCTCTAAATAACTTAGTCACACTGTGTTTCTTTTGTATACTTGATGGAGGAAAGATAACTACCTCTAGAGAATGATTGATTTCATCCTAAGATCAGAAGCATTGCCTTTTGGAGTTTCCTGTTTTTCTGTTGTAGACCATAAAAGAGGTCTTAAAGTGGGAAATTTAATACACAGCCTCCTGATAAGGTGGGCGAACCCCACCCACGTTGTCAGGTTTGTGTCTGCTTGTTTTCACGCAGCATGGTCTGATGCTGATTTACCCACCTTCTGAACTGATCTTCTCTCACAGTGCTTCTGCAGCTGACAGTTATTCTTTGTAGTGAAGGGATTTTGAAAGATCTGGGTGATTTGAACTATTTACAGTACAGTTTCAGATTCATATGATATAGACTGCAGCCTGTTACATCAACCACTGTTTTATGATTAATTCCAAGAATAGCCTGGTTTAAAGTATCAGAAGTTTTTTTTTTTTTTTTGTTTAGTAAAACCAAAGCTTTCCTTTTCTTTAAATGTATGCTGTTCATTGGAGAAAATACTCTCTTGCTTGTTAAATACCTTTGGAAAAGCTTCATTTGGAATAGCGAAGTAGTCTTCTGTCTGCTAGGATAGTGTTGTCACATTCAAGTATCTTTATCCAGTTCATTCTTTTATGGTAGTGATAAGTTTTAATTGCTTTTGCAGTGTCCTCATTTCCAGAATTTTTGTATTGATTTGTAAAATGTTATTCAAGTGTGGTGTCATCTGTGTCATCCATAACCACCTAACAGGAGAATGTCTGCATACTGAAAACACCTATGAGTGGTTATGACTTCTGACATGTTCCATATGCTCAGATAACTCTAATATACTTTTTACTTAGAAGTAACAGAAGTGAAGAATAGTTGATTTGTAACCTTTTAACAGTTAACAGTGTTTGGCACATGTAAACGTCTGAGAAATCAGTGAGGTGATTACAAATGGAAAATTCTGTTCTAGTCTCTCGGGCTTTTTGTTTGCTTTTTTTGTTGGTAGTTGTTTGGTTTGTTTTTTAACTGACTCTTCACAAGTTACTCTGTCACATAAGGCAAATAATTTCTGAGTTTACACCAGTTCAAGGATTGAACATCATCTTTTCTTTTTTTACTTTCAGTTTCATTACGTATGAATTTATGTTGAATGCTTGGGAGTTCTGGATTGTATTATGTCTTCACTCTTTCCCTTTTCTGTTTTGCATGCTTGCTTTTATTACTTCATATGTGCTTACCACTTTCACTTTACATCATCTGCTTGGCTTTCTGCTACCAACTTACCCTACCAGCACCTGGATTTTTCCAAGTCAGAGCTTCAGTTGCAGTTATGTTTAGACTGGGACCAGCATGATTGGCCCTTCATGCCCTCTATAAAATCTGTGTCACAGCGTTATCTGGTATGTCCAATGCACAATGTAACTGTAATCGTAGTTCTGGATAAAGATGCATAATTGAATGTCTATGTCATAGCTCTTTAGTGCAAGGCTGATGGAGAAGGTGTGGTTTCCCCTCTTTGCAAAAATTGTATCACATTTGACAGATCTGTCTATTCACTGACTTTTCAGTTGGTCATTATTTCAGTGTAAGATAAGTTACCCAATAGCCTGAAATATGTACTAATCCTGAATTTTCTGTCAATGCCTGTACAGGACTTTATCACTAACAGTTAGCTGTTCCCTAACCAATCTGTGATCACTTGGCTGTTAAAATATTGGTTGTATTCTTATCTCTGAGGTGAAAACAGTGATGACTCCTTCATGCCAGTAACAGGAGCAGAAAAGCTCTTTAAAGCATAGATTTTGCTCAAAAATGCAGATGGTTCACAAGTGAGAGGTGCAGCATTTTGCAGCTGCTTGCTGAGAGACTGGGAGGGTGGGTAAGAAAAAAAAAATGATGTGCAGCAGTGCAGGGTGTAGCACAGATGTTGTCAAACTCTGAGTTTTCTTGGAGTCCCCATGTTAACCAGTCTGCCATTGGAGTAGTCTTGGTCTAGTTAATTGTAACAGATCTAACTTTTTATGTGAAAATATGACAGGACGATTCTCAGTGGTAGTGAGAGTAATTGAGTCTCTAGCTGTCTAAGTATCCCTGTGTTTTTGTTATTCAGCAATGTCTGTTCTAACTCTAGACAGACAATGTAGCTGGAGATTTGACCTCCAGTGAAACAGTACCTATGTGTCTCTGTCCAGTATAATGCTAGATATAAAAAATACCTTTTTTTGAGAGAGGATATGGTCCTTTCCTCCTCATTGCAAAGGGGTTGATTATAAGTTTACCCTTTCCTCTTGGCAAAGTGATCTCACTTTTATCTGTTTGTCAATTTTCTACCCCAATATAGAAGTACATTCAAGAAGCCAGGAGTCTGGGCAGCACTATTCGGCAGCCCAAACTGTCTAATCTCTCTCCATCTGTAATTGCACAAACAAACTGGAAGTTTGTAGAAGGCTTGTTGAAGGAATGCAGAAATAAGGTAATACAATTAATAATTCTGTTCTCTTGCACCTCTTACCCATCTTTTATGGACCATTTTGTGGTGAATGTTTGAATTCCTCTGTTAAGCTACCTGTTTCCATTTTGTCCACCTAAAGATTTTGGCATGGTAGTTCACAGTATCACAGTATAAGCAAGGTTGGAAGAGACCTCAAAGATCAAGTCCAACCCGTTACCACAGACCTCGAGACTAGACCATGGCACCAAGTTCAGGAGGAGATAAGGTATTTAGAATTTCACTGTGGGAGTGCAGCTCTAGTGAGTGCAGTTAGAGAAATTACCAGAGCAGGTGAGTTGAAGAAGAAGGTAGAGACCAACTTGGAGCTCTTCATCTCGACTAAGATTGCACATAGGTGCCTAAAAGAATATTATTCATTTGAGAACTACTTTAGAATAGCAACAAGATGGAAAAATATCTAAGAGATGGGCAAAAGTGATTTCCTAGTAATTTTCCCCTCCAGGTAGCTCTGTGGTGAATATAATGTAGCTGGGAGACTGTAATTGAAGAGTCGGTGAGAGTTTTGTTGACCAGTATGAAATTGTGCACGTTTTAGGAGGGTGTAGGTCATCAGAAAACTCAAGAGATGCACTCCAGAATGGGTTTAGTTTAAAGGCACATACCTGCCTGGCAGGTCAGGGTCTCACAGGAATCAGCTATTCCCCTGGCACTCAGAAGCACTCGTGCACATTCCTGTGCCTGGGCAGGAGGTGGACATAGCGTACTGCTCCCAGTCCAGCCGGGCTTCAAAAGCACCCAAGACCTGTTTTGCAGGGCCTTGCTGCTGTGCCTCTGGGTTGTCAGTGTGTGGCTTGCCCTTCCCTTTGGGATTTCTCTGTGGAGGCTTGTATGCCCATTTACAGGCCCCTTGTTAGAAAGACACCAGGGGCTGCAAATTGATCAATGCTGGTGCTGTTATGGCTTGCAAAACAAGGGTAAAAGAAATGCAGTGTGTGCTGGCTTCAGAAATACTGCATACATGCAGTTGTCCTGCCAGATCTTTGCTAACCTGTGTTTCCTTGTTGGTTATTCAGAAGGTGTAAGGGATCTTGGAAGTTTCTGTGGAAAGAATTAACTCTCTCTTGCCTTGTCCTTTTTGAGACCAAGAGGATGTTGGTTGAAAAAATGGGTCGAGAAGCTGTGGAGCTGGGTCACGGTGAAGTGAATATCACAGGTGTAGAAGAGAACACTCTGATAGCCAGCCTGTGTGACCTCTTAGAAAGGATATGGAGTCACGGCCTGCAAGTCAAACAGGTGAGCAACAAATACTCCTATATGTTGCAGAGCACACTGTGCTAAAGTTGTTAGGCCCTTCCTCTCTGTGCTTTCAGAGGATACTTTTTGTGTGTATGCAGGCATACTTAAGTACTTGTGTGTGCACCCCAGCCCTTTCACGTCAATTATTGCCCTGCTGTGTGTCTCCACTTTTTGCTCTGAGGTACTTGCAAGTGCATGTGTAGATGTTCCACAGATGACTTCTTGGAAGACTTTCTTTTAGTTCAAACTGGGATTTGGTTTTGTTTTGTGGGTGTGGGTTTGGTTTTTTTTTTTTTAATAGGATGGTAAATAACACTATTTCTGTAGTCTTAATACTTCTCTTAATGAAGTTGCATGGTCTGTGAGGCAGGGTATACAAAAGGTGCTGTCAGTGGGATAAGGTATGGGTTTTCATGAAGGGTAATTTAATTTTTAAGAGTAAAACTCATGCTATTTTGGTTCTTCCTGAATGATGGAGGCAGAGTTGAGTGACATTTGCAAGATGAATAGTTAGAGATGTTAGTTTTCATATGAAATTACTAACGCAACAAAGCAAAATTCTGTTTGGACTCAGCTATGGGACTAGATGGAATTTGGAAGGCTTCTATCATTTCCTCTTCTTTGTGTAAGGGAATAGTGAAGGCAGTGAGAATTAGACCTCTCTTTTTGAAAGAATATGCAGAATAATTGTACACAATCCAGACAACTGTAATTCAGTGTCTCTGTTCCCAGCACCCAAGCATCAGTGTGTAAATCTGCTCTCCTCCAACTGTATAGCAGTTCTCTATGTGAAGATTTATCATGTGATTCTCTCCCTTCCCTCTTGTATATCACTTAGGATAGAAGCTGTACTGCTTTCATCTTAGAAGACAGAGCATCAGTATACTCTGCTTCAACTCAGATTTGGGCCTTTCAGACCACCAGACGGCCAACCCTACATAAGGTTAATGCTTTGGATTGATTGCAGATGTTGGCAAACAGTGCTGAATGGTGGAGTAAATAGAGTGATGGAATATAATAGAGGCCTGATGGAGGAAGTACTGTGCCTCTCATATTATGATCCACAGCCTTAAAAAAAAGAAAAAAAGGCAAGCACCAGCAATTCTCTGTGTGCTCTGGCCTTTATTAAATATGTAAAAGCCTGCTGGTTGATGCATTGATTTGATTTTATTTTTCAATAATAAGCCAAGGAATACTCTTCTTTCTCAATTGACCATAGTAATGAGGATGGCTTTCCTTCCACCAATCCCTGCTTTTACCTCTTCCCTGCTGATGAACCCTGATAGTCCTACATTAGCTACCTATAGATTCTTCCATGTGTAAAGTCCTTCCCTTTCCCGCAGAGCAATGCAGGAGAGTTGTGGGCTGTAGGGTTTAATGACTGAAATAGAACTTTCAGGAGCCCTTGGTTGTTCCCTTGCCTGTTCTCTGTCCCACTGCTTTCCTTAGGCTGTCTTCCTTTCCTCTATAGATAAAACTTGCATCATCATTGCTATTTGGTGAAGTTAAAGGAGAGTAACATAATGGTGAAGAAAGTGGGAAGATCTATACTGCACGAGTTCTTACATTCATCATGATTGTTGACATCTATACTTTGTTTGCTTGCTTCTTATGATCCCTGGCAGTTCTCCTTGCCCTGGCAGCTAGTTGCCAAACAGCAAATTGTGTGCATGGATGTGTTTATTGAGAAAAATACCACTTCAAATGTAATTGTTCCCAAGTTGATATTTTTCATGCTTTCTTTGTATGCTTTTGTAAGACTTGCAGTTTTGGCTTTCTGTGTTGGGTTGGTCAGGTACACACATGAGAAACTGGGCTTCTCTGGACTGTTTTATATCTTCATTGAATGCATATTTTTAATAGATTCTCTCAACACAGATGTTTACAGATACTCTGTCCTTTATCTTCTGAAGGCATTCTTCTTCTGGAAGAATCGCTTGTAGTCATTAATTCTTTATGTTGGCTGTAGTGAACTGTAGGACTGAACTGTTTAGAGGTCTTGAAGTTAGATTAAAAAAAAAAAAAGCAACAAAGCAAAACAGCTTCAGAATTGAATCACAGTTATTGGGTCTCTAGGAAGATGCCACTGATAGTGCTGAATTGGCAACCATTGCATTACAGTCATGCAAAGTTGTAAATAAAAATAGGGCTTTATAATAGGACTGCTTTTCTGAAATGCAGAACTGTTAAACCTTTACTGGGATTTCAGGTTAATATAATCATTTAGGAAGATAAGTAATACTAAATCATTTTCTTTGTAAGTAGTTCCAACTATGTAGTAGAGAGCCCCTGTTCAACTGCTGCTATGTTTCCATGGCTTTGCAATCTTTTTTGGTTTATCATGCAAAATATCTTGGGATGAATACAAGAATCTTCCTGGTTTACCAGCAAAACATTTCCTCACACTCTACTTTTAGCCACCAAAGGTTTAAAAAAGCAACATAATGAGCAAGGTGCAGCTTTCAGCATCAATTCAATAATCTGTAGAGCTGGAGTATTCTTGCAGATAGCTTTCATTGTCCTGCTTGTATTTGGGGTTGACTGTGTGGTTTTTATTCCGGTCCTTTGCCTGATGAAATTGAAGGGGATCTTTTGAAGTTCTAAAAATTGACAGCATGCATCTGGTTGCCCAGAATTACTGAGGGGAACAGATGCACAAGACTTGATCTTGGTTTATAAGATGGTTTACTTAAGCTGGCTCTGTTCTCTCTTAAAATTTCACTGCTGGAGAGGTGGGGAGGGAAGACAAAAAGTACAGGTTATGGCCTCAGACTTGGAGCTCTACTTCCATATAGTGTTTTGCAAACTTTTAAATGTTGTGTTAGTGAACTATGAGAAGTTAAGTTTAAGTGACTTTTTTTCCTGTTACCAGAATCATTAGAACCCAGTAGTTTGATTCTTGTTTTTCTTTCCCAACCTCTCTGCAGCTCCCAAGTGCCTTCAGCTTGTGTCTTGTTTTTACCAATGACTTTGTAGGGAGAAATATAATGAAAGCAAGTTTTTGTAATGGCTGATACTTTCAGTGGGGATTTCCACTTTCTTTTTAGCTGGTAGTAATTTCTTTAATTGTTTCTTTTTATTTTTAGGGAAAGTCTGCTTTGTGGTCTCATCTGTTACACTACCTAGAAAATAGGCAGAGAAAAACTACATCAGGCAGCTTCAGTACCTCAGGTGAGATTGGTTTTCAGTGGAAAATGATGATAAAAAACTATGAGTAAGAGCTGCATGCAGATTTACACCTTACAGAAATTGTTTACTTGGAAATAGTCTTCACTCAATATGACTCAATCAAGTATTCTATCCACTACAAAAATAGTATGGACCTGATGTATTGTGAAAAATAAACTTGCTTGGATTGAGCCCACTTGTTTGGGTCTAGTGTCTGACAACTGCACTAGTCAGTTACCATAAATA
Source organism: Ramphastos sulfuratus (assembly GCA_013399055.1). Taxonomy (NCBI): domain Eukaryota; kingdom Metazoa; phylum Chordata; class Aves; order Piciformes; family Ramphastidae; genus Ramphastos; species Ramphastos sulfuratus. The sequence goes on from WBNM01041951.1 coordinate 658,831, forward strand.
TCTCATGTTTCAAAGATAGGCATTAAAATGGATTGTTCCAATACAGCATCCTCCATATGACACATAGTCACTGTGTAACTGACAGTGTATTATGTTATGGATGGGGGTGGAAAACAAATATAAGCACATAAAATTGTGCTGTACGCTGTAAAGTTTTACAATCTGTCTTGAGAAATGACTGAACAGCAGACTTAATGTTTAAAAATCAAAAATACTTTAAAAAAATGCAAATAACATTGAGAAAACATTTAGATTTTGTTAAATGTTGCAGTAAAAGTAATGTTTCACACAAAATCTATTAATCTGTTGCTAAGGTTATTAATGTTGATGTTTAAGCTCTATTTATTGTGTCAGATGGGGGTCTTTGGAGAGAACAGTGGATTTGGGGGGTGCAGTGTGTGGCCTTTAGTTTTTGCTTTTGTAAAAGTTGCTGTAGGCAAAGAGCTAGGCATTACCAACAAGCACAAGATCCTGCAAGCAATTAAACCCAAAGATTTGTAAAATGCTAAGGTCTCACGAGTGCCACTTGATTTATAGTGTTTTTATGTAGCAGATAGAATTTACTATCAGTTCTGTGCTTTCTAAGTTGAGATTGAGGGGCAGGGAGTGAGTGGAACATAATTCTGGAGTAAAGTTTGAGAGGGAAAAGTAATAATATTGCTTAAAAAATCCAAAATGTGCTGGTTTTAAACATAGTGTTACAGGAGGAGGTGAAGTGATTAATTAATCATATGATGTGTGGTGTACTGAGAAACACATTGAATGCTGTTTTCTGGTGTCAACAGTGCCAGTCAGTTTTACTATCTAGAAAGAAAATAAGATAATCTTTAGAAAATAGTACTTGATTAGTGTATGCCTTAAACCATTTGATGTCATAACCAATTTCAGATGAATCTAAGCTCATAAAACATGGTAGTGCTCAGAATGTACTGCTCTGCATAACCATCAGTGTAGCACATCAGATTTTCGTGTCATTCGTTCTGGAAATATGGCAGAGTATCTTCACAAAGTAGTGTGTCATCAATAACACAGAGTGCAAGCTGGTACTAATTCAGCCTTTTTGTATTGATTTAAAAATCTTTGTATCGATTTCTACTAACGAGAGATTCTCTTCTTCTGAATCTAGGAATACTTCTTGATACAGAAAGGAGAAAGTCTGATACCAGTCCAGCTATGTCACCTCTTAGAATCTCTCTTATCCAGGATATGAGGTGAGTTTAAACTATTAAAACCAATCTTTTCATTGACCTTTAGAAAAGTGTGCTTCATACTGAGAAGATTTTATTTTGTCATGGCTGTTAGCTTATAAAACACCCTGACACAGTTGTCATCTTTTAAAAGCGTTCTGTATTGGTTTATTTCCACAGGAGGGTGTGTGGCTTGTGTTTTCCCAGTCATTGCCAAGTTGCCTGTGTAGCTCTGTGCTTATTCTTGCTTCTCAGTGACAAAAGCAGTTTGAAGAAGTTGTCTGATCTAATGGGTTTGCCTAACATTGAGTACTGTAGTTTGAAAAAAACCTGACTTCCACTCAGTGCTTCTTTTTCAGGACATAAAAAAACCAGCACGCAGAATTTGTAAGTTAATTCTGAAAAGACTTTTCTTCACTCCTTTTTCCTTACCAATACCTATTTTTTTTTTCAGCAGGGAGGAGTGAATTAAAGATTTTCAAGGGACATACTCACCATTTACAAATATATTGTTTTATGTCTTGTATGCTAAAAAAACCCCAACCTACTAGTGAGCATGCAGAGGCAGTATTTATTTTCCAAATCGTTCAGCCATAAATATTGCAGTGTTAAGCTCCAGAATGATTCTGAAATCATGTGAGGCAATGGGCCTGGTTTAGAATTTTGTAAATAGGGCACTGCATTGCAGATACTTCTTTTCAAATGTAGTCTTTCTGAGCTAGATATGCAAAGAATTTAAGTAGTGATGAATATTAAAGGTGAACATGTCTCTTTTTTCAGTAGGTTGCCTGATGTTTTTGTTCTTGGCAGGATTTCTTCTTCAGCCTAGCTTGGTTCAAAAGAACTCTCATGCTTTTCTTTTTATTTATTTTTGATCCAGGCATATCCAGAACATTAGTGAGATCAAAACAGATGTTGGCAAGGCCAGAGCTTGGGTTCGTCTTTCTATGGAAAAGAAGTTGCTCTCTAGGCATCTAAAACAGCTGCTTTCAGATCATGAACTCACAAAGTAAGATGGTTTATCTTGGGCAAAGCTTCTAAAAAATGTAGCCTGTTTAGTTGTTTGATTTCAAAAAACCTGGAAGTGCCTGTTCTTTCATCTACTTAGCAGTGTGAAAAGAAATAGAACAAACTAGCCTTCCAAGTGTCTCTGTAGCTATGTGAGCTGTTTGGCTGAGAGTCGATGCTGGGATTCTGTAGGTACAAAGTGAGTTCTGTCAGCACAGACTGTCTGTGACTTTGAGGTGAAATCTTAAAAGATTGCTAGGGATTGAGTGTCGTGGGTTGTAAGTCCAAACACCACTACATTACTTTTTTACCTTGTTCTCCTTTCCATAACTGGGGGATATTATGTTACAGTGTTTTTGCAATGTGCGGCAAAGTGCCACTTAGGTCCTAGTTGTAGTTCTGTTGTGATATGAGGAGTGTAAAGGTGTCTCCAGGTGTGCTTCTGTGGTTCTCATTAGTGTGACTCAAAGTGACTGTTCCTTAGCTTCTCATTTCTGTCTCTGAATTGAAGATGTTCTTGTAACTCCTTTCAGTACTGTGTAAAATAATGTACACAAACCACACCAGAAGTTGATTTTTAAGGGAGCAGATGAATGGTGTCTCTGCAGTATCTTGCAGGTGGATAGGAAGGCTGCTATGATCAGTTCTTGTACCTCATTTTGGGGCAATAAGTACAAGATGAGGTCTGGTAATGCTTTAAAATCTTCCATCTGAATGTTTCAGAGAGCGATTGTCCACATCTCTAGATCAGACTGACAGTGTCTCAACTTGGTTTATCCTGTCCTACACAGTGTAGGTTTTACATTTATAGCCTACTTAAGAACATAAGGTGAATTGCTTTTGTAATAGTAAAATATCTGCTAATTATTTGAGATTTGACTTGTGTTGAATTATGTTGGACTTTCTGATGAACCTGTGGCCTTTCAACAGTGAGCAAGGAAAATCATCTGAAGGACAGAGTGAGGACAGCTAATAAACCTACCTATACCTCTAACTTAAGGTTAAGCCTCTCCAGTGAGGTCAACAGTCCAGATCAGGTTAAATTTAGCAGTGCTTGTCCTGTGCAGAACAAATGCTGTGAGAGGACTTTCCACACTGCACTGCACTGCACTGCACTGCACACCTCCAGCCAAAAGAAGGAAAAAACCCCAGTGCTGTTAACACTGACCAATTCACTGTCAGACAGATTCTGATTATTTCAGAGTGAGACAGCAGGAAAAATATGGTTTAAATGAAAGTGATTCTCTGTGCTTTCTGCTGCATATTTAGGTACCTGACTTGAAGAGAGGTGTTCTAGGCAGTATGGATTTAAACAAGTCCAGTGAGGTACTAAAAGTAATTGTGCAGTTTCTACTGTTTTATGGTTCACATGATGGTGTGCTGCACTTTTTAAAAGCAACTGTTAGGTATTTTAATTAACCCAGTCTTTCTTCACTTGGCATTTGCTAAGTAACAAAAGCCAACAACATGTTTGGTTTCTTTCTAGTCTACAAAGGGACTTGCATTGGGGAACAGAAGGAAATCATGTAGATTCACTCCCCTGACACCTCTATGTGTACAATTAAACAGAAATCTTAAACACTAGAAAGGCAGGACAGTTCTCATCCCTGTGGACATCCTGTCTATAAACATGTGGTTCAGATTGTTCAACTGAAACGTGGACAGGGTCACCCATGAGACCCTTGTGGGTTTGCTGCTCTTGTGGCTATGGCCAGGTTATGTTCATTTAAGGCTCAGTATCTTTATTTCCATTGAACATTTCCTGTCAATCCCTAGTGTTGTGTTTGTTGTGTAAGTTGAGAGTATGTGTGTGTGTTAGTCATTATTGATTTGTTTCACAAATTTCTGGCTTGCAAGTCACTTGCTGACTTGTTTACAATTGATACCTGAAACTGAGGGGAGTTGTCAGGATGCCCTCCCGGCAAGAGCAAGCTATCCATGACTGTCTCAGCATTCTTTACATCATTTTATGTGGCCAAAAGAAGTCAGGGAATTCTTTCAGAGTGTTTTTGGGTGAGAGAAGACTCTCAAATCACCCCAAACCTTGATTTCAAGGAGTAGAAAATAGTATTGGACTGATGTACTTGGGAGTCTTCAGACCTGCATATTGTTGACAGATCTTGGCACATTAAATAGTGTTGGCACTACCAGTAGCACTTGTCATTTATGACTGCTTGCATGTTCTTTGTAGTCTATCTAGTAAATATGCACAATAGACAAAGGCTTCACTGAAAGCATCTTGTTACTATGACAGATTATTTGTTTTGCTTTGTCAGAAAGCTCTACAAGCGTTACGCATTCCTCCGCTGTGATGATGAGAAGGAACAATTCTTGTATCATCTCTTGTCGTTCAATGCTGTTGATTACTTTTGCTTTACCAATGTTTTCACAACAATCTGTAAGTATTTGCTTTCCCTGGAATGCTGATTTCCAGATTCAGTTGAGTCCTTATCCAAAATTCTAAACAGCTCCAAGCAGCATGCCTTAATGTCACTGTTCTGCTTTCTTCCTGAAACCCTTCTGTGCAGGCTGTGATCCTCTCTGGTGGGCAGTAGTGTCCCTCTTTGTGTCACTAGCTTTAAGCCTTTTAGTTAGGAGAGAGTTGGCAGTGTTTTGTGGTGGGCTTGTTTGCATCATAACTGAGTTGTTTATCAAGGTAAGAATATTAACACATGCTAGGAATTTAAAAGAAAACAAAAAACCTTTCCCCTTTTCTTGCTCAGCCTACTTTGCCACACACCTGTCTCTTGAGTTCGGGGTAACAATGAAAGGCCTGTTGAGGACTGCATCAAAACTCTGGCCCACATTGAAGTACTTCCCCTTCTTCCTTTTTAAAAAAAGATGTCCTAGAAAAACTTTTCACCTCGTGTTGCTGATGCTTACATGTGTTAGAGAGTTTTCATGCATTTTGTGTGCTTGAAACCACAGGACCTCACTAGTAAGGCACAACAAGGGAAGGCTTGAGCTAGGCTTATAAAACTGGGGGTGGAGTGTGAAAGGACCCTTGTAGCCCCATGGTAAGAGCTACCCTTGATGGTACATTATGATCCATATTTGTGTGTATGAAACTGCATTTGTTCATTTGGTCTTTTTGTGGGCAAGTTCTGGACAATGCTAAAATGTGGCTCACTGGATATGGTTAAGTTACCATATTAAAATTATCGGCACAGAAATTAAAAAGGTCAAACATTTTAATTCCTTTTTAAATGCTACAATCATCAAGCTTTTAAGAAAATTCAACCACCAAATGCTTTCTTGAGGGCACAAACAGCTGAGGAGACATTAAGAGAGAAATGTATTAAATGCTTTAGCTGAAAAGCCCTAACTGTAATCCATTTATGCCCTATAAAAGAAGGGCAGATCGCCAAGAAGCACAACGACCATTCAGATAATTGGATTTTGTTATAAAAGTTTGGGTAAGGAGGGCTGTGCAGGAAACACCAGGCAACTGAAGAGCAGATGTGCTTCCTTGGGAGCACGTGCCTCATGAGTCAGAGAAGGGGTTGTGACTCAGGTGCTACTATGTTGAGTTAGTCACTGGTAAACTGGGAGACCAGAAAGTGTTTGAGCATGTGTGTGGTGCAAGTGACAGAGGAAAAACGTTGTTTGTTCTTTATAAAATCAAGAAGTCTTACAGTTAGCATAACTAAGAGCAGCATGATGTGCAGAACCTTGCAGCACTACTGCATTTGTTCATTTGCAGTGGTAGATGCTGCTGCAAGCAAAGGCTTCTGTTAGTAACTGAGCAGGAATTGATGTTGCTTGTGTGTAAGTGCACACAGAAAGCAGGCGGTTAGGAGCTGAGCATTGAGGTGCTTGCTGAGCTACACTGTAGTCCTGGATACAGGAATATGCTCTTCACTGTTTTATCTCTAAGGTGGGAACAAGTGACCATCTCCATGATGTGTTTTGGGGCTGGTAAATGAAAAGTTACCATACCCATAAGAAGACATTGTTCCACTCTTTTTTTCACTTGACAGTGTTTTGATGCCAGCACTGCTGCTTCATGGCTGCTATGTGTACACTTCCTGATTGTCAATCAGTGCTTAATGTGCAAGTGTTAGCATGATTAAACAGCAGCTCTGGTACCAACATCTCACAAGATTGTAGTATTGTTTTATGACTATCTTTCTCCCTTTCCTCTTTAAAGAGATGACATAATTATCCTTCATTTTTGAAGTATTCTTTTCTTTTTGTGTTTGCAGTGATACCATACCATATATTGATTGTTCCTAGCAAGAAACTTGGTGGCTCAATGTTTACAGCCAATCCTTGGATCTGTATCTCGGGCGAACTGGGCGAAACAGGAGTCCTGCAGATTCCCAGGAATATATTAGAAATGACTTTTGAGGTTTGTGTTGCTTGATACAAAGAATGCTTTTTTTTGCTCAGTGTTAATTTCTCCTCTTGCCCTACCACTTTGCCATACATTGAATATCTTTAGTCTGTGTGGATAGTTACAAGTATTTCCTGTGCTTATACATAACAAATTTAATCTGTATTTAACAATGTGCAGAGCAAGACAGCTGAGGCATCATTAGTGCAAGGATGGACAAGACTGTCTTTTTATTACAGCTTTGTGCTGTAATGCTGTGAGGTGTCGTATCCTCTTTTACTGGAAACAAGAAAATGATTCTGCTCTGCTTTTTGTGTGTGCACACTCTCTGGGCAAAATGTAATTGAACAATCTAGTGCAACTGATGTTCTCTCTGCTGATCAAAGTATTATTTAACGAAACAAAGCAAGCAAACAAAAACAAATAAAGCAGCCTACCCCTAAAAAGCCCAGAGTCAATCACATGCTCAGAAAAGGAGAATCACATTTCTGATTCCTTATCTGAGCTGAGCATGTTCCCTAACAGTTTACTCCTCTTATTTGCTGCTCTCTTTCTATTTACTCTGACAAACTCTTTGTTTAATTTGCAGTGCCAGAACCTGGGAAAACTGACCACAGTGCAAATAGGACATGACAATTCAGGGCTGTATGCCAAGTGGCTAGTGGAATATGTTATGGTCAGAAATGAAATAACAGGGCATACTTACAAGTAAGTATTATCCTGACATTTCATGTTGGGTAAGTAGAATTTCTGTGGGGAGCTGGCACAGTAGGACTTGTTTGATTAGAAAGGTTCTATCTTCTGGGACTCAACAGCTGCTGCTACCTGAAGCCATAGAAATATCATTTGGCTTCTGGCATTAAACAAGTCATAAGTCTTATAAAATTAAACAGAATTTTCAGTTTGCAGTGCTTGCATCTGGCCTCAAAACATTGGTAGAAAGATGAATTATGCATCTTAAAAAGAACCTGACTTGAGCCCAAGGAAGAAACAGCAGATTAGGGTTTGCTGCTTACCAGATGAGAGTGGCATTTTATATTAAGGCTGAGTACTCTAGGTGTTACTGAGAGAACGTTAGGCACAAGTTGGAACACAAGGGCTTATGAGTGTTAGAAGCCTGTGTTTGCATAGTGAAAGTAAAGGAATGAGATTTACAGTAAGAGTTCAATGTATTTGTGTTAGGTACAGCATGGTTTGTCCTTTCCTTTGTTTAGAGAAACTGTCAGGCGAGTTACAAATTGGCAGGTGAGTCCACTCAGTTCTCCATGCCAGTTTGTGATTAAATGAAAGGGCAAGATTCTATTTTTGGATGCTGTTCAGCTTTCTGATTAAGCTGATTAAACTGACTTCAGCATTGGTTCATAGAAAGTGATAATGAGCAAATGAGTGCATGTGCTTTCTAGGGTCTGGTGTAATAGCTTGACTTCAAGAGAGGTATTGGTGCTTTGGCATTTCAATATATCTTTGGCTTTTGGTTTTGTTTTATGACTGGCCTGCTACTTAAACTATTCAGTGAAAACAGAGGTGTATTTCACCACCCATCTAGAGTGTTGTGGGTCCGCCCCTGCAGCCTTTAAATCAAGTGCAAGCTGTAGGACACAAGACAAAATCTGCCACTGTTTGCTTTGCAGATGGTCTAGTGCAACATTTAGCACAAACCTCGAACTGAAAAGGTATTTTACTTTTGCTCCCTCTGCTGGCAGAAGCCTAAGTCGGGACTTGGTTGTTAGATGGGTGAAGTATTTCTAATAACTGTGCTAGCAGAATTTGGGCTGTATGCAACCGGAGTTGAAAGTCTTTGGCATGGCATTGAATGTGGGTTGAAGGACCTGATCAAGGTATCTCCTTTTATGTTCTTAGGTTTCCATGTGGGAGGTGGCTTGGAAAGGGAATGGATGATGGGAGCTTAGAGAGGATCCTGGTGGGAGAGTTGCTGACTTCTCACACTGAAGCTGATGAGCGGCAGTGCCGAACACCACCTTTGCAGCAGTCACCAAGCATGATCAGAAGATTTGTCACTATTTCACCAAACAATAAGCCAAGTGAGCGATGGAGGGTGTTTTGTCTTGGACTGTTTTGCTTCATCACCTGAGGAAGGCTCCTTGTTTAACAGAACTGTAGATTTTCGTATATTTTAGAACCATAGCTTAGAAAGGACCTGTGAAACGCAGCCCAAACCCCCACTCAAAGTCCAGCTAACTTCTGAATTACAATCCTGAGCAACTTGTTGTTCCACACCAGTTTTAAAAATCTCCAAAGATGGAAGAAAGAGGTCTCTGGACTCCCTAATGGTTTTTTTTGTACTCTTGTCCTTCAACTGTGGAATGAATGCTATGGCAGAAGGTAGAAATAGAGCCCTGAGTGTGTTCTGTTCCTCATGGATGAAGAAGCTTGCTAGTGATTTCTGTTAATAGACTTCAGTTTTCTATCTATATCACAGTTTTGGGACTGTCTTATTCCTGATAAATCAGGTGGTTACTTTGCTCCCAAACATGCTTGGGCTTGCAGTGAAACTATCACAGGAAGCATTTCCAGAATGATCAGATCTAGTGGTCCTAATCAAAGCACAGCTCTTCTTCTTAGCTTTGGACCTTGGTCTGAAAATTAATATAACATGTGAAAACCCTCTGCACCTGTTGTGTTGAAACATTACAGTGTTAACTTTCATAGAAACCCAAAATATCTCAGTTTCTACCTCCTCCACAGTGGATAAAAATAGAATTGTATTTCTGTTGCCCACAGTCCAGCACCTTTTGACTAACAGCATGAGCTATACTGGTTCATGTTTTGGTTTTTGTGTGTGTGTGTGTGTGTGGTAGGCTTTATGCCTCAGCACAGGTACAATTTCTAAAGCTCTTACTGAGTGTCTGGATGTATTTTTTGATTTTGCAGAGTTAAATACTGGTCAAATACAAGAAGCTATCGGTGAAGCTGTCAATGGTATCGTCAAGCATTTCCACAAACCGGAGAAGGAGGTGAGGAGTTGTTGTCTGTGCAGTTCCTCTCTTACAACTCTTTATTAATGAGCATTGGAAAATATGTATCAGAAGTAACTGAATGAACAGCCACTTGGGAGCAAAAATGAGATACTGAGACTACACTGTTGAAATAGTACATCTTCATCATCCTCAGTTTTGCAGCTGACTGGAGCATTCTGTTAATTTACATACTACAATTACGCCAAGACTATTGCCTCCTGTTTAGTTTGTTCTGGACTGACTGGTGTAGCATCACAAATTAATATACAGTATAATCCTGGTTGGTGATTACCAGCTAGGTGATTGCATTTACACAATTGCAGGTGGGCATGCACTGGTTTTGCAAAATAGAATTTACCATCGTGTTCTAAAGAAGAATGTGGGGTTTTTTTCTGAGGTTCAAAAATGGCATTGTTGATAAGTAAAGCTACAATGGACCTGTGGTCGTTCTTACTTAGTAAAAGAACAATTAGCAACCCCAACCACAAATCCAGGCTGGGCAGTGACTGGCTGGAGAGCAGCCCTGAGGAGAGGGGCTTGGGGGTGCTGGTGGGTGAGAAACTCAACACGAGCCAGCAGTGT